>OX388311.1:19148479-19748479 GCA_947579605.1 Athripsodes cinereus
CTACACAATGTAACATTGTGTAGACATGGTTCTCCAATCGAGGTTTCTGATTGGTTTTGTCATCTGCACCCAAACCCGGTTAAACAATAAAAAAAAATAGTAAATATTCTAAACACACGTAGTTCCTGTCTATTTTGTTAAAATTAAAGGTGTTTAACTTTAAAATTAAATTCAGGGTGATAAACGTCAAACTTTTTTATTGAGAGGAGGTTTTGAACACTTTTTCCATGTAGGTACCTACCACTTTTTTTGCTTAAATATGGGCATGTGGGGTCTGTAATTTCAAGTTTTTTCATTGGGAAGAGGTTTTCAGAACTTTTTCCCATGTAGGTACGAACCGTGTTTTTTGCTTGAATTTAGGCATGTTGGGTGTCTAATCTCCGTAATAAAGGAGAGACGATGGTCCTGGCTGGGACATGTTTTGAGAATGTTGAGATAGTTGGCCAAAAAGAGCACTGTTCTTCCATCCGCAAGGGTTCCGTCGGCCCGGGCGTCCCTCTTTCACAATACACCGTTCCTATGATAACGACATCAGAGCGCAGGGAATGTCGTGGAAAGAGGTGGCGCAATTGGCACAGAGACGCTCTGAATGGAGGAGGCTGGTTTCTGCCCAGTGCTCCCGAGAGGAGCGTTGAGGGCGATGTGTGTGTGTGGGTGTGTCTGTAATTTCATGATTTTTCATTGGGAAGAGGTATTGGCAATTTTACCCATGATATATGTATTATTACTATGTTTGCTTCTCTCGGCTAGAGAGACATCGAAGGAGTGTAGTCTAAAGATTTCACACACGGGGGTATTTTGGCCGGCCAGCCCTTCAGGCTGCCCACTATGGCACCTTCGGTGTGGACAAGATTTGTTAAGTGTAGAATTTCGGATAAATGGAAGTCCCCAGACTTCTGCGGTATCCGGGTGGACGGTGGGTCCTTCAATGCATTAAAGTATTGCACATTGTTTTGACACAAAAAATATGAACAATCTATCAAAAATCTGGCTGCCAACCTACTCTATCTTCACAAAATATAATTATTTAGTTTAAAGGCGTCAGGTACTGTATTAAAACATGAATTTGGGATGTTCATAAATCTAGATTCACGTCTTTAATCTAAAATATCTGAATATTAATTATGAGCTCGCCGGTAGCCTGGAAGTAGTCTCGATCACGTAGGTATATAATGGGGTGTTCATATTTAGCGAATATCACCAGGCGAATTTCGTTTGTATAAAAAACAAAATTCGCCGGACGCCCATTGATCGTCACACCTGTTCACACGGTCCACCGATATAGAAACGATCTGTCAGATGCGCTTTGATTTTGACGTTGTTTTCAAAATGGCGGACGTCGAGATGGAGATCGCGAAGTGTTTATTATTAGTTGAAAATGTTATAGTAGAGGTTATAAGGCGTCTTTTAATTAAGGAAACAAATGCCACAAACCAACAACAACAAAAGATAACAACTGTCACGAAGCTGGAAACATTATAAAATTTATATGCGCGCCCTTGAAGTGGATTTATTCCACAAAACGGCGCATTATAAATTGTCTATTATTATTATTATTATAGGTTTAACCATAGATACAGACGCCACGCACATCTACGCATGCGCGAATCGTTCAACCAGAGAAAAAGTTAGAAGGTGGTCAACTTGAGACGATATCGTTTCTACTGATTTTTATCGTTTCAGACTAGCTGTCATTTTGTTCACACGGTTCAAATGGGTGACGATATTTTGGCGTCCTAGCGATAAACCGTGTGAACTAGCGATAAACCGTGTGTCACAGGGGACACTACAAATAGGCACCTGGTAGTGGACCCCACAATTCAAGTACCTGGTTTTGATCTGCCGAGAAGGGTTTGGGTACAGCAAAATAGAGTGAGGACAGAACATGGATGCTGTAACTACTTGCTCTGGAGGTGGGGAAAAAGAAATTCCCCTGATTGTGAATGTGGAGATGTGCAGAGTGTGAGACACATAGTGCAGGACTGCCATCTCAAAAAATTTAGCGGGGATCTGCGGGACATCCACGAAGCGGGACCGGAGGTGGTGAGCTGGCTCTCGACACTAGAGCCAAGACTGTAGAGGACACGACGCAGCCCACATGGGTTAAGATTCATCAACACCGAGCCATACGAAAAGTAAGTAAGTACTGTGTGAACAAAATGACAGCTAGTCTGAAACGATAAAAACCAGTAAAAACGATATCGTCTCGAGTTGAACACCTTCCAACTTTTTCGGCCGATTGAACGATTTGCGCATGCGCAGATATGCGCGGCGTTCGTATCTATGGTAAAAACTTTATAACCTATAAATTTTATAATGTTTCCCGCTTCGTGACAGCTGTTATCTTTGTTGTTGGTTTGTGGCGTTTGTTTCCTTAATTAAAAGGCGCCTTATAACCTCTACTATAGCATTTTTGACTAAAAATAAACACTTCGCGATCTCCATCTCGACGTCCGCCATTTTGAAAACAGTGTCAAAACCATAGCGCATCTCACAGATCGTTTCTATATCGGTGGACGGTGTGAACAGGTGTGATGATCAATGGATGTCCGGCGAATTTTTTTTTCCTGGCGATATATTTTGAAATTCGTCAAATGTGAACACCCCATTAGACTAACGCACGACCGGTTTCGCGGACTCCGAGTTCGCATCATCAGGTGCTGATCTATACTGAATTAAACAAAAAGAAATACAAAAGTTCGTTAGGATTTACAGTGAGGGTGTAGGGGTAGGCGGGGTCGTGTTGGTGGAGTTCTTGGAATATCAGATGGGGAATAGTTGTAGTAAGGGAGACGAATTCGGAAGATTATTGAGCCTAATCCTTTGATATCCTGTATATCTGGATAGGTGAATTTTTCCCGAGTTGAGCTGTTTTAGGGCCGATATTATAAACGAGGAACCCAATATTCGTAAGTATATCGACACTTTACGAACGGATGGCGATCTGTTCGTACATTGTACTAGATACTGCATTATAAAACTATTTTGACAATTCGTTAAAAAGAAATATTTTTGCCTACTGTACCCATTGTTTTCAACCGGTGGTCACATAAGATCTTGCCTGTCCCTTTTATCTACCTGCTCCCCATTCATAAAAACTTCACCCAACAATCTCATAATTTACACAAAACAAATGAGTAAATGACAGCGATGCTATGAGAATATATCCTAACAAAACACGTGCGTAGATTCATCTATTGCTATTTCTTTCTCTCTTCAGGCAAATAGTGAGACAGCAATGCTAGTCGTCAAAACTAACCCCTGGTCGGTCGGCCAGTTAAAGCCGATGGTAACATTTTACTGAAATAATATCAACGGATGTTTATAATGCTGAAAAACGAGTAGTTATATCAAATTAAGGACCAATTTTTAAATAACTTCAACTAACGGACTTTAATAATATTGGCCCTTAGTCGAGTTATTATTTTTATTAATTTCTTTTGCTTCCAGTGCTGTCAAAGTGGTCATATATTTTTATTTAAATAAAATTTACAATATAATAATATAACATACACACCTTATTACTAAAAAAACACATTTATTACATACTAGCTTTTATAACCCGGCATCGCTCGGGTTTAAAAACAGATATTCATCCAAATACGCGAGTTCAAACTACAATCTTATTGAAAAAATGAAGTTAGCGCTAAGGATGAAAAAGTATTGAAAACCTCTTCCCGACGAAAAACCTAGATTTTGGAAACCCCACACGCTCATAATTAAGCTTAAAAGATAAAAGGTACATATGTGGAAAAAAATGTTAAATAGGTACTCTTCGCCCGGGGCTATAATATAAACAAATAAAAAATAATTAAATTGTTTTAAGATTCATGATTTTATACTGTTCTGTTAAAACTGTTTTTAAAAGTGATTAAGTAAATGCTTGCAAAAAAATATACGTAAAAAAATACTAAAAATATCTTTCCAATTTAAAAACTCAATGTTTAAAACCCACATGCCCATATTTAAGTAAAAAAAAAAAAAAAAAATAATAAAAAAAAGGTTTGATACCCAACATGCCCACACTTAAGTAAAAAAAAAATAGGTAGGTACCTGCGTGAAAAAAAGTACTTAATCCTCTTCCCAATATTAAAACACAATGTTTAAAACATAGGTGGCTAACCTTTTCAGAAGGTGGGCCAAATTTCAGAATGAGATTTCCTACACTACAATATACTCCATATATGGAACATTTGAAATTTTGCTTCACCTTAAAATTTCTACCCCCCGTCGCCAAATTTCCAAAATGGTACAGAAATTTGAAATGTTTAGAAACTCCTCTGTTTTCTTTAAGAATATTTTTTCAAAAAACCTCTTTCTAAAAATGTAACAGGTACCTACTTGTACCGACTATTATAAAAAAAAATCATATGCTTCGCGTACCGCACGTAGACACCCAACGGGCCGCGGGTTGGCCACCCTTGGTTTAAAACATCAAATTCTCTGAAGGTGATATACAGCTTGCATGTTTTATATGCAGCTGGTCTGCTGGCTACCCCACTTGTGGGATATGCCGTGATGGTATAGAAGTAGTGATATACTATGCTTTTATACAGTCAATTTTATTGTACGGAATCATCGCTTGGGGTGGTACTTATGCAACTAATTTGAGATCGTTGAATGTGGCACAGAAATAAATTATTAAAATTATTTTGAGAAAAAAAGGACATTCCCCACAGAAGAGCTTTTTAAAAATTTTGAGGTCCCAACAATAAATGATATATACAGAAATATTGCAATACTACAGGTCCACAAAAAGATATTTGGCGGAGAGACACACAGTGTCTTTCGTTGCCAGAGGTCTCAAATTATTGGCAATATAATTATACCTAGATGTAAAAAGACAGTGACACAGCATAATTATATATATCTTGGCACAAAATACTTCAATGGACTTCCAAAAAATATTAAAATGATAAAAGCTATAAAACTTTTAAATGTAAACTGAAAAAAAACGGGAGAACAGTAATATATTTACAGTTAACCGAAATAATATATGTATGTGATTGAGATTTGAATATATTATATTATATAGAGTGGATGCATAAAACATGTGGCATGAAGAAATGTGTTTCTTAAGCACTTACATATGTATAATGCTTTGTTTTTGTTTTTGAAAAGTTTAACTATTTTAATAAGAACTATATCTAGATCGAAAATATGTCAACAACATTAATGTTTTCGAAAATATGTTGTTAACTGTAATATTTTACATTAAAGGGAAAATAAAATAGAATCGGATTTATAATATAAAAATATTTAATAAAAACAGTAAAATAAATATAAAAAATATGTACAGTGTAAAACAATTGCACTTTTTGGCGAATGGAGCAGATACAATCATCCAATTCTTTTCAAACGGCCTTTCCTGTGTTTATCCAGCGTTGTAAATTTGCTTCCGTTTGTATTTCTTTCTTTTATAACTCTTCTTATAGAACTCACAGATAATACTGAAAAAAAAAAACATTGAAATTCATCAGCAATACACTCATCTAACTTCCTAGATACACAGGATCCTCGTATAAGTGAGTCATCTAGACATTCCATACACAATCATTTAATAATTCATTATTATTAAGCATCTGAGACATTCACTTGAGCTTTTTATTTACCTAATTCTAATATTCAGTAAAATAATTTGCCACTTTAAGTAAATCCATTACATTAAATATGTTTTAAGAAGACACAGAATTGAATAGTTATCTTATAATAGAAATACAATTTAGTGTCGTCAAACATAAAAAAACAAATTAAATGTACTCAAATCTAGTCTAATGAACATTTATATGGTTAAATTAATCATGAAAATACCAGTATAAAATACAATTAAAACAGTACTTACCAGTCAAATCAGATATTGGTTCGATAACATTGTTAATGTCCCAGGAGAGATTTTTAGCTTCGTACTCCGCTTACTCCACTACGTATTGTTTTGTTAATTTTTATATTTTTTACAAAGTTGCAAAAACAAAATTTATCGGACCAATCAACCTTGGCACCAAACAACATTATATGATTGACAGATCTGTCAGTGTTGCCAGTGTAAATAATTTGTGTTTTTCGTTTTACCTGTGATCAACAGCTCAACAAACGGATTCAATATAGGATAAATGTCAAAAAACTCATTTTAAATAGAATCTACAATTTAATCTACTAAAAAATACATTTTTGTTGTGGTATGTTTATCAATACCAATTGTATTTTCTCAGGTACTGATTTTAAAGTAACGAATACTCATCAAACCATAATAAAGTAATGATTAATACAACTATTATTCTGGCAACCCAGAAAATGGCTCGGATTTCGACCAGCGTTGCCAGACGTACGGTAAATATCGTTTTTATATGGTAATTTCATTCCCCGTAGCAAATTAACGTACGACAAACATACGGTATTTTAAAATCAAAAATAATATTTGCTGACGACATAGCAATGCTCGCAGACTCCGAGATGGAGCTGAACGAAGCCTTAGGAAAAATGGAAAGTATTCTGTTGTCAAAGTACAACATGAAAATAAATAAAGAAAAAACAAAATGTATGGTCGTTGGAAGAGAGGAAGCGACTGCGAACATTGCCATAAATGGAGTGAGCATCAAACAAGTAAGTGAATTCGTATACCTGAGCCCGTAGACAATTTGTACTTAGCGATCGTCTACTGGCGAACTTTTCGACAATCTACCTACACGTACCGTATAATTATGCGTTATTGTTGCAGTTATTGACGAAAATTCGTTTGTAGGCGATCGCCAAGTACAAATTGTCTACGGGCTCTGGGCAGCAGAATAAACCAGGATGGACGCTCCAAATCGGAAATTGTAAGCAGAATAAACCAGGCAAGGATTGCCTTTAACAAAAAATCAAAGATATTGGAATCCCCAAATATTGACTTAAGCGTAAGGAAGAACCTTAATAAAGCCTTTGTATGGAGCATTCTGCTTTATGGTTGTGAGACATGGACCATCAGCAAGAGTGAAAGCGGACGGTTGGCGGCCTTTGAGATGTGGTGCTACAGACGCATGCTTAAGATTCATTGGTCGGAGCACGTCGAAAATGAAGAAGTATTAACCAGGGTAGGCGAAAAAAGGCAACTCCTTAAGAGAATCAGCCAACAACGAGCTAACTGGATTGGCCACAACATCAGGCACCCAGGACTACTCATCGCCATCGCAGAGGGTAAGACCGAGGGGACAAATGGCAGAGGCCGACCAAGAGACGCATATATGGACCAACTGAAGAGAGACATGAACTGTGGCTCATACGTAGGGCTAAAAAGACTGGCTGAGAATAGAGACGAATGGAGAAGAAAAACCAAACTCGTTGCAGACCAATCCAATGGATTGTAACTCATTATATTATACAAAATGAACGGTAATTAATTTGATATTGACATAAACAATCATCAGTACAAATACCTATTGCATTGTAAAAAAAGGTACCGTCAGAAAATATTGTTAAAGAAAACCGAGGATATTTATTCCTTTACCATTTTGAAAAATTAGCGGAGGGGGGGGGATCAAAATTTTAATATGAAACAGAATTGTGAACAGTAAGATTTATATCACGTTGGAGTGAAAATTGTATTTTGGTAATTGTACGGTATTTATTTGGCAAAATGCAGGTAATTTTGGTCACGCAATCTGGCAACCCTGATTTTGACACTTAGTAATGACAGTTTTGAAATGTTTACGTTTAGTATAAATAAACTCTATAATTATTATGAATTTAGAATACCTTAATGAAATTTAAAAATACAGTTAAATCCTGCAAATCATACAATAATAATTTTAATAAGTATGTGAAAGTTCAAATCGCGGTCATTATTCTTTATTTGAAATGAAATCATATTCCTAAATAGATGTAACGCAAATGATACTACAATTTTATTTTCAGAGTGAGCGGAATTATAAAGTTGGTATGCAATTCTAACAATTATCTTTATCAATAGACAGTATCTTAATATCTAAATTTTGAAAATCTTATGTTTTTAGATGCATGTTTTGAATAAATGAAATACTTCTAATGAAACAGATTGATGCAAGCATAATATTGAAATGATATCTTATTACAAAAGTGCCTAACTACCATTATGTTAAATGCAAGTTTTAGAAATGTTATCTATGGGTTGGTATAATTATATTATGATGACATTATAATATGAGATAATTAAGAATGATACATCTCACACCCTTTTCTGTGTTTGTTATAACAGATAACTTTATTTAGAAATAAAAAGAAACTCAGAATATCCTACAATAAAATAAGAACACATATCAATAGTATTGTTGTAGATATATGATTTTTTTTTATTTTATTTTGACGTGTACCTTACTTTGACAAAAGAACATTGAAGCATCATTGAATTAGTTCTGTGTTTTTGATATTATTGGTAACCATATTTTGAAATAAAAAGAAACTATGAATATCAACAATAAAATAAGAACACATATTAATAGCATGGTCGTAGATATATGAGATTTTTAGTGATTTTCAAGTTTACCAAACATCGACAAAAGATCGTTGATACATCATCATTTATAAATTAAATCTTTATAAAAGTATACATATTAAATGTTTTCAGCTCGCCTACTGGATGAGACATATCTTACAGAGGACATACAAATCACAAAACAAACAAACAATTTGCACCAACTAAAATATATATTTGTGTGCATTCTGTGTGTGTCATGTCGGCCATTATGAAATTAGCCCAAGATATCAAAAATATACAATTTCAACTCGTATAATTCAGGAGTTTTTATCATAACCAAACACAATAATTTATAACCAAAAAAATCCCCAAATGTTTAGTTTCAGTACTGATGTATTTCTCGTTACATCCATTGTGAAATTAATTCAGTACACTGAAAAATGTTCGACCATGAATATTGATACTTACAAAAACTTTCATAGATTTTTCCATACAAATTTTATTATTATAATTTCTTTATCAATACATAAGATATTTTAAATGTTTTTGGCCTTAAACGTGCCCAGGAGATGAGACCTCGTATAGAATGTATTATTTTACTTCTGTCTTTCCTAATTTCAGAGTCCATTGAGGACATACGAACATACATACGAACGCATTAGAATATTTATGTGTGGATTTGACCCTCAAAATTGAGCAGTGCTCGTGCTTTGAGGGTTTAAACATATTTCATATAACTTACATAAAACATGATGTACAATAAATCGTATGTTTATCACATGCGGCTAGTCAACTCAATACTCCACATGTGGGATATGCCGTGATGGTATAGTAGTAGTAGTAATAAATGGTATAAGATGTGATGTAGACTTAAACAAGGGGGGTGGATTGATTCACCACCGTGCACATGTCTAATGACATAAAATATCAATCCAACAAACGAGCGTCTTACAAACGCATTCTTAGGAGAACTTCTGGATTTACACGCTCTTATGGACGACGCGATCCAGTGGCTGCGGAATTTGGAGGACGTTATGAGCGACCATAAAAATGAAAACATATTAGTATACATTTATGTTATTATTCGCTGCAGTGATGTCATTAAGATAAAATGACACTATGGAAACATCAAAAAGATTCCTATAAAATCATTTTCAAGGTTACTTTTAATAAGCAAAATATGCCCAAAATCGTTCCGAATACGCACACCTATTATCCTATATTAAAATAAAGTAAAAACATTCTATCAATCTCCTGAAAATTAGTAGTAATGAAATGAAAGCCAAATGTTTTTTACAATGATTTTTTATTGAGAGACGTCTTTCATCTTTCGATTAACAATGTCCTTGAAAGACAAAAGACGTCTCTCAATAAAATAATAATATAGTAGAAAAAATATGTGGTTTCAATTTCATTTTAGAAACTATTTTTTTTTCAGGAACACGTGTCGTGACTCGTGTTACAAATTAAATCAATGGACATGGCTTTCAAATGAGACCATTTCCAGCTCTCTACCTCAATTAGAAAAGCTACAATAGCAACTTGAATGCCATCATGCCTGATAACCTTTATCGTTTTTTTGGCCACTTTGCACCCCCGTAATTACAAAACGGGATGACATAAGAGTTAAGTCAGATCATTTCAAATTACCAAGAAAAAATGCCAAAATACAATTACTTCCGATTTTTATGATTTTTTATGCAAGTTGCTATGACTAAGTTATGAAACCATGTAATTTTTTTATGGTCTAGTCTAAGCCAAATACTTTCCAAGTTATCAGGATTCAAAAAGTCTGTTTTTGCCAACATTAACATTGTGCCACTCAAGAGGAATAAAGTCATAACTCAGTTAATCTTTATTATTTTCTTGTGAAAATATTGCCATTAGTTCTGTAATATACTGATTATATGAAAAAATATTTTGATGCTTTCAAAATATAAATAAATATAATTAGCAAGTTTTGAGAATAGAAAACATGACTTTTCCAAATTAAATATTAATGCGAGACAGAATGATAAGCAAATTGTTCTTTCTTTATAAATAAATATACCTAAAAAGAAAATCTAACAGGTTCTATCTAGATCTATCCTTACAAACTTCTTTCGCTTCCTCAACATTCATCCAGTTTCTCATACATGTTCGCCGATTTCTCTTACTCAACACGCGGCCGTCCTTTAGGATTTGATCCACGTGCTCAAGCCACGTGGTTCTTGACCGTCCGCGCTTCCTCACACCTCCTCTTTCAGACAAATACATCCTCTTCGTCATTCTTTCATTCGCTCAACATGTCCAAACCATCGTAACTTATTTACACGCATTCTATCCATAACACTCTTCTCGCATCCGCACATTCTCCTGATATCCTCATTCTTCACTCTATCCTGTAATGTTTTACCAACCATTCTTCTTAGTGAACGCATTTCCACGGGATTTATTCCACTCTCGTCCTTCTTCAACCACGTCCAAGTTTCACTTGTATACATTATTACTTGCATTTGAGAAATAAGTAATAATAATATATAAAATAAAATAGATATCTGTGCACTCCTGGTGGGGACAAGGGAAAGGAGGGGGGAAGGAAAAAGAGCTCTTTATTACGTGTCGATAAGTTACATAAAATATCATCTAGAGACTAATCTATTTTTAAAAGAAGAAAACGAAAAGCTGGTAGGAATTGTAGGAGAAAGCTGGTTCCGGAGTCTAGCGCCGTGAATAATAATAATAACTAGACAACTTATTTATGATGCGCCGTTTTGTGGAAAAACCACCGCAAGGGCCCATTCAAGAATCATAACACCTCCTGAACAATAGGGTTTTTAACCTCGTCTTGAACACCTCCACACTCTCCAGAGTTCGCAAATCATAGGGAATTTTGTTCCACAGCAACGAATACTGAAAAATGAGGAGTAAGAATCGGAATGATGTGAAGAAATTAAAAGCAACCTATTATTCCCAGACCTGAGTGGAAGTCCATGCTCTGCGGCAAATTGGAATCTGTCTCTGAGATATACCGGATAGTTAGGATCTGATAATACCATAAACAGGAAACAGAGGATGTGTATGTCTCTTCTCTGACTAATAGTTTTCCAATTTAACTGATGTCTGTAAGATGATATGTGATCATATTTGCACAAATTGAAAATATATCTGATGCACACATTCTGAAGACGTTCCAATTTATTTAGCAACTCAACAGTGAGATCCAAATAACATAATAATTATATCAGCATAATCGAACATGGGAAGGATGAGTGATTGCATCAGCAGAGTTTTGGCAGAGAGAAAGTTTTGGAATCGTTTGAGAGAATGCAATGTACCAAAAACCTTACGGCTCACTTCACTCACTTGTTTCCACCACGACAGCCTTGAGTCCAGATAGATAATCCTTGGTGTCAATATTGCACTCGACAAGCATTTTTATTAAGTCTTTTCGTAGTCAATAAAGCATGCAACTAGGTACCTCTTTTCTTTGGTCCCGGCACTTTTGTAGCAATATATTGATAGCCAATAGTGCTTCGCGTGTTCCAAATGCGTTCCTGAAACCAAACATTTACCACGTATTCTGGCATAAATTATCTTAATAAATCGCTTCAGGACGTGATTCATGAAATTAATCAATCTGTAATCTCCACATTTTTTAGGATGTTGTTTTTTAACAGGTTATGAAAGAATTTTTATGCTTTCTTTTATCTGAGCCACAGTTTACCCACTTTACACGGTCAATTTTCAGTCCAATACATTAACGTAAAAAGTCTAATTCGACTCGCCAATATATTTATGTCTATGTGTGATAGAAAAATATAAATATATATAAAAGATTGACGATGAATGTTCAAGTGAATGAGTATATTTATTTGGGAGGTCTGTTTGCGAGGGATGGAAGATATGAAAGGACATTGAAAAAAGAAAAGTCGCCGGTGCTAGAGTGAATGGTGCACTACAATAATAGCAATGTGTCGAACATTGCAAAAATGCTGGTGCACAATACCATTCTGGTACCGACACTTATGTATGCAAGCGAAACTTGGACGTGGCTAAAGAAGGACGAGAGTGGAATAAATGCTGTGTTGCGAGATAGAGTGAAGAATGGGGATATCAGGAGAATGAGCGGATGTGAGAGGAGTGTTGCGGGCGGAATGCGTGTAAACAAGTTAAAATGGTTTGGACACGTTGAGCGTATGCACGATGAAAGGATGACGAAGAGGTTGATTTATCTGGAAGAGGGGATGTGAGGAAGCGCGGACGTCCAAGAACCACATGGCTTGATCACGTGGATCAAATTTTTAAGGACAGCTGCGTGTTGAGTAAGAGATATCGGCGTGCAATGTGAGAAACTGGATAAATGTAGAGGAAGCAAAAGAAGTACGCAAAGATAGATCTATATGGCGTTCCATTCTCTCTGCTTACCCTACCTGGGTAAGCAGAGAGAATGGAAGGGTATAGTACAGTGATCGACAAACTAATTCCCCAAAGAGCCAAATATATACATAGCATCGATCAAAAAAAAATTGAGAGCCCAATCAGTTTATTAGTTTAGTAAACCTTTATTATAATTTTAGACCTTCACTAATTTAGATAAATTAGAAATTTTGTATGGTGATTTTTTTTTTGTAACGAACTTTTTAAATTTATTTTCTAATTTCACATTTTATAATTTTTCGTTCTCTAACGAATTTGACTCTAGGCTAGGCCTTCAGAGCCGGACTTACGGGGTCAAAGAGCGGCATGCGGCTCTGGAGCCGCACTTTGCCGACCACTGGTGTAGTAGATAGTATAGTATGATTGAGAAAACCTATAAATGTCCTCTGCGCTAATTATTAAAATACATTAAGATATTTAACATTTAAACACGAATCTGAATTTACGATCAACAGAAACCCAAATTCATGTTTTAATATACTACCTGACATCTATGCACTAAATAATTTTCTACTCGTAAGACTGAAACTTTTCCATCAGGAAATCGAAAAGGGTTGCCAATTCACTGCGTAGTATGATGGTAAATGTTACTGAAATTGAGTTTTATAATCGTGACTTTTAAAAATTAAGTGGTATGTTATCTTAGAATTACAATTTAAAATCTTACTACTACAAACTGTCCTCCCAAAATGCATGGTTACACGAAACACGAGAAAATACATGTTTTATTCTATTAGGTATATATTAATATCTCTCTAGTAAATGTAACATTGAGGAAATATTTTACATTGTATAAAAGTTCTCACATTAGTGGGAAAATTAAGAGGTTCAAAGTCCAAATACTTTGAAAAGATCATCACGTTCTCTTTATGCTATATAGGTCACTCTTGTAATTCGAAATACAAATTTTCTATCTTATCGACTTAACATTTTTCAAAGGGTGCGTCCAGATAGTAGGATGCGAACGTCAATCAATCATCAATCTTCAACGATTCGGAGCATTCTCCGAAGAAATATTTGAATGAATGCCTTCGTAACCCATATAAGGACGGGAAACAAACGCATTCATTCGAAAATTTCTTCGGAGAATGCTCCGAATCGTTGAAGATTGATTGACGTTCGCATCCAGCTGTGTGGACGCCGCCAATGATGTATCGTAAGCTATGTAAATATTTTTTAGTTTATTACTCTAACTTTTTAAACTGGTTAGCCACAAGTTGCGATAATAATTTATTGTAGAACTTTCATAATACATAAACGAGTTACCTAGTTTATGTATTAGCTTTTTATCAATAATGTATATATTTCCTGAATATCTTGATTTTATATTGGCACGAAGAAGACAGCTTGAATGTTTCTTACATGCAGCTGGTCTGCTGGTTACCCCACTTGTGGGATATGCCGTGATGGTATAGTAGTAGTAGTATATATTTTTATTAAATCGCATGAAGTATGAGGCTGAGCTGCACCAAGGATTTGAACTCTCTCGGTATCTTTCCGATACTGACTCAGTAGAGTCGGCCTGGGAGGAGTTCCAGAGAGTAGTGAAGGCTGCAGCGGTTGCGTCCATTGGGTTCAAAGAGAGGAACAAACCACCATGGATGTCTATGGAGTCCTGGGGATATATTCAAGATCGCCAAAAAGTCAAGATACTCAGAGATGCTGAAAAGTCCCCTACGAAACTGGAGGCCCTAAGAAATTCGTACAGAGAGCTAGACCGCCTGGTAAAGCACTCTGTGCGCAAAGACAGACGACGTGATGTCGAAGCCAAAATACAGCTTGCACAAACTGCCGCGGCCAGGAATGACTCGAAGACTCTCTTTGAAATTACCCGCATGTTGGGAGGAAGAGGTCAGAATAAGACTGCTGACTCAATTAATGATAGCAGTGGAAACCTGATCTCTGCCCCTGACTTAGTAAGAGGAAGATGGAGAGAACACTTTGAGTTCATTCTAAACCGACCGGACCCCTCCTCACCTTTTGATGTTGGCAATGAGGATAGCGACCTAGATATCCCACAGGTATCTGGGATAGCCGAAACCCCCCCCAACACATGAGGAGATTGAGGCAGCTGTAAAAAGGCTAAAAAACAACAAGGCCCCAGGTGAGGATGGAATCCACGCAGAGCTCCTTAAGTATGGCATGAATGCGCTTATCCACCCACTGTACCATCTCTTTAACAAGGTGTGGAATGAGGAGCTCTGCCCGAAAGATTGGAGAAATGGATCCATCGTGACACTTTTCAAGAAGGGAAACCCACTGGAATGCGGAAATTACCGTGGCATCACACTACTTAGTGTGCCCGGTAAAGTTCTCTCACAAATCATATTGAGTCGCATTCAAAAACCAGTGTTGGCATCTCTGAGAAAGCAACAATGCGGGTTTGTACCTGGCAAGTCCTGTTCGGACGCAATTTTTTGTGCCAGATGTGTACTCCAACAGTCGCAAGAGTTCAACTCACCGCTTGCATGTTGCTTCATTGACTACGAAAAAGCTTTTGACAGCCCCCACAGACCAACCATATGGAAAATACTGGCCGCGTATGGCATCCCGCCCAAGGTGGTAACTATGATCAAAGCCCTGCATATGGACTCTGAATGTTCTGTCAGAACATCAAGTGGTCCAACTGACACCTTCAGGATCACCACTGGAGTCCGGCAGGGCTGTGTATTGGCACCTTTTATCTTTGCCATAATTATGGACTACCTGCTCAGAAAATCTATTCTGGGCCCTGGCGGTGTGCCTTTATCACAGCGTGAAAACAGTGAGACGTCTGTGGGAGTGCTGCACGATCTTGAATATGCGGATGATCTAGCCCTTTTTGATACATCTGTGGACGGATTACAGTGCAACGCTAATGCTCTTTATGAAAATTCTTTGCGCCTTGGCCTTCGTATCAACGCTGGTAAAACGGAGTACATATGTAATAGTACATGCACGAGTCCTCACACCCCACTAATGGTTGGCAATTCCCAAATATCTCAGGTTAGTAAATTCAGGTACCTGGGAGCAACCATAACGCCAGAGGGTGATCTCCGGTCGGAATTACCAATCCGCATAGGAGCAGCTAGCGGGGCTTTCAACAACATGAACAAAGTTTGGAAGGCGTCTGGACTCAGCATCAGGACAAAATGTCGCTTGTTCAATGCGTGCATCATCCCAATCCTTCTATATGGCTGCGAGTCTTGGCACTTAACCAAGGCTCAAGAGCGGAAGATACTAAGCTTTGAAAACAAGTGTCTTAGAAGGATTTTGGATGTCAGATGGTATGAACATGTTACAAATGATGCTGTGCGCCGGCGCACCCAGCAGAGACCTGTAATCTCCGTAATACAAGAGAGACGATGGTCCTGGCTGGGACATGTTTTGAGAATGCCCAATGATAGTTGGCCAAAAAGAGCACTGTTCTTCCGTCCGCAGGGGTTCCGTAGGCCCGGGCGTCCCTCTTTCACAATACACCGTTCCTATGACAACGATATCAGAGCGCAAGGAATGTCGTGGGAAGAGGTGACGCAATTGGCACAGAGACGCTCTGAATGGAGGAGGCTGGTTTCTGCCCTGTGCTCCCGAGAGGAGCGTTGAGGGCGATGATGATGATTTTATTAAATACTAGCTTTTATAACCCGGCAACGCTCGGGTTTAAAAACAGATATTCATCCAAATATGTGAGTTAAAACTACACAATCTTATTGAAAAACTGAACTTAAAATCTATTTCGCAGCAAAAAAAGTACATGTCATAATAATAATCAGCTCTATGCGTGCCAAAATCATATATACAATACATACAGTTTGTCAAAAAATAGTTGACAAATAATCGAGGGCGCTGTTATCTTTCACATTGTAGCCCTATTCAAACATTGATTGTGTAAAAACGAAACCTTGTAAGAGAACCTACTTTCACATTACATTCATCACTTTCAATTCTCACTCTTTCTATCAGTCTATTTCCGTGCATACATTTAGTTGCTGACTCTTTTTATTATTCACTCTTTTAGTTCCAGACAAAAAAAAATCCTATAGCTAATAATAATAAGCTAGAACCTCTCCAAGTAAATGGACTTTTTACATACATACATATATACCATCACGCCACTTCCCTCGCGAGGTAGGCAAAAAGGATTGAGCGCTTTTTCCTTCTATCCTTGCATACATCTTTCGCTTCCGTCACTGTCATACAATTTTTCATGCATGCTCTCCTGTTCAATGTGCTCAACACGTAACCGCCCTGTAGGATTTGATTTAAATGATCTTGCTTTTGATCCTCGGACGTCCACGTCTCCGAGCACCATTCCTCTCAGCCAAATATATTTTCTTGGTCATTCTGTCCTCATTCATTCTTTCCACATGCCCAAACCATTGTAACTTATTTATATTCATCCCTGTAACCACACCAACTTTCATTCCACATTCCTTTCGTATATAACTGTTACACACACAATCTCTCAGACTTTTACCACACATCCTTCTCAACGATCTCATTTCTACCACTTTCATCCTTCTTTAAACATGTCCACGTCTCACTTGCATACATGAGTGTTGGCACTTAGATAGCAGAGTGCACTAACCATTTAGCTGTGGTAGATCTGTTCCTATTTGCAATTATTGGTCGGATTGCACCATTTACCTTATTGCCAGCAACTTTTCTCCTTTCAATCGCTTTCACACTTCCCATCTCTCGTGAACAAACTATCCAAGTACACACATTCGTCAACTTGCTCTAACACTTCGTTGTCAATCATTACCTGTCATACTGTTCTCTCACTTCCTCTTTCAAAGACCATGACTTTGGACTTCTTTTACATGATAAAATCATTTAATAAATACTTAGCATTTTCACCTTCAGAAGTATATACTGGTTAACACATTCATTGCTGAGAACGCGCCAGGCGCGTACAAGGAAATCTCGCTAAGTGCTGAGTACGCGCCTCGCGCGGACATTAAAAAAAAGCATTTTATTATGAAAAAAATTGTCAGCTTTATATCTACGCACAAAATAATTACCTCAGCATATAGGCTGTGTCAAGTATTCCTTTGCTAACCATCGAGTGTGGGCAGTACAGGTCATAGTTCGTGGTCGTATAATATAAAGGTGCATACACACGGCGGTACTCGTAGAGTGGTAGTAATTTTTGCTGCACGTCCGTATTTACATCCGTGAATTTACGAAAGTGAATTTTTGTGTGACATTTATTTCGATATAAATTTATTTTATTTTGATTTTAGTGTGCGATTTTTTATTTGACTCTTATGTAGTGAAGTGTTGTTCATCCATATCGATCTATTCCCTAACGCCATATCCCAAATGGGGTAGGCAGAGAGAACGGACCGCCATATAGATCTGTCCTTATGTACTTCTTTCGATTCTTCTACAGTCATACAATTTCTCATGCACGCACGTCGGTTTCTCTTACTCAAAACACGGCCATCCTTGAAAATTTATCTACATGATCAAGCCATTAGGTTCTCGGACACCCGCGCTTCCTCACACCCCTCCTTTCAGATAAGTATATCTACTTTGTCATTCTTTCCTCTTCCATTCGTTCTACATAAGCAAACCAAACCACACCACATTAATCCATACCACACACAAATTCAATTTTCTACGTCGTTATTTATAATATTTTTTAGATTTTTCCGTGAATTTATAAAAAAAAAAAAATTGTAAACTCTTATTTATACAATGGTTGTTTATCCATATTCCATACCATGTATAAATTTAATTTTGTACTTTCGTGACTTTATCCAAAAAATGGTTTGGTCTCCTTGTCCGAAAAGAGCCAGAATAGAAAACATGAGTTTACGAGTGACAACAGCGACTATGAGATGTACGGAATCTGAATCCGAATCCAATGTTATGATAAAATGAATGTTATTATACTATAACTATGCCATCTTCTCAGTGTCATAGAAGGATTTTGGATGTCAAATGGTATGAATATGGCACAAATGATGCTGTGCGCCGGCGCATCCGGCAGAGATCTGTAATATCCGTGATATAGGAGACGATGGTCCTGGCTGGGACATGTTCTGAGAATGGCCAATGATAGTTGGCCAAATATAGCACTGTTTGTCCGTCCGCAAGGGTTCCGTTGGCCCGGGCGTTCCTCTTTCACAATACACCATTCCTATGACAATGACATCAGAGCGCATGGAATATCGTAGAAAGAGGTGACGCAATTAGCGCAGAGACGCTGTGAATGGAGAAGGCTGGTTTCTACCATGTGCTCCCGAGAGGAGCGTTGAGGGCGATGAATGAATGAAATGCCATCTTCATTTAGGGATAACATATCTACAACGTCGCCGTCATTGTCTCCTGCATCTGTCTCTATCGCAGGTAGCGAATGTAGACAATTGTCAGATTCTCCGAAATCTTCAAATACTCTACCATTCACAGGAAATCCAGGTAATAAAATCAATATAGAAACAAAAGTACCTATTGATTATTTCAATGTTATTGCCAATGAGGAGTTTTATGACTTATTTGTAAAAGAAACAAATACTTACGCTGTTGTAGTATGTATCAGAGGGAGAAAAAATACGAATTACTTACTCGATGGAGAGACATGACAATTGAAGAATTTAAAATCTTTTTAGGTATATTGTTCCATATAGGTAAAATAATAACCAACAGGATTACTGATTACGGGAAGAAGTATAAGTTTTTTTTATTTGGCGGCTCTTTCACAGTATATTATGTATTTTTTCATTTTTTTAGATTTCTTTGTCATATGTATATAAAAAAAACAACAAATATCGAGTAGATGTGAAAAAGATTTTATATTTTTGCTATTCTGTTCCTTCACAGCATATTAATGGGGTAGCCAGCGGACTAACTGCGTGTAATGAACATGCAGATTGTTCCCTCCACGCCAGTAAAAATAAGCCATTCAGGACGGGCGGCATGCCTAATCGCTGAATTGTAGATTTCAATTATGATATATGCGAGGCTTGCTAACACCTGACCCCCTAGACAAACACGCACTTGGCGACCTACTAGAATTTTCGACAGCAAGCGCAACAATAGCGCATAATTTCACGGTACATGTAGATAGATTTTCGAAAAGTTTACCAGTAGTCGATTGCTAAGTACGGTTTGTCTACGGCCCCTTACCCTTATTTGTTCCGAAAATACGTTTGATTTTTTTTATTGGAAAATAAATAAACCTTTGCGATAAACTCGCTCTCTATAAATTGATTCCATTTGATGTTTTTTTTATTTATGTGTAATGGGAGATATTTATCGTCAATGTAAGTAAAAAATAAGTAAATAAATATATGATAGTTCAAGTTGTGCGGATGCGGATATTCTATATCAGCAAAATTATGATTGGTGTGAATGTGCCTTTACGGCAGTTTGTGGTGCGAAGGCGCCTTTACTACGGCTCGCATACAAAATACACATGTTATTTATTTCGCGGTCAACAGATACTGGAACATTGTGAGTGATTTTTATACATACGCGCGGGCAGATAAACCTTATGACAACAATTTCCAATAGTTTTTTAGAGAAAAAAATCATTATTTTCCGTTTTATTTTAGATATAAACAAGGCATTATTTTCAGCATATCACCAGATTTCTTTAAAATACTTCGCAATGAATGTGTTAAATGGCTGCATAATGATAGACATCATCTAACTAAGGATATCCTCACAATTACACATCCATGAAAATATGCTGTTAACTGTAATATTTTACATTAAAGGGAAAATAAAACAGACTCGTAATTATAATATAAAACTATTTAATAAAAACAGTAAAATAAATATAAGAAATATGTAGTGTAAAATTCGACAGTGGACCGGTGTCAGAACCGTGGAGGAGCTTTTTCGCGCCGCCCAGGACAGGGAAGCTTTCTCTCAAATGGTCGTCAACGTCGGGGGGGCCCGGCAAGACACATGAAGAAGAAGAAGAAGTGTAATACAAATGCACTTTTTGGCGAATGGAGTAGATATCAAAATCATCCTGGACGGCCTTCCCTATGTTTTCTTTTATAATTCTTCTTATAGAACTCACAGATAATCCTGAAAGAAAAGAACATTGAAATTCATCAGCAATACAGTAATTTAACTTCCTAGAAACACGGGATTGTCATATAAGTGAGTCATCGAGACATTCCATACACAATCATTTAATGATGCATTATTATTAAGCATCTGAGACATTCACTTCAGCTTTTTATTTAGCTTATTCTAATATTCGGTAAAATAATTTGCCTTTTTAAGTAAATTCATTACATTAAATATATTTTAAGAAGGCACAGAATTGAATAGTAATCTTGTAATAGAAATACAATTAAGAGTCGTCAAACATAAAAAAAATACAATTTAAAATATTAAGACAGTGCTTACCAGTCAAATCAATGTTTTTTGGAAAACATTGTTAATGTACCAGCGTAGTTTTTGAGCTTCAAACTCCGCTTAACACTGGGAATATTTCTTGAAAACATTTTTTTTAGATACACTACGTATTGTTTTATTCAGTTTTATATTTTTAAAGTCTTTTAAAATCAAAACAAAGTCACAAAATTTACCGGATCACCAAACGCCATACAATTGACAGATCGGACAGTGTTGCCAGTGTAACTAATTTGTGTTTTATCATCGGTACAAATACCTGTTGCATTGTGAAAAAGGGAATGGTGAGAAAATAATTATTCTAAAGTAGCATTCACATTGCTTCACACTGGATGATCATTCAGAGTGTCAGGGTCAAACCTGTTCATCGAAAGTGAACACGTCTGTTCACATTTGTTCATCCTATGCTCTCACTGCCATGTCAACACTCTCAGTCATGTTGTATTTTGACATATTTTCGTACAAAAATATAATTAAATAAATAAAAAAATTAAAAAAAGCCCTTAAAACAAATCAATATAGTTCTCGACTGCATAATAATTTTGTATATGATTCTGACATTCTATACAAATTCATAGAGAATAAAACAAAAAATAAGATAAAATTTGTTTATGGTCGTTTCAGTGAAAGGTCCTTTCATCGAAATTATGACGGGCTGTTATCGCTTTCATCCGTCATCGCTAGTGATCATTATTGATGAAACGCCCGTTCACACCTTTTTATCTTGGAGGTTCATCCGGAGTGATCACTGAAAGTGAACAAATGTGAACGACCCTTTAGAAAACTGACGATATTTATTCCTATACTATTTCGAAAATTTAGCGATGGGGGGGGGGGTAGAAATTGAAATATGAAACAGAATTGTGAACAGTATGATTTATATCATTTTTGGGTAGATGGCGCTCTTGTAGCTGACTGAACCCATAACTTCTCCAATTTTTTAATCAAATATAGTTTATCGATTAAGTTTTTATTTATTTTTATTTTCCGACCAAAATAAAGTGTTTTTTTTATTTGATAGTTTTGTTTTTTGTGTTTGTTTCTTAAAATTAAGTGATAAATTTTAATAAAATTAAATCTAATACCTAAAATTTGTGACAATAAAAATAGTTTACATGATTTGTATTTTAAGAGTAATAAAAATAAATTAAAGTGACAAATAATATTGTAAATGCGCTCTTGAGGTGATTTCATTACAAAAACAGCGCAATATAAGTGATCTAATAATAATCATGTTGGAGTAAAAATTATATTTTTCCCATGTGTAAGGTCCCATTGTGCGGTATTTTCTTGGCAAAATGCAGGTAATTTTGGTCACACAATCTGGCAACCCTGATTTTGACACTTAGTATCTCTATGCTTATTATGACAGTTTTGAATTGTTTACGTTTAGTGTTAGAAATTCTATAATTATTTTGAATTTAGAATACTTTCATGAAATTTAAAATTACTGCAAACCATACAATAATAATTTTATTATACGAAAGTACAAATCGCGGACATTATTCTTTATTTGAAATGTAATTATATTCCTAAAAAATAGATGTAACGCAAATAATGCTTTAGAGCCACAAATTTCTTTTCAGAGTGAGTCATAAAACAGAATTGTAAAGTTGGTATGCAATTCTAACAATTATCTTTATCAATAGACAGTATCTTAATATCTAAATTTTGAAAATCTTATGTTTTTAGATGCATGTTTTGAATAAATGAAATACTTCTAATGAAACAGATTGATGCAAGCATAATATTGAAATGATATCCTTTACAAAAGTGCCTAACTACCATTATGTTAAATGCAAGTTTTAGAAATGTTATCTATGGCTTGGTATAGTTATATTATATGATGACATTATATTATGAGATAATTAAGAATGATGCATCTCACACCCTTTTCTGTGATTGTTATAACAGATAACTTTATTTAGAAATTAAAAGAAACTCAGAATACCCTTCAATAAAATAAGAACACATATCAATAGTATTGTTGTAGATATGAGTTTTTTTATTTTATTTTGATGTTTACCTTACTTTGACAAAAGAACATTGAAGCATCATTGAATTAGTTCTATGTTTTTGATATTATTGGTAACCATATTTTGAAATAAAAAGAAACTGAATATCAAAAATAAAATAAGAACACATATTAATAGCATGGTCGTAGATATATGAGATTTTTAGTGATTTTCAAGTTTACCAAACATCGACAAAAGATCGTTGATACATCATCATTTATAAATTAAATCTTTATAAAAGTATACATATTAAATGTTTTCAGCTCGCCTACTGGATGATACATATCGTACAGAGGACATAAAAGTCAAAAAACAAACAAACTAATGAACTGATATACCAACCAAAATATTAATGTATTGGATTCTATGTCATTCATGTCGGCCATTATGAAATTAGCCCAAGATGTCAAAAATATGCAATTTTAACTTGCATAATTCAGGAGTTTTTATCATAATCAAACACAACAATTTATAACCAAAATAATCCCCAAATGTTTAGTTTCAGTACTGATGTATTTCGCATCACATCCATTGTGAAATTAATTCAGTACACTGAAAAATGTTCGACCATGAATATTGCTACTTACAAAAACTTTCATAGATTTTTCCATACAAATTTTATTATTATAATTTCTTTATCAATACATAAGATATTTTAAATGTTTTTAGCCTTGAACGTGCCCAGGAGATGAGACCTCGTATAGAGTGTATTATTTTACTTCTGTCTTTCCTTATTTCAGAGTCCATAAAGGACATACGCACATACGAACCGACTCAAATATTTATGTGTGGATTGTACAAAACTAATTATGTTTGAAATTAAACAATGAAAAATAAACAAAAAGTCAATACAAGAAAGTTGGAGACTATTAGTTGAGCGGCCCCACCCGTTGTCAAGCATATTTTCATTGAAAATTGCTTATACTGTAGTAACTAATAATTAATTTTTGGGGAATAGTAATGATTGTATTTAAAAATCTTATTTTTTTTATGGTTCCGTACAGAAAACGCCATATATATCAAGGGTGGCCAACCCGCGGCCTGCGGGCCACATGCGGCCCGCGGAGTGCCAACGTGCGGCCCGCGAAGCATATGCACACTTTTAATAATAGTCGGTACAAATATCCGTTACTTTTTTGAAAGAGATATTTTGAGAAAATATTCTAAAAGAAAACCGAGGAGTTTTGAAACATATCAAATTATTTTCATTAGGTGAAAATAACTGAGTGTAGGTATTACATACATACATACCATCACGCCGCTTCCCTCGCGGGGTAGGCAGAAAGGATCGAGCGCCACTTCCTTCTATCCTTGCATACATCTTTCGCTTCCGTCACTGTCATACAATTCCTCATGCATGCTCTCCTGTTCAATGTGCTCAACACGTGACCGTCCTGTAGGATTTGATTTAAATGATGTTGCCATTTAATCCTCGGACGTCCACGTCTCCGAGCACCATTCCTCTCAGCCAAATATATCTTCTTAGTCATTCTGTCCTCATTCATTCTTTCCACGTGCCCAAACCACCTTAACTTATTTACATTCATCCTTGTTATTACACCAACTTTCATTCCACATTCCTTTCGTATATCACTGTTACGCACACGATCTCTCAGAATTTTACCACACATCCTTCTCAACGATCTCATTTCCACTGCATTTATGCCACTTTCATCCTTCTTTAACCATGCCCACGTCTCACTTGCATACGTGTTGGCACTAAGATAGCAGAGTGCACCAACCTTTTAGCTGTGGTGGATATGTTTCTATTTGCAATTATTGGTCGGATTGCACCATTTACCTTATTACCAGCAACTTTTCTCCTTTCAATATCGCTTTCACACTTCCCATCTCTCGTGAACAAACTACCTAAGTACACACATTCGTCAACTTGCTCTAACACTTCGTTGTCAATCATCACCTGGCATAATGTTCTCTCACTTCCTCTTTCAAACACCATAATTTTTGTCTTTTTTGCATTCATTCTCAATCCATTAATCGCACAATTTTCATACACACACGTCATCATTCGATGTAGATCACTTTCACTTTCAGCCATCAATACCAAATCATCGGCAAACATTAACGCTCTTACACCCGAATTCATAGTCGTTTACTTGAGTAATACTTGGCCGAGGAGCACTCAAGTAAAAAGCAATACTCAAGATGTGGATGCATTCTATAGACAAACACTGCTCCTTTACTTCGCTAAGTTAACGCTTGAGTCGTGGGGAAAATAATTATTGTGGCGAAAAGTATTGCCACTAAACAAAATGTATTTTTAATTATGTTTTAAAGCATAAAAAACACGGTTTAACTCTTTATTATTGTGTAATTCTTCGATTAGTACTATTTAAATATTGTTTTGTAACATTTTATAGTAAATTTAAACATAAAATGATAGTAAAATGTACAACCTCGCACTATTGTTATATTATAGAAAACGAAGTACACATCACTACGTCTGCCATTTAACATAACCTCAAAAATCACAAACGACAAACCGTCGTCGTTCCCCGTACTTAAGTTTATTGTTCTATGCTTCCCTGTCGTCGGTCCCGTTGTCTTGTTTTGTTTTGCGTTTCAGATTATAATATAAGAAATTTGTTTAAAATAAATTACGGATTTATTCATATTTAGCCATTGATCTAATATGTTAACATGTTAGATCAATGTATTTAGCAAATTAATCATTAAATATGAAAAAAATAGTGTCGAATATCTGGACAAAATGTAATATCTGCATTGTTATCTGACATGACGATCATGTTATGTATAAAATTTTATAAATAATGTAAATATTTATTACTTATTTAGCAAATAATTTTATTTATAAATAGGATCTTTGCATACTATATACCTTATTAAAGGTAAATTACTAGAAAAAGGCAAAATAAAATACATCAACGGCGTTTGACATTTCTAAGTAACGCTCAAGTCGTGTCCGACGACGACTTGGGATTCACAGGTACTTGAGTACTACTTGGGTTAGTTTTATAGGACTATGAAATGAAAACCGCTACTTGGCTAGCACTCAAGTATCAAGGAATACTCAAGTTACGACTATGAATTCGGGTGTTACATTCATCCCATTCATATCAACACCTACATTCATTTCTTTCAATGGACGAATACAATGATCAATGTATAGGTTAAAAAGCCATGGCGACATAACGCACCCTTGTTTTACTCCTTTTGTCTGTGTGAACCATTCCGACAGGTTATTGTTCACTCTAACACACGCAGAACTTCCTGTATATAGGGATGCAATGGCGCGAATTGGCCGACTACCCACCCCACACATTGATAGTACTTGCCACATTTTCTCACGATCTACTCTATCATAAGCCTTTTCAAGATCAACAAATGCGCAGAAAAGCTTCTGGTGTTTCTCCAGGAGCTTCTCTGTCACCATTCGCAGGGAGAAAATCTGGTCCACACATCCTCTACCACTCTGAAAGGCACCTTGCACATCCCATACATTCGTCTCAGTTACTTTTCGAACTCTTTCAATCAACTGAGTGTATTATCGTTTTATTAATTTTTTTTTACATATAACTCTATTGTTATTAATTTTTCGTTGGATATTATATAGTTGTGTATGTTTTGTTGCTGAATTTATGATATAAGAATAACCCTATATCCTTCAAAGCACGAGCTCTGCTCAATTTTGAAGGAACAAATAAAAGAAATATACCTATATGTTTTGATTATTATTTTGTATTGATTGTTTATTATTTTAAGTGTGTATTTTTTACTGAATAAATATATTTGAATTTGAATATTATACCATTTTGAAAATTTAGCGACGGGGGGGGGGTAGAAATTTGAAGGTGAAGTAAAATTATCAAATGTTCCATATATGGATTACATTGTTGTGCGGCCCGGTAGGAAGTCTCATTCTGAAATTTGGCCCGGCTACTGAAAAGGTTGGCCACCCATGATATATATGGTTCCGTACGTCACATGTATGGTGAATATATAGTAAGGCTGAGGTTATTTCTACCCAAACTGTCACTTTTTTTTTTTTCTTTTTTACCATAAACAACCCGAGGTAAATAAATATATTTCTGTCCTTTTTCTAAATGAAACAAAAACTGTGAAAACAATCCAAATTAAAACACTACTCTATGGTTAATCTATGGCAGCGGCACTATTGCCATTTCTTCAATAAAATTGTTGTGTTTTGTCTAATAGAATATTTTTTTTGCATTATATAGTAATATGGAGTCTGTAAAATTAATTTTAAAATTTCACAACGAAATTCTTTAAATCTTCAAAATACATTCCTTAATTTGATAAAAGGAATTATTGTTGTTTGCGAAGTTGTTTAGAATTTTAGAATTTTTAGAATTTAGTTTATTGTTGTTTAGAAGTTTGCCACCCATCCTGAATGTCTTGATTTTATATTGGCACGAAGAGGACAGTTTGCATGTTTCTTACGTGCAGCTGATCTGCTGGCTACCCCACTTGTGGGATATGCCGTGATGGTATAGTAGTAGTAGTAGAATTATAATTTCATGAATCCTGTCTGTGACATCTTAAGTAATTGATACAAAAAAATTACTCCTGATTTAAAATACTTTTTTAATGGATTCCTGCTATAAAGTCTATGTTTCTTCTAAATTTCAGCTTCCTAAGTCAACAATAAGGACTAGTCAGTCAGATGACCTCTTCTATAAATATAGTTAAAAAAAAAAACCATCAAACTAACTGAAGGGATAGGTGCTTCAGAATAATATTTTGAAACTTAATCTGATTAGTTTCAAACTTTCACTATTTGTATCACATAAGGCCTTCTAGACATATTACATTCCATCAAGAGCAACCAATTATAATAGGTAGTGTGTTATATCATGCTTTCAGTAAATAAATCCTCATAGATTGTTTTCAATGTCTTGCTATTTTTTATCGAAACTGGTTGTGCGCTACATTTAGATTATAGCATGAACTTTAAAATGAGAATGTTTTAGCTGCCATAAAACTTAAAAACAATAATGAGCCCCTGTCAAGTATTACACAATTAAATGTACTCCAGCAGCCGTAGTCAAAACACATTTTAGCGTTATGTAATAGTTCGACTATAAACGACTTTCTCGCAAAGTCGTCTATAGTCGAACTTTTACATAACACTAAAATGTGTTTTGACTAAGACTGTAGGAATAAATTCTTTGTCGTGAAATAGCTTACAACTAGTAGATTTGTCGACCTAAGACAATTTTCACCAATTAACCCATCATAAAGTATGGTGTCAGATAAAATAAAACAGATATTTTGGATATGATTATTTCACAAGCACATATTGAAATTTATATAATTCTCCAGGTGGAATTACTACAAGTTAAATCTATTTTAGATCCTTACAACATACCATCAGGCAAAACTATATTTTCTCATCGGGTTTCTGTCGAATATTTATGTTGGATTCATTAATAATAATTGAAGGGTTTTCTTCAGAGACTAAGATGAATATCATTAGTGTAAGCAAACTAACCATCCTAAACCAAAGTAAATATTGCAATGCCTTGATTGTAAAGGGGTTTCTTCTGATGGGAAGTTCATTCTTCATATAACAAGAAGACATCGTAAATAAGACAATTTTATATGTAAATTCTACTTAAACGTTTTAGTTTATATAAGATAGTTATATTGTCACGTACAACTGCACAAAGTGGAGCTTGCAGACAGAATAATCTATCAATTATTATTAAATATGGAATTTTACAAGGTTCCTTTAGTGGAAAGTATGTAATAATACAAATCATGTTCTCCAGCATGTTGGCGCAAGAATATTTCTGCTGTGTGTAAATCATATATTGTACGATAGTGAGAGATGAATATTGTTGAACAAAAATAAAAGCTGTTTCAATATCACTCTGGTTTCGGATGCATTGCCTATGAAAAAGAAATAAAAATTACTGTTGAGATGTGCAACCAGTGAAATTAGTCTATAATTATATAGGTAATATTATCTATGTTACCTGGCCTAATCAGCTTGAGTGTTCCAGATGAAATGGGTTATATTGTAGGGCTCAATTGACTATTTTGAAAATACGAAGTATTCTATGTAAGTATCTAAATTAACCAAAGAAAGAATAACAAAAACCAAGTGTAATATTTCATCTATTTTATTATATAGATCAATTGTTTTAATACAAAGCTCGTGAGCAATGTTACCTGCACATTATAAAATTACACTTAAAACAATCATGACATTATTTATAGTACATCGAATGAAATATCCAAGATATTCAGAAATTTAACCCATAAGCGACTTAAAAACACTTAATTTGTAGTATACAGAATGAAATATCCAAGATATTATGAAATTTAACCTATAAGTGACTTAAAAACATTTAATTTGTAGAAAATATTTAAGAGAAAATTAAATGCAATCTATTAATATAAACAAAATAAGAGTTAAAACACAAATTAGTTAGAAATTACTAACAAAACGTCACACAAGTCTAATGACAGTATAAACGTCAAACAAATAGTTGGTATCTGGTATCTGTGGTTGGTATGTACTTTGGGTAGAAATAACCACTTTTTCGCGGAATATTTTTGTTTGTATAGAAAAAAAAAATGGGTGAAAATAGCGTCTCCGATATAGTAATTGCGGTCAATTTCTACTATAGCTTATCCAGTAGTACCCATTGTGACAACATAAATATTGATGATCAAAGTATTACGTATTTTTATTATCCTTTACTGTGTACCGTTACAAAATATCACAGAAGCCATATGGGAGCGAGGGGTTGTATCTTTTCCAGTGATTGCAATATTACTTAAATGCATGATGCCCCATAATATCTTGTAACAGTGTACAGTGAAAGATTAAAATAATAAATACAACTATGATCATCAATACATAATTTCTAACTGGATACTATTGGATAACCTATAGTAGAAATTGACCGTAATTGCTTTGTCTACTAACATTATTATTATCTAACGATTATTACACATTACACATGCAAAATTATTAACGTTTGAAATTTATCCTTACAATTCAATAGATACACATGCACAAATATTTCAGGAACCGGAGAAACTAGTCAATTTCATACATAAGTATATACCTACGCGATAATAATAATATTTATTGTACACCTAAATAATGAAAACATAAATAAAATTACGCAGAAACAATGTCACTGAATCTAAACTCGGTCACCATCGTGGGGGAATGACATTGAAGTGTGAGGGATATAAAACAAACACTCGGTATACTTTTATGCAAGTAGGTACACAATATAATACACACAGTCAATAATACTGTATATACATATGTTCTAAGTGTATGTACAGGAATGAACAATGAATATAATTATCTACATATCTGTATGTAATAACAATATTCAACATGGTTATGTTTATATTAATATTATAGTAAATTGTAATAGATGATATTATATACGCATGTGTGTAATATTATGCATTCCAATAATAACAACATCGTGTGTCGTGTACCTCTGTGGGATTAGGCTATATACATCGTGTCATTTATCTTATGAACTAGTAAAGTAACCGATGAGGCGGCCTTACACTGCTCAATGAAATACAAAACAGATAATAGGTATCAGTTGTAGCAATTTAATTAATAAAACACACAAAACCAACCCATCCGTACCTACATTCTAGTGTAGGTACGAATAGTATAGACAAATAGATAGTTTTATCAACTGTTTGGGTGCACGCACATGACTTCATTGATTTGTGATATAAATAAAGCGTTGGAGACATGAAGATCATCAAACACCTTGACACAACCATGAGGTCAATAACTCGTAGCCGTAGGAGTTAGTAGGACCATCCCGAAGTCCGCACAGTTATTAGTAAACTTGATATACATACACCTAAGTAATAAAACAACAAAGCGTGTTGTGTGCATATTATTATATTTTCTTTAATAGAACACAATACAATATTGTGTGCTGGCTAATATTGAATATACGATACTCTACACATAACACCGAACTGACTAAATTGAACGTGTACTTGGTACATTGTAGGTACTAGGTATATTCACTTGCTTCTCTCACTTCGTCGGATACGTACTCCATTAACGGAATATAAAAAGAAAGTCATCAGATATTCAATAGCTTCTAGCTCTCAAAACATATCCATCGACATTTTTAAACGAATTTTATAAGTAATCTGTTAATTACTACTTAATACATCCAACATAACAATGAATACACAAGTTGAACATTATTCGATCAAAATAGGCCTACCCGTTGATGTATAAATATACAAACACGGGATACAAAGAATACAAGAAACGTTCAAGACCACATTCTCAGAGTTATAATATTCGAACGAAATGATCATGCTAACCATGAAATTTTGAATTTCATCATCATAGACTCAAATAGTGTAAATAATTCAACAGATATAATAGATAATTATTATTCTTACAGTGCCATGGCCCGAGGTAAGAGGCCAATGATAAACAACTGGTTCAGCGCCTGCAGGAGAATGCAGTCGTAAATCCAGAGACATTTTATTAATTTCACCGCGTTAGCTATCACACATTTCACTATCACTCAATACACAGCATTTGATTTATAATTTTTTAGCACATTTTCACAAAACTTTCACACACACACACCTCGTACGATCAAGCGCCATCTTGGAGATTTACAACATGGCGGAAAAAAAACGATGAAACCATAGATGACAAGACAAGCACTTATATAGGGTATGCGATAAATATTCTTGTTCAGCCAATACCTTTTTGTGGTTAACAATCTCTTTATTCAGAAACTAAAATAAAATAATATATTGAAATACGTTTCATTGTAAAATGTCAAAGTTATCTTAGATCTACTTATAATTTTTATTTAAAAAATTTGGATCATGTTGGAATACACGCCTATTAAATAAATAAAAAAAAAAAAACAATTTAAGGTTACGCTAGTTATACGAATGTGGACGAAGCAGGTTTAAGTTACATTTAAACTTTCTATCAAATAATAAAATTAAGCTATTTTGTCAACTTATTTCTTTTTGTCCTTTTTTTTATTTTGTCAATCGCAGCCATATATTTGGAATTATGAATCAATAAATCTATATTTTTTACATACATACGTAAGATTTGTGCACGATAACACCACTTATAAAGTTATATATATATGAGGTGAAGGTTTTACTCCATTTCACTGCGTACATAAGTAGCTTATATAAGCGTATATAAGTATCGCTTTTGGGTACTCTACGTACAGTAGCCTTGAGAAAGGCTTTTATAGTTGGTCTTGAGAAAGACCGTTGGCTTCTGCCCGACGTTTCGTGCAGGATTCAACCTGACATCAGCTGGGGCGTAGAGGGGCGGTGGCAGGCTTCGGCGGCGCGGGTGTCGTGAAGGCAGCAGGCGTCGATGAGCAAGGGAGAACGGAGATTTTGTCGACGTACACCTACTACGATTCACGGCCGCAGCGTGAAACGGTCGGTGTGGGGAGAGAGCGTGCAGCGAGGCGGGTACTACGTCGCGCAGGCTGGGGAGTGGCTATGTTAGCATGTCGAGTACGGGTGTGGGTCGTTGCGTTCGGGGGTGTTTGAGTGACGTCGATCGGTGGTGTATGGTTGACGGCTGTGCGAGAGGGAGCGATCGAGCGTGAAGATGAGTGATGCGTTTTTTCGATTACCGTTTGCCAGGCGAACGGTAATCGCTTACTGTCATCACGTGAATTCATACTGTGGTCCCGTTTGTGTATCTCAATCGCCTCGCGGTATACGCGCGAAGACTCGTTGTTGAGTTTAGCGATTGTTCGAGCTGAATCGAAGTCGATACAGTGTCCTTCAGTCATACTATGCATCGCTAGGGTAGAAGATGTTTTTTTACCCTTCACATCTACTCTGTGTTCAGCCACTCGAGCAGATGTGCGGCGGTTAGTTTTGCCTATATAGACTTTAGGACAGTCTTTACACGGGACCTCGTATACACCGTGTGATTCGTTTGGGATGTGATCTTTAACACACCGCAGCATAGATTCAATCTTTTGATGGGGAGCGAAGACGACTTTTATATCGTGACGGCGTAGTATGCGACGATTCCTTATTTTCTCCTGTCGTTCCCATAGAAATAGAATAGATTGAATCTAAAATATTATACGACATCAGCGATACCTAGCGGCCGTGGGTAGAACTGATTTGGATTGTTATTCTATGACTGTCAAAACAAAGTTGAACTGTCAAAACAAAATGAAACTCGTAGGCGATACTTGAAAGTGTGCCCGGTATAAAACGTGCAAATAATCGTATATTTCTATATAATTGCGATATCAGTATATCTGGAGAAAAAGTTTCTCATGAAAACCTGTCGTTTCCGGCAAAAATAAAATCTAGTTTTAATTATAGCACACGACTTACTATTTTTTCTTACCTAATGTGAGGTACCGCTAATTTCATTATATTATAATATCTTTTCAGAATCAAAAGTGAGTTATAGTGTCAATAATTTTACAGAATTGTTATGGTTTTAATTTTTTATGAAATACAAGTCACTTTGTCGTGTTAATCTATTTAACAAAATGACTACTTTGGAGGAAGGTGGTCATATGAATATTACAATGTAGGTGACTTGACCCAAGGATTAAACATATACAGGAAGCACAATAAGGGTTGCACCCTCCCTCACCCATGAATGTCAGTTCCTATGTCATCCATACTCTTCAAGAAAATTGTTTCTAAGGAAGGGCTCAAGGTTCGCCTGAAGGACTCCCCCTGACAAAATCCTTCCTGAAATATAGGAAGGCAGTGGGACATCATCAGAATTGAGAAAAAGAAAAATGCTAATGGTCTTTTATCAATTTTCAACTCTTACTAATATTAATTTAATGTTCCAGAGCAAGTTTAAAACAAATAAATTACAAACAAAAACAGTTTTAAAGGAAACAAGGCAACTGCACCAAAAACATAGATGCTTGTCAAAATTCTTTATAAATAGCTATACACCAATCACTTACAAGTGTAGTATATTGTAGCGCGCATAGAGAGTTCAAAGTAGCACCTATGTAACATTTCAAATATAATATTTGTTCATTTAAATCGTCTTAAGCAATATTCAATTTTGTGAAACCTCTGTATTAATTTTTATTTGATGTAGAAAAAAAATTGTTTATATTTTCTTTTTTCCATAACACTAATTAAATGATTAATCTTAATAAATAAATATCAATAGTATTGAAGTGTTTTTATGATAAATCTCCACCACCAAAAGTCGACCTCTTAAGATTATTTTGAAATATATACAATACTACAATATTCTGTAAAATGAATGACCATTAAATTTGCCTAATTCATTGTCTAAGCATTCTTATGGGTACTATTCCATCAATGACTAGGAGCATTAAATTAATCAAACTAAAATATATCACTATCTTCTCAAAGAGCTCACGATGATCGTAAATAAATCATCATTGAGGCCTTGTCTTACCCCAATGTATTAGTACTTACTATGTTTTCTATTTTATGTATAGAATTGTAGCTATGTCAGACAGTTAGGCAGAGTTATATAAAATTGTATTCAGGGCAGACACTTTTTTCAGCTACATATTTGCTAATTCATTTATTGATTCCACTGACAATATCTGAATAACTTTAAACAATTTGGTAATGTATAGTAATAAAATAATTCCATTGTAGCCTGGAGGTAGAGTCTCGGCCTCATGCACAAGAGGTGCGTAATTCGATCCCAGGTGCCAGCAATACCCCATTTCACGACACAAGCTTTTAGATTAAAAAATTTTACAAGTAAAAATACTTTAGAGTTTTAAATTTCTTTATTCACCAGTTACATATGTTTCGGGTTACAGGCCCATATTCATACTGTATAATATGTCCTTGTCGTATCTTCCATTCCTTGCAAACATACTTCCCAAATACACATACTCATTCACTTGCTCTAAACATTCATCGTCAACCTTTATTTCACATACCGTTCTTTCACACTCTCTTTCAAACACCATTACTTTCATCTTCGCGACATTAATTTTTAACCCATTTGCACTACAGCTATCATACACACACGAAACAATATCTTGTAAATCACTTTCATTCTCAGCCATTAAGACTAAATCGACTGCATACATCAATGCATTCACCCGAATTCCATTCAATTCAACACCAACATCCATCCCTCTCAGAGTCTAATTTCATTAATTTAAAACATTCTTAACTAATTTAATCACACATCTGAAGTAAAAAGAGTTTATTACATATCTTAAGAGTCCATCGGGATAATCTCACTCAATTTTTAAGAGAAAACGCCAAACCAAACAACATCTAGGTTAATAATAGGTCATACCAGATATCATCATCTCGCCCTCAACGCTCCTCTCGGGAGCACAAGGCAAAATCCAGCCTCCTCATTTCAGAGCATCTCTGCGCCAATTGCGTCACCTCTTTCCACGACATTCCCTGCGCTCTGATATCGTTGTCATAGGAACGGTGTATTGTGGAAGAGGGACGCCTGGGCCGACGGAACCCTTGCGGACGGAAGAACAGTGCTCTTTTTGGCCAAATATCATTGGGCATTCTCAAAACATGTCCCAGCCAGGACCATTGTCTCTCCTGTATTACGAAAAATTATCACAGAAAACATATTTTTATTTATTCTAAAATCACAGATATCTAATTATTTTATTCTATTATCATAGAAAACAATTTTTTTTTAATACTACTACTACTATACCATCACGGCATATCCCACAAGTGGGGGTAGCCAGCAGATCAGCTGCATGTAAGAAACATGCAAACTGTCCTCTTCGTGCCAATATAAAATTAAGACATTCAGGATGGGTGGCAAGCCTCATCGCTGAATTTAAGATGTAAAATGTCTTAATTTTTTCGAACACCTGCCTTTTACAGGACACTCGAAAACTTACGCAGAAGAGTGGGAGACCAATTCTGGAAGAGGGACGCCTGGGCCGACGGAACCCTTGCGGACGGAAGAACAGTGCTCTTTTTGGCCAAATACCATTGGGCATTCTCAAAACATGTCCCAGCCAGGACCATCGCCTCTCCTGTATTACGGAGATTACAGGTCTCTGCTGGGTGCGCCGGCGCATATCATTTGTAACATGACAGTAGATATAAGAATGTACAAATTGGAAAAAAAAACATTATAATCATATGAGTATTTATTTTAAACAGTAAATAACTTATAAAAATATAACATAAAATTATACTATGACAATTTAAAAATTTAACTATTCATTTTTTTATTTATTCACTTTTTAACAATGCATTTCTAATAAAAACTTTACTGTGCATTGTTTATAAGTATTAATAAAATAAGTTCGTTTACTGACGGGTGCTATAGTTATATATCTGCATTGTATAGTTGTGTGTATATGTGTGTGTGATAAGAAAGTGTGACTGCGATTGAAAAAAACTGTTTGTGATTTTTTTTTATTTGATTATGTTTAATGGCCTTGTGCCGTGTATGAAATTATAAATAAATAAATAAAAAAATTGCATTAATAATAACATTATGCTGTCTTACTCCACATCATTAAGATGATAATGGTCTCTTTCCTACTAATGCTGAGGTATACAGTAGTACTTTCTTCATACCTGCAGAGGGAGTTTTGTCCAATGTTATCCGTCACTGACTGTGCAAATCCTAAAAATGTTTATTATAATTATGTTAATAATATAAAATATATCCTTTCCTTTATGCGTAAAGCTATGTCTCAATCATAAAATAGATCTCATGAATAGTATGTTATATGATAAAATGTAATAACTATAATCTCATCGATGTTCGTAACCTAGAAAATAATATCTAGAATTCATAATATTTTTTAATGTAGTCGACACTAAGTGAACTCTATCTGCTGTTACAAACAACAAATTATATGGCTTTCTTGGCTGATAATGTTGGACTACTTTCAATTAACACATTGGCGGACATATATTTCTTTTAGAATTTAGAATTACATACATACATACCATCACGCCGCTTCCCTCGCGGGGTAGGCAGAAAGGATCGAGCGCCACTTCCTTCTATCCTTGCATACATCTTTCGCTTCCATCACTGTCATACAATTCCTCATGCATGCTCTCCTGTTCAATGTGCTCAACACGTGACCGTCCTGTAGGATTTGATTTAAATGATCTTGCCATTTAATCCTAGGACGTCCACGTCTCCGAGCACCATTCCTCTCAGCCAAATATATCTTCTTAGTCATTCTGTCCTCATTCATTCTTTCCACGTGCCCAAACCATCTTAACTTATTTACATTCATCCTTGTTATTACACCCACTTTCATTCCACATTCCTTTCGTATATCACTGTTACGCACACAATCTCTCAGACTTTTACCACACATCCTTCTCAACGATCTCATTTCAACTGCATTAATGCCACATTCATCCTTCTTTAACCATGTCCACGTCTCACTTGCATACATAAGTGTTGGCACTAAGATAGCAGAGTGCACCAACCTTTTAGCTGTGGTAGATATGTTTCTATTTGCAATTATTGGTCGGATTGCACCATTTACCTTATTGCCAGCAACTTTTCTCCTTTCAATATCGCTTTCACACTTCCCATCTCTCGTGAACAAACTACCTAAGTACAAGTTAGAATTCCGATCGAATTATTATTGAACGTTAGTATTCAATATGCATTCAAATGAGTTTCCAGCAGATGGAAAATTAACGGCTATTGCCGTCATTGTCGTTTCAGCCCAAATTTGTTTCGTACTAGGGATATGACGGGTATTACCGACAATGAAAAACTGACTGCAATTGCCGTCATTTGATTGGAATGTATAATTTATTATCTAACACATAAAATGACGGCTATAGACGGCAATGCAATCTGATACAATAAAATAATTTTTATACTTTATTTCTGTACGTATTTATTTAAAAAAAACGATAATATTATGAACAAAATAAAATGAATATTTGAAACATGCAAAAAACTAAAAACAATTAATGCTAAAGGAAATGCATAACTGAACCTTACAAGCATAACCGAAAACAACTCCTTATTACGAGCTATACACTTGGACATTTTTACTCAAAACATTTTATTATAGAGACACTTTCTTCCTACCGCCATATGATTACATGAATTATAAAGTGTCTTTAGCCGTCATTGCACCAAAAATATTACTTCGTTGTACGGGTATAGCCGTCATTTTCTGGACAAGTGATTTTATTTTGACGGCTATAGCCGGCATAACCGTGAACGTGTTAAATATATTCCATTAATACTGAGACTCCAAACAACATCAGAAGAGGCAAAATCACTACATCAGTAGTAAAAGCATTGGTTATTACAATCTCAACAGAAAATTTAAAGGTATGTATTCAAGATTTCAGACGTGGAACCTACAAATCACGATATCATCAGGTTGATTGCATTTACGTGAGGATTACAATAATATGCTGAAGGAATTTCAAAGTCTCAAAACCTCCATTGAACAAAATGGAGATACCTTAGCATCTTTGAATGCTAGAACAAAAGCAATGGAATCAACATTAGAATCCAAAATAGCTCAGATAGACATCATAGAGCGATCAGTCTCTGATAATAGACACTCTAAAGGAAAGGATTGAGGATGTTGCCTCTGGGGGACACCGGGTGGATACGCTGCGTGTATTATTACTTTGGGACTAGGTTAATTCATTCTGTGTTAATTGGGACTTCTTCTTCCAAGTCGGTCCCTCAATGCTGAGAATAGTGACCACCATGACCCCAACCAAGCGACAAGCTCTCCCTCCGTCCTTAATTGAGACTAGTTGTGTTTTAATTGGCGACCGGTGTGACGCGGAGGCTAACGCACTTGCCTTTGAGTCACGAGGTCCCGGGTTCGATTCCTGGCCAGGGCAAAATGAAGAATGACCTTTTTCAAATTGTCCAGGGTCTGGGTGTTACATGTATATGTGTTCAGTGCATTGTATATATGTGTATCGTCACATTGGTACCCATAATACAAGATTCATATTTTAATTTGGGACTAACTCGATCTGTGTGAATTGTCTATGCATGTTATGGTATGTTAATCATTCATGGCAATATTATATCCTTATTTTTTATATCTATAAAAGTTTTATAAAATCTTACCTATTAAAAAAAAATCCGCTGTTGAGTTTGGTTGCAATATTTTATTTTTCATGTTTTGGCAATCTCATTTTTGACAAATCTATTAAATGGCCATAATGTTCTCTTTGGAAATCCACAATAATTTTACCATCAGCAGACCATTGCTCTTGTAATTACGTTTATAAATTTGATTTGAGGCTCTTCCATCGTGACTTCTAAATTTATGAGATAGTTACAGGTTTGACCTCAATGGCTATAGATTGGAATGTTTCAATGGAAAATTCTCTCCCTCCATATTATATGGCTGTTAAGTAGATGTAATGTAAATACAGTTTTCTATGTATTTTTACTTGCTTTTTTACTTTTATAATATTCACAGGATCAGACAGTCAATTGTAGAACATGACAACAAAATGTGAATTCAATAAGTGGACCAGCAAAGACCTAAATTTACCTGGAAGTCTCAAAAAAAAAACATCAAAGTTAAATGAATCATTATCAATCAACACTACTAACAGTACCGAATTACTAACGATTTTCGGTCAATTTCTACTATAGGTTATCCAGTAGTATCCATTATGACAACATAAATATTGATGATCATAGTATTACGTATTTTTATTATCTTTCACTGTGTACCGTTACAAGATATCACAGAAGCCATATGGGGGCGAGGGGTTGCATCTTTTCCAGTGATTGCAATATTATTTACATGCATAATTATGCCATGAGATTTAACTATGTACACGAATAAATCATTATATAAATATAATTTGTACCCCCTCCCCCATCTCATATCTGGATGCCCCATGATATCTTGTAACAGTATACATGAAAGATTAAAATAATAAATACAACTATGATCATCTTTTACATTAATGTATTTAAAACGAATGATGAATAGATTCAAATGAATTAATAAAGTAAGATGTATTTAACTCAATAAATTAAGATGAATAGATTTAAATGAATGAATAAAATAAGAATAAATGAATATAGTAAGATTAAAAATCAATTAAAAGTAAAAAAAAAATGATAAAGTGTATTTCTTCTTCTGTAGGTGCCCTGTCAGGTCCCCCCGACGTTGGCAATCACTCTGACATAGGTGTCTCGATCCTGCGCTGTCTGGAATAACTCCTCCGCACCTCTCATTCCAGGCCAATCTCGTATATTGCGCAGCCACAATGTCTGCCTTTTGCCAGCCCCTCGACGCCACTCTATCTTGCCTGTCATAATCAAACGCAGACTGTGGTACTTTATTCCATGCATTATATGACCCAGATATGAGATCTTGCGCACTTTGACATCCAACAGGAGTTCTCTGTCCATTCCAGCTCTTCTTATAACACCTCTACATTTGTGACCCTATCAGTCCAATGAATACGCAGCATTCTTCTATGAAGCCACATTTCAAATGCCTCCAAGCGATTCATCGTATTCATTTTTAGGGTCCAGGTTTCAGAACTGTACAGCAATACAGACCATACATAGGACTTTGGGAGTCTCTGTCGAAGTTTCAGATTAAGATTGTTGTTGCAGAAGAGCACTCTCATTTTATTAAATGCAGCACGGGCTGCCTCAATTCTGCACTTCACTTCAGTATCCGGGTCAAGAGATTGCGTTATCATACTGCCAAGGTATTTGAATTTGTCCACCTTTTCAATATTTATGCCCTTTAACTGAAGGCATGATCCGGAGTAATCCAACAGTTCAAAGGACATCCATTTAGTTTTGCTGACATTTACAGATAGGCCCAATTCCTCTCCAGCTACATCTACACTATTTAGTAACTCTTGGAAGTCATGTATGCTCTCTGCCAAGATGACTGTGTCGTCAGCATACCTTATGTTGTTGATCACAACACCATTAACTTTGACTCCTTTGCTAGAGTTTTGAAGGGCCTTTTTAAAGACTTTATCGGAGTAGAGATTGAATAACAAAGGGGATAATATGCATCCTTGACGCACACCCCGTTGTATTGCAATAGAATATGTCTTCTCACTTCCTAGTCTAATTTCGGCTGTTTGGAACCAGTACAATTTTTTGATAAAGTGCTGTTCCTTGCTGTCTATATTACACTCCTTCAGCATTTCCATCAGTTCAGCGTGTCTCACCCTATCAAAAGCGTTCTCATAATCAATAAAACATGCGAACACCTCTTTACGTTAATCTCTACATTTTTGCAGTAAAACATTTATTGCAAACAACGCTTCTCTGGTACCAAAAGCATTTCTGAAACCAAACTGTGTATCATCAAGATCTTGTTCACATTTAGTTCGTATTCTTGCATGAATTATTTTCAAAAACACTTTTAGTACATGGCTCATAAAACTAATTAGACGATATTCATTACACTTTTTAGGGTGTTGCTTCTTGGGCAGTGTGACTTATGTTGACATTAACCAATCGTGAGGAATAATCCCTGTGTCATAGATAGTATTAAATAACCTTAGCAGGTAGTCAATGTTTTGGTCATCGATGAGTTTCAATATTTCAGTAGGGATTTCGTCTGGTCCACAAGCCTTCCTATTCACAGATGCTGATATAGCATGAAGAACTTCTGATTTTAAGATTGATGGTCCATATAGTACATCATCAATAGTGGAGTCAGGTCGGTTCGGTCAGAGTTTATTTAAAAGAAATAAATAAGATGAATACATTCAAGTGAACGAATAAACAAGAATAAGTGAATTAAATAGAATTAAAAATTAATTAAACGTAATAAATTATGAATAAAATGTATATGTAAAGTAATGCAAAATTTATTTAATGGTTAAGGGTTTGAATATTTACCTGTTTTCTTGTTGTTTTCACAGTCATACTACCTTCAATAAGATCCAATTCACCAACTACAAAGTATTCAGCAAGAGCTTTCTGTAGCAGAGGCCAACATTGCTTCAAATATTTTTCACGATAACTAGGAAATAATGTGGCGAATGCACTTTTCTTCCAACAATCTATTGGGATTGTCTTCGGGTTTAAACTTCGGTATTTTTCATAGCCCACGCATTATCAATTGGGCCAGATGGCTGAGTTTCTGCTTCATCATTTGAATCACTCATTTCTAATGTGAGAAATAAAATTACCGTAAAATAACAACTTCAATAACAAATTGAGATTACACCACGATTATACACCGTATTTGACAGATATTCTTGAAGGATGTTTGACATTTCGATACCAACCGTATGGCAAGCATCGCTGATATCGTATATTCTATTTCTATGGGAAGTTGGGAACGACCGGAGAAAATAAGGAATCGTGTAGTATGCGGCCGACACGATCGGTAGTTCCACGCACGTAAGGTAGCTTTGCAAAGCCCCGTAACCGAGTATTATCATCGATTTCGGTTCTCTGAGTCTCTTCTCGGGCAAATGCCTTCTTGATAATCGAATCAGAGTATCCGTTGCTTTGCAGGGCTCTCCTCAAGCGCGATAGTTCGACCGACCGATGTTGATCGTCGGCAATAGTCTTTGATCTATGCGTTAGTGTGTTAACTACGCCTGAGAGTTGTGCGGGGTGATGATGAGACGACGCGTTAAGATATCGATCGGTGTGGGTTTTTTTGCGATAAACATCGAAGGACATGTGGCCGTTGGGATTTTTCTTGATTAAAACATCAAGGAAGGGGATACAGTTGTTTTCCTCAACTTCCATTGTGAACTTGATAGATTCACTAATGGAGTTGAGATGATCGAGAAAAAGATTTAGTTCTTCTCGACCATGGGACCATATGACGAACGTATCGTCAACATATCGCAGCCACAGTTTGGGTTTTAGACGTGCATTGTCTAGCGCTCTTGTTTCGAGGCCAGACATGAACATATTGGCAACAGCCGGGGACAGGGGAGATCCCATCGGTGCCCCGAGGATCTGTTTGTAAAACTTTCCATTGAAAGTGAAGTATGTGGATGTGAGGCAATGGTTAAATAGTTTCCATTGCCTCTGGTATCGGGATCATGGTGAATAGTGACGTAACGTCGAAGCTGACTAATAGATCGTTGGGTTGTAGGATGATATCTCTAACGCGTTCGACGAAGTGGGAGGAGTTACGAACGTATGACGCACAACGCTCGGCTACCGGCTGGAGGATATTTGCAAGATAGCCGGCAAGTTTTTGTGTAGGAGAGTTTACAGAACTTACTATGGGACGAAGGGGAACGCCGTCCTTATGTATTTTCGGTAAACCGTACATTTTAGGACAGCGCGAAGATTTTTCCCTAGGAATAAGTTGTTTTTTCGTTTCATCTGCAATGGATGTAGATGAAACGATTTTAGACTTTGTAGTCTTCTCTAGATAAGTAGTGGAATCATTAGGATGTATTTTATAAGCCGCATCCTGAAGAATAAGGGACATTTTTTGGTTGTAATCGGATGTGTTCATTACAACGGAGCAGTTACCTTTATCTGCTGGGAGGACTAAGACGTTGGGATTTTTACGAAGTTCTGTAAGTGCTCGTTTCTCGGAACAAGAAATGTTGGGTTGAGGAGGCTTGGCGGTGCGAATTACTGCACAGATTTCTTGCCGAATTTCTTCAGCTTCTAAAGCGGGGATATTATTCATAGAGGACTCGACATGCATAACAATGTCATCAACGGGGATTTTTGACGGAGCGACGGCGAAGTTGAAGCCTTTAGACAAGGCGGACTTCGTTGCGTCGTCTAAGGGGACGTCAGAAAGATTACGGACAAGGGAGTCGATGTTTAACGAAGGCTTAGAGGGAGGGACTTGTTTGTTAAACAAACGTGTGAATTTTTGTTTCTGACGTTCAGTGGTCCAAGAAGAATTCTTCTCGGCACGAAGCGAAGTGACGTTGTCGACATGGGACCACCATTCCGGACGCAGGGTGCTTGACAGTCTCATATGCAAGCTGAAGAGGGATTTACTTACTTCATCGAGCTTCATACGTTTGAATTGTATTTCCGCTCTCAGTAAGGCGAGGCTAGCTCGGTGAAGGATCTTGCGGGTAGAGGGGTTGTCGGTATGGTGACGTAATCTCATGCAAATGGGGATTACATTGGAATCGCGACATCTACATAGGAAGGACAAATCGCAAAGCAATTTACCCTTCTTCGTACGTAGACGTTGAAGCTGGGAGATGAGGGACTTGAATTCCTTTCCATGAAGGTTGTAAATGTTTGAAAAGGTGTTTTCGCAGAGCATATTATTCATATATAAGTATGAAATTCATATGAAATATTATTCAACATAACGTCTAACGTCGGCCGCATACTACGCCGTCACGATATAAAAGTCGTCTTCGCTCCCCATCAAAAGATTGAATCTATGCTGCGGTGTGTTAAAGATCACATCCCAAACGAATCACACGGTGTATACGAGGTCCCGTGTAAAGACTGTCCTAAAGTCTATATAGGCAAAACTAACCGCCGCACATCTGCTCGAGTGGCTGAACACAGAGTAGATGTGAAGGGTAAAAAAACATCTTCTACCCTAGCGATGCATAGTATGACTGAAGGACACTGTATCGACTTCGATTCAGCTCGAACAATCGCTAAACTCAACAACGAGTCTTCGCGCGTATACCGCGAGGCGATTGAGATACACAAACGGGACCACAGTATGAATTCACGTGATGACAGTAAGCATGGAAAAAACGCATCACTCATCTTCACGCTCGATCGCTCCCTCTCGCACAGCCGTCAACCATACACCACCGATCGACGTCACTCAAACACCCCCGAACGTAACGACCCACACCCGAACTCGACATGCTAACATAGCCACTCCCCAGCCTGCGCGACGTAGTACCCGCCTCGCTGCACGCTCTCTCCCCACACCGACCGTTTCACGCTGCGGCCGTGAATCGTAGTAGGTGTACGTCGACAAAATCTCCGTTCTCCCTTGCTCATCGACGCCTGCTGCCTTCACGACACCCGCGCCGCCGAAGCCTGCCACCGCCCCTCTACGCCCCAGCTGATGTCAGGTTGAATCCTGCACGAAACGTCGGGCAGAAGCCAACGGTCTTTCTCAAGACCAACTATAAAAGCCTTTCTCAAGGCTACTGTACGTAGAGTACCCAAAAGCGATACTTATATATGAATTATATGCTCTGCGAAAACACCTTTTCAAACATATATATATATCATGCATTCCATTAATGAAAGATCACTTGATTTTACGCATGTGGGACGAGACACGGCCCGTCACCGGAACATGCAGATTGGATTTGCAGAATAGGTGTTGTGTTTCTGCATTGTGTATACATGTGCTTCTTCAGGACCATCTCGGAGTCTGCGAGAAGTGCTATGTCGTCAGCATATCTAATCATGTCGACCTTTTTCCCATTTATTTTTACTCCTGTCCAGTTCTTCATTTCTTCTCTGAGATCATCAATAGCTCGCTGTATATAGCAGTTAAAGAGAGCTGGCGACATTGAGCATCCCTGTCTTACACCTTGTTCGACCCTTGCTTCTGCGCAGCTCTCTCCGCTTTTAATCTTAATTTTATAAAGTTACTCGTCAAGAATTTCTCAGTGACTATATGGTGACTATAGTAGAAAAAAATGACAGCGTGCACACAAAATGCGTTGAAGGTCCTGTTCACAGATTATATTTATTATTCCTCCTGTCTCCTGTTCAATTTAATATATTTTTAAAGTATTCAATCTGAGTTAGTTTATTCAACGTCTTAAATAAATAAAGTAAATAAAATAAAGTATCATATAAAACAAAAATATAATAACCAAAACCAAATAAAACATCAACGTAAAAGTACTTTCAATCGTATTCAGGTATTTTATACCCTCAATAATTAACATCCTTTTTGGATACACCATTCACAATCAGTGATATGTTATACCTAGATTTGCATTATGAATCTCAAACATGTAGGTACCATCAATAAAATCTCTTTGCGGTCCTTGATGCCGCAATTTTTACCCACTGTCAGTTTGAAAAAAAGCGACACACATATAAATTGTTTGTAGATAACAAGAGATAGACAATATGAGCATGGGTATTATTACAGAAGAAAAAGGCCGGTAGATAGAGATGAAAATATACATAAGAAAAGAGATGAATATATATTACTCAGGTATACCTCGACGGGTGGGTACACATTTTTAGAGAATATTTGTATGACATTGCAAATCTAGTTGTAACATATCACTGTTCACAATGGCAGAGTTCTTACTTCCCATCGATTCTCTAAAAAACTTTTCCCCGGGCCTGAATGGGCTTCCATTCGCAATGCTTTGAAATGTTCTATAGCGTTCCATGTTGCTGATTTGGACACTGGAAAAATTTCGGAGAGCTGGCACAACCAGCTTAATATAGAAGGATTGTAAATTGTTGTACCTAGTGTCGTGGTCCCGCTTTCCCCAGAAGAAAAACCCGTTGAGACCACATTGACAGTGAAATAAATAAAATATATTTATTTATTTCGACGAGAGAATAAATACGTATTTATCCTCCGAGTTGGAAGTAAATAAACTAAAAAGAATCAAGATTTTTCAATCTACGCAAATTAATAAATTTCTTTTCGCAATTACGTCTTTTAATATTCCGATTAAAAATTAATAATACAAAATACTTTCATGTCACCTACCTACTTATAAGATCCATGAATAATAATATTCGTCGTATAGAGATATTATACCTATATAATAATATGTATCATTAGTTTAACCCTTATCATTCCACACCTAATTTAAGTTATCTCAGACGTTTAACGTAAAACCCGTCAAAAGTGTCGATCGTTAAATTCAACAAATCTCGTTTCTTCAAAGATTTTGGTACATGATATATCTAGTTAATAAAAAAAAATGCGTTAAGGACCCTTTCTACGTTGTGTTTACGATTTATAAAAGAAAATTTTATCAGTGAAAATCAAACAATATTTTCTATTCAGAACACATAAAGCATAATTTTATAACAATCAAAAATTAAATTTCTGTTGTGCATAAAGGTTAGTAATTAATAAATTATTTCCTTTTACACTCGACGTTAGCGAGTATAAAAGACTTACCTTATTGCTGAAAACACACAAAGAAAACAACACACAATATTGCCGAAAATCAATATTTTTTTATGCACAACAGAACCCCATGTTATTGGTTAGAAATAATTTTTGTTTTTAAAATTTGTAATTGTTCTTTTATCATGCAATAAAGATTTAAATTATTATTATAATCATAACACTTTTATTTTTAATTGTTGCCCAACATGGAAAAATGGTTTCGCGGGAAGTGATTCTCGTCAAACGAGAAAATCATCGCCGAAACAGTGACCTATTTTACAGAATTCGACAAAATATCTCTTTAGGATGGCTTAAAACAAGTTAGAATACCGCTGGACTAAATGTATTGAGCTAAAAGGAGACTATATTTAAAATTAAAAAAAATGTGTTTTTTTGCCTTCCCTCATAAGCATGAGAAACTTGTCCCAAAGATTTTTATATATTGCCGGGTTATTGAATTAATCTAATCCCTCTGGTATTGTCTCAATTTATTTTTGTTACACAGAAAATCTATAAAAATGTGATATTCGATTTATTTTTAATCAACAACAAAAAAATGGCGCTTACATATGTTTACTGTAAAACCGTAGAGTGACCGTGACTTTCTGTTGAAGATTGCCATATGAACGACAGCAGCGCCCTCAATTATTTTCTACTCTTTTTAGCCAGACTGTACTAATATCTACTTTCTATCATCTAAACACTGACACGTGTTAAAATATTCTATGTACCTTCCTAATAAAAATATATCTAATAGATATGTACTCTCTGAAGCATGTACCATTTATCTACCAACAAATATACTTCGAGTAACACATTCATATACCACTTAAAATAGTAAGTCGAAATATATTTAGTTCAATTTCAAACAAAGTTTGTTAAAAAAACTAAGACCATGTCACTAGGTAGTATGCGGATGATACAATTTAGATACAATAAGTTATTATTTCAAATTTGTCCTTCGGTAAATCTGTTCATAGAATAATAAATATACTGGATCTGTCCTTTTCCATGTGTCAAAGTGTTATTTTCACTTAACGCTGAAAGACTCTCTTGTCAAAGGATATATTATAAGTTTTTGGAAATGACCCTGGATATCAAACTTTCTCGGAGATACCATATTATAGATATTTATTTAAATGCGAAAAGAATATTAACTCAATGCAAGCGGCGACGAAAGCCTGGTGTGGCTTTCACCAATCTACTTTAAAAACTTTGTAGAACGCCATTGTCCATAGTCGTCCGGATAACAGCATAGGGTGAAAACACAAAGAAAGCACGTTGTCGGCAAAGTAAAGCGCCGGCAGGCGTTCCTGTTTTTACTATGCGACAGGTGTTCATTGAAATGCATGGAACAATATTCATTGCGCAGATCGGCGCCGGTAGACGCAGGCAACGGAAAGCAGGTAACCTGCTTTCTTTGTGTTTTCACCTTTAGAATAATAAATATACTTAAGATAATAGTAGTTTCCTATTCGACCCCCTACCGAAATACCATTCGAAATACTTACAAACAAAACTTTACAGCAGCGATGCACATACTGCAGCCCGCTCTCTGTAATGTATGCCTGCGAATTAAGAATTTGTGAAAATCAAAAGAATATTATTGAAAGTGAACACGTCTGTTCACACTTGTTCATACTGTGACGGTCATGTTGAGTGTCACGCACAGTGTGACCAGATTTTATTTTCAAAAACTACTAAATGGGGAAATCAAAAACTACCAAAAACTACTAAATTCTTAAAATGGTATAGGAATTTGAAGTATTTCAAGAACTCCTCGGTTTTGTTTAACAATATTTTATCACAGTACCTTTTTACCGGGTATTTGTACCGACTATTGTTACTTTTCGGATACTATGTTACTCGCTTAAATTTCTACCCCCCCCGTCGCCGAATTTTCAAAATGGTATAGGAATTTGAAGTATTTCAAAAACTCCTCGGTTTTCTTCAACAATATTTTCTCGCAGTACCTTTTTCTAAAATGTACCCCGTATTTGTACCGACTGTTGTTTACTTTCCGGATACTTTCATACCGACTACTGAAAAAAGTTACTCGCTTATTTCCAAGTATCCGATAATTTATCTACCAATTACTGACTAAATACAAAAACTACTAAAAAACTACCAAAAACTACTAAACATTCCTGCAAATGCCTCAAAAACTACAAAAAAAGTAGGAAACTACCAAATCTGGTCACACTGGTGTCACGTGAAGAAGAAGAAATAGTCAAAAGTAACGGGTATTTAGTAACGGGCAGGCCCTTCAAGCTGCCATACAAAATTAAAATCTATGGAGAATGCAATACTTACTGAGGGAGTGAGGGGTTCTGGTAGATGGCGTTAGTATACATAATAATTTTTCTAGGTAAGTACTTTTTTCCTAGAATTATTATTGTCTATTGCGAAAATTTTCAAAGAACGAATTCAACTATGGTTAAGTTTTTCAGTTTCCATGGTTTTATGACTACCATTTTGTTATTTTTCACAAGTGTCAAGATATCACGCATTTGCATTTAATAACATTTTTTTGATGAAAATGCCGTTTTTTCTCGTATTAAATAGTAATATTGTTCTTGAAGAAAATACACATAATTAAAACAATGAGGCGATACAGAACACAGGTGTGTAAAACATATTAACATAATAATATACATACATGACATTCCATATTAAGTTGAAATAGATTTCTGTGAGTTTTTTGTTAGTTTATATTAGTTTTAAATTGGAAAATAATATGATGTTATTATTGTTTCAGATCTATGGAATATAGACAGAATATTTATTATGTCGAATTGTTGACAAGGCAGCTAAAACTTATATTGTTGCGGACATGGAAGTACTTAGAAAAAGTCCACGTGCGTCGTTACAAGATTTTGTGATTCTGCATCAATTAAAAGTAAATCTCTATATTTTCTTTCATTCATATTATCTAAATTTGTTCGATATATAACACAAATGATTTTTCCTTTCACAAATTATGATGAAAAGATGTTTAATAAACAATGTTCTCAACATAATATTTTTTTCAATAGTTTCCTATTCTATAGTTCATTTCCTTGATATAACATGTTGAATGTGAATAAGAAACTTAAAATATCCAATAATATTTAGATTTATTAATGAAGATGATTCAATTTTGTCATGTTCTTAGCCATATTTATACAAATACATAGTTAACTTTGGTATAAATATTGTTTTAGTAATACCTATATGGTATGTCTTATAGTTTTATTCACGTTCAGTAAAAATAAGGAGAATATGTCGCAGACTTTCATGTGCTTTATAATTTACAGTTATTGAAGTGTTTTTGGGTGTGCCATCTTGTTGTTTTCTTGTTTCTTGAAATTTCACGACGCCATTATGGTGTGGTAACATGTTAGGAAACAAGATTACAACAACACGACACATCCAAAGAGTTTCAATATCTACAAAATTTGAAATTTCCCGCCTACAGCGAAAGCGAAACTCAGCTGTGCGTACCCCACACAGAGATGGGGCTTTCCCTGTGAACTTCGATAGAACGATTTATTTGTATGCAGCTTGGCTTCTATACTTTAGTATATTTATTATTCTATGGTAACGGGTAGACACCGAATTAACATCTCTACTAACTATAATAGTATAGGAACGAAAGTAAAACTTTGACACTCCTTCCGTAATTTTCGGGTTTGTGTAGAGAATAGAATTGCAAACTGACTTTTCTTGTTCTCTATTTGTTCGGTTATTATATTTTATTATTGTTCTACAAAAATTTCTGTGTAGTATAGTTTATTTTATGCTTTCACTTTTATTTCAGTTATGCATATACTACACATTAAATAATTTATCACGTTATTTGTGAAATAAAAAAAAAACAAGAAGTAAACTTACCCAGTTTGCTGCATTTGGGCTTTGGAATTGCGTTAAGTGTCTTGTAATTTTTTTATTTAACATATCCAATGAAGTTTAATGAAAAGGAGATAGCTTTAAAGGGGAATGGAAAAGGGCAAATTGAAGGAAGACTCAATTATAAAAAAATTAATACATCAAGCTATTATCAAGCAGGTACCTAACCTAAATAACTTATTTCTAATAGGTTTGAAATAAGTAAGGAAAACTAATATTATTTTTTCACAATATTGTTTATATGGGTTAGTTGGAAGATATCGTGCTTCAGCGATAAACTCGCCCATTGCACAAAATTATGTGTTCTGTTGTTATGATACCATGTTTTCTTCTTTGCATACTAATTTTGCTCATTTTTTTTTATTTATTCCAAAGATTAATATAATGTTCTCCAGTTTTTAAAATGTTTTGTATATTGAATGTTCCAACAAATTGATAATCTGTATTTTCTGGTGTAACTTTGTGGAAATGCATCATAAAAGATTATATTTGAAATTTAATTTAAAAAAAAAATACTGTTTCCTTCCACTATGAGAATTGTTTTAATTTTTAAAACGTTTTCCACTGCAACGTAATCTTCACAATACAATAGATACTAAATTTAATATAAAAGATATAGGTATAATAATTAAAATCTATGGAGTGGTTACAGTTGGTAGGGGATGTGTGGAAGGTGGGGGTGACGACTTCAGGAGGAAAAGTAGTGATGAGGTTATTTGGGGCTGTTGAATATTTATTAAGTTTTTATAATTTTTAATTTCTTATGTTTCCATGATATCCAGTTTTTTGGTCTTAATACATTTTTGCAGCAATTTCACACCGCTGAAGTCAAAATCATGGCCCGTATCTCTAGCATGGTCCGCCATTTTAGATTTATAGTCATGTCGCTCTACCAATGCATTTCAGACATGTAGTGCAGGCGCTGGAAGGAGTTGAGTGTGCAAAATATGAGGACCGAGTTCCATGAATGCAGTTTGGTGGAGAATAGCTCAGAGAATAATATGGATTTTGCCGGATCATTTTATGGTCCAATTTTTTTTTAGCCCCCCCCCCTTCAAATTTGTATGAAAATCGATGGAGTACATACTATAAAGTAATTTTATTGACAATACTGCTATCCCATCACGACATATTCCACAAGTGGGGTAGCAGCGGGTAGGATGAACGGGGTTGCAGCGGGCTGTGCGCGCTGCGTGTGAACTGGAGAACAGCTACCCTGAATAGGGGAGAACGGAGATGATTTCTGTATGAAACCAACACTACCCAAGAGTTATAGAGATACAATTGTTATTGTTGTTCACCCAGATGCTCAGCAGCTAAATAGCATCCTAAAAGATATTCATTCCAACGAGAACCGTCGAACCATAGACCAAGACAATTTATACCTATTTCTAGTTCTTTCCAGTAATAAATTTCCAAGCCTAATACATACATATCAAGGTTGAAAATAATAACATCAGACAATTGAATTTTTACAGCATGAAATATGTGAAAAACATTCTCGAATCAGCTTCGTGGTTTGATTGTAATTCAAATCCCTCATAAAGTGAAGACCCTTGTGCCTTGTAAAATTTTGTTGTATCATTGAATCCTCCACAAACGTACATCTCGCAGCCATTTTTATGTGTGCATATTTTAGAGCATTAGAGTAAAAACATATTCTGACTCATTAGAGAGTAAAGCGTTTTGTAAGATGAGTATAGACTAGAAAAAGGGGCTAGAAATGACTACTGCTGCTGCCAGCAAGACACGTTTTTTTATTAGTTGGGTATAATAATAATAGGTTTAATCTGTGTTCTCCATAAATGGATGTCCTCAGACTTCTGAGCTATCCGGGTGGACGGTGGGTCTCCTTCAATCTTTTCTAATAGTTGCATAAATGGATGAAATATTACCTGAAGAAGTGACCTGTACGTCAGATACCTTGCTTCAGCTGTTTTCTGCAGGATCTAACGCAGTGTGATTATCTGATAAATACATGATCTTCAACGTTGGAAGCCTCCATGATGTAGTGCAATACTTTTTTCCATCAAAGGGTCCAATGTTCTGAATAAAATGAATGAGAGCACCTTTATAATGTGTTTAAGAGTTATGCTCTATAATTACCACCGAGTAGTTGATCCACTTTCTTATGGAGGGGGCATATATTTCCTTCATTCCACTCTGTGGGCATTATCTGTATTCTCCATGTCCCCTCTAACAGTTGTGCATACATGGATGAAGTATATCCTGAAGAAATTATCTGCACATCAGATACCTTGCATTTGTTAAGAGCACTTAGTACAAACACTTATATTTATTTATTTATTTAACACAATATACCTACGGCAATTGTCTTTACAAGTATACAGATAAATATTATAACGTCACACAATCATTCAACACATGTACAAAAATATAAAAACAGACAAAACATTCTCCAGTTAAAAGTCAAAAGTTAAAAAAAAAAAAAATAGATCAATGTTTTTCAAATTTTTTTGGCACGGAGAGGGCAGCTTGCATGTTTATTGCATTTGGTTAGTCAGCTGGCTACCCCACTTGTGGAATATGCCGTGATGGGATAGCAGTATTGTCAATAAAATTACTTTATAGTATTGTTACGTAATCACCATTAGGAGGGTACTTAAGTTTGGAAGTTTAATGAATTTGAATTTTTATATTATTTTTGGTTATGGAATGTTTGGAAAATAATGACAGGTGGTTGTTTTGGTTTTGATAAAAAAGAAAGATCTAGATAGGCTGGAAGAAGGATGTTATATAATGGGTATATAAGAAATCTGTGTGAACTGTAATAATATGTGACGTATATATAAATAATAGTTGTTGTAATATGTATTTTAAATAAATTGTTAATTTTCAAGATGTCATTCTTTTAATTGAATTCAGACTTTATTTTCCCTGACACAAGTTATAGAAAAACGATTTACGTTACATTGGTGTCAGGTGTGGGGTTGTGAATCAGATATTTAAGTGCTTAGTGGAAATAAAGACTGTGTAAAATATGTCATCAAAAAAATTAACTCTACTTGACTTGAAAGTGGTGGATCTGAAGCGCGAACTAGAAGAAAGAGACGCGGATACATCTGGAACGAAGGGTGTGCTCCAACTTCGACTAAGAAAGGTGATGGAAGAAGCAGGTGAAGATCCGGAAACATATATCTTCGAGTTGCCTATAACCACCAGTGAGCTTTATAAAGCTATGAAAGAAATCGAAAAGAAGCTTCAAGAAAATGCTACAGCTATGAAAGAAGAAATAGAAAGGCTTCGAGAAGATTCTAGAGGAACGAAAGAAGAAATTGAAAGGAAGTTTCAAGAATATTCTGTGTCCTTTGATGAAAGGATTAGCGAGTTAACAAAGCAGGTGAAAGTTTTGGAGAATCAGGCGCTTTCTTCAACAGCAAGAACGGATTTTGAGCAGAACACAACGGTGGACACAGAGTTCAAGTGTGTAGAGAGTGGTGCAACTTCAATGGTGGAGCATGTGCGTAGTGATATGCCAACTTTTGATGGAAAGAACTCTTGGGAAGAGTACTTAACTTTGTTCGAAACAGTAGCTATGATAAATGGCTGGTCGATGACAAGAAAAGCATCAGTATTGAGTATATCTTTACGAGGAGATGCTTTAAGAGTCCTTCAGATGATTCCGCTTGCGGATAGACAAAACTTTAAATCTTTGGTTGAGAGACTGGAGATGCGATTTGGACATAAGCATATGGAACAAGTTTATAGGTCACAGTTGAAGAATCGTGTGCAGAGGCCCAATGAAACTCTACAGGAATTCGAGGCGGATGTAGCGCGTCTAGTGAGATATGCATACCCTACAGTTTCTGATGATGTATGTGAAAGTCTTGCAGTAGACAAGTTTTTGGATGGACTACGAGCAAGTGAGACACAACAAGCTATAAAACTGGCTAGACCACAAACTCTTAGTGATGCTTTAACCCAAGCACTCGAATTTGAAGCTGTAAGACAATCCGTACGAGGTCACGCTCAAGCCCGTGTGATGGAAGCTGTACAAGAAAATCAACCACTTTCAATAGAAGACATAGTTAAGAAGGTTTTGGAGGCCTTGAAAGGAAAGAAGAGACAACTACGTTGCTGGGACTGTGGACAAATTGGACACCTGCGTAATCGGTGTCCAAGGAAAAACGAACAGCAGATTCAGGAAAACTAAAAAGGGTTGATGGAAAGGGGCAACTATCGACCCGCATTGCCAATGCCTCGAAGAGATATGCAGTTGTTGCGTCGTTCAGCGGACAAGTCAGCAGCATGTTTATAAATGGCAAAGTAAATGGAAAGAATTTGAAACTTTTGTTGGACACTGGAGCAACAAGGACAATCATGAGACCTGATTTAGTTTGCGAAAAAAAACAAATAAAATCAACTAAATGGACATTACGGACGGCAACTGGAGAGTCGGCGTCTGTATGCGGTGAGACAGTTGCCAACTTTCACATTGGAAGCACCATCTTCGATCATCAGGTGTTGGTGGCTGAGATAGAGGAGGAAGTTATTCTTGGAATGGATGTAATGGCGAAGTATGGATTCAAACTGGATCTGAAGAGGCGAACTCTGAAAATTGGGGATGAAGATATTCTTGTACAAGAGCATGAAGAATTCGCTACACGTGTGCTTGCGGCAGAAGTTGTTACTATTCCAAAACAAAGTGAAATGTTAGTACGAGCCTACTTAGATTGTGACATTCCAAATGGACATGTTTTAGTAGTGGAGTCCAACGCTAATACTGAAGCTGGAAAAGGAGTGTTGATTGCGAGAGTCCTGATTCAAGCTAAAAAGGATATTTTGGTCAGGCTAATGAATATCAATGACTATCCAGTGACTATCAAAGAAGGAGTTTATTTAAGTATGTGTTCATCGGTTTCGTCAGTAACATGTAGAGTGAGCGGTGGCCAAGTTTCTTCAGAGGAGGTACCAAAACACCTTGACGACTTAGTGAAGGAGGCTTGTAAGGAACTTACCAAGGAACAGAGCAAACAGATTAGATCCTTCATCGCTAGAAATCAGGATGTCTTCGAGAACTCAAGTCAACCCAAAGGAAGAACAAGTGTTTTTTTTTTTGGCGTGGCAAGTGAGCGTGGGGGACTGAAGGGAGACCCCCACGCTCCCTTCAGTCCCCCACGCTCCCTTCAGTGGTTGCTCGGTCATTGCTGCCCTTCTGTGCCCTGACCCTTTGGCGATGGATCGGTGGTGGAGTAGTGAGCTTGGAACGACTGGAGAGGGATGTGTTCTGGATGTACCTTGTCGAGGTGTGGGGGCTCCTGATGTTGCTGCTGTGGTACGCCACGGTGGGAATGACAGGTCGAAATGCCAGAATTTTGGGGGGAAGTCTTTAATCCAAGGTGTAGAGAAACGTGCCGAGGGATGAATGACCACAAAGACATTAAAGAATGCGGCCGCGAACGCTCTCTAGGAGGTACCTGCCGACCCCTCCTAGTACATTGGCTTACCTAGTCAAGCGGGGCTCTGACTGGGCTGACGTTTATTTCCCTAGCTACACGTGGGATCGAATATGGAAAAGTACTTAATAAAAAAAAAACAACAGTGAAGAAGCGAAGATGGGACGACAGCATGATGACAGGGAAGAAGGAGGATGTAGCGAGAACCTGGAAACGGAAACAATAGAAATCATGGATAATCCAGTTGACCAAAGCGGAAACTTTACTAGGAGAGACTCCCTGAGGAGAACGCCACCTGCGTCGCCAAACATTGCAGGAGTGTTCTTCTCGGACGTATCAGACCCGGACATGGAGAAGGAAGTGCGGAGAACTAACAAAAGGAAGAAGATATCGAGCCCAAAACAGGGGATAAACGAAGTCAATAAAAACCTGGAAAAATTAAGGAAGACGATTGAAGAAATGGCTAAATTTGCCGGAAAAAATAAGAATGTGCATAAGGAACTAAAAATACTAACAACAGAAGCCATGGGACTGACAGATAGAATATTGAACGAAAAAACCTTTGAATCGGAGAGACTCGTAGTATTACAAGAAGAATTTAACGAATATAAGACGATTCAGGAGGAAAACACCAAAAGACTAGAAGAAGAACTGAAGAGCCTCAAAGAGAATCTAAATCGGAAGAATATAAGAAAAAGACCTGATTTGAAAGAAGTTAGAGCAGACTCGGAGCTCACAGACATAAGCAAGGTTGAAAAAACCTTCTCCGTCTTTGAATCGATCATGACACAAAGATGGACAAATGAAAGTCTCGAAGCTATTCAAATAGAAAAAGGAAAAATTATTAGCTCGGAAACGGAGAATGTAGTATATTTTATGGAAGAGAAAGGCAGTGAAAGCGATGACGACGAAATAACAATGAAAGTTTTAGAAAGTTATCCAGAATTTAAAGAGGGAGAAAACCTTCCTTGCGAAGGAGGAAGAATATCCACGATAGAGATAACAACAAGATTCGGAAATATGGAAAAACAAAGAGCGATATGCGCACTATATCGAGAACCCTCCAAGGAGAGGGAGCTAGAAAGCACCTTCCAGGTATGTGAAAGCTTCAAGAAACTAGCTGTGGAAAAGGGAAGAGCAGTAACTTTCGTAGCCCCAACAAGGCTGAAGATAAACACAATGAGAAAGCTACTAGCTTTCATCTTCCAGGGAGCGGGGATCCAAATTACACTAAAAATTCCCGACAAAGACAAAGGAGGAAAAATAACTCCTACTAAAAATAAAAGGGAAAAAAACGATACAATAATTATCGACAATGGTAACGAATCTTACGCTGAAATTCTGAAGAAAATAAAAAGTGGATTAGACGAGGAAGAGAAGAACACTATTAAAGCCGTAAGAAAGACACAAAAAGGAAACATCATTATAAAAACACAGGAAGGTTCAAAGAACAGAATAACGCAGAGCCTAAAAAGGGCAGTTGATAGTGGAAGCTGCAGGATCCGAGATGGAAAGCAGAAGACAATCCACCTTAGCGGATTGGACCCAACTGCAGAAGAAAACGATGTGCTGGAGGCGCTTAAAACATGTAGCATCAGGTTCCCAGACCACGTTACAGTGAAACCACTTAGACCTACTAAAAGTGGTGGACAAACGGCCACGATTCTCTTAAACGAGGTGGACGCGGGATGCCTCGTCGAACTGAAGAAATTAAGAGTGGGTCTCTGCGTATGCCAAGTAAGGGAGAGAGTGGAGGTTACTATGTGTTACAGATGCTGGCTATATGGACACAAGGCATACCAATGTACTGGAGAGGACAGAAGCGACAAATGTAGAAAGTGCGGGGGAGATGAGCACACTGAAAAAACCTGCAAGGCTGAAGAATTCTGCCTACATTGCAAAATAGGTGGTCACATGGCTAGGTCAGGGAAATGTCCCTACTTTAGACGGGCTTTAAACGAGGCACGTAGGAATAACACCGCACGCAACAATGCTGAAACTAATTCAAATAAACGTAGGTAGAATGAATAGTGGTCATGATCTGGCGATGATGATAGCGCATAGAGAGAAATGCGACTTCTTAGCAATAAACGAACCAAACCTGAATCGCACAAAGGGCAGAGATTGCTACGTCAGCGAAGACGATGATGCAATGCTGATGAGAATCAGCAGAGATCATGGAGTAGAGGCCTATAGGAGTCTCGGCCGCACTATCTGTATCGAGACCAAAGACCTGATTATATACTGTTCATATGTAAGCCCTAATAAATGCACACAGACGGAATTCAGTGAGGTCCTACTCAGTATACAGACGGATATTCGGAAGTACGCTAATGGAAAAATGGTAGCCATAACTGGTGACTTTAACGCAAAACATCCTTACTGGGGTGGTAACGTAACTAATAACAGAGGTAAAGAACTGCTGGAATGGGCAAACTCCTTGGATCTTGTAATTCTCAACGATGGAAAGCGACCAACTTGCATCAGGCCGAATGGAATCTCTTACATTGATTTAACAATGCTGAACGAAAGAGCTTATAATAAAGTCCCAACCTGGAGAGTTCTTGATGACGCATCTCTTAGCGATCACGAATACACAATGAGCGAATGGAATCTGCCAAGAAAAGACATATGCAGATACATAAATGGATTAACCAACCCAACCTCTTTATGCAACAAATTCGCAGAAATCACAAATGGCCGAGAAATAAATGCCGAAGAATATGAGAATGCAATGAAAGAAGCCTACAGACATAGCACACCAAAAGTAAGAGCGAATGACGAAGGAAAACTACCTTATTGGTGGACACTAGACATTCAAGAACACATAAAAATGACCAACAAAATGCGAAGAGAGTGTCAAAAATGCAAAAATAATAGCATGAAACAAAAACTACAAAGCGCATATAAAACGGCAAAAAACAAATTAAAAAAAGAGATAATGGCGTCAAAAAGGAAAAACTGGGACATGCTGTGTGAAAAACTTAATGAAGATATATTTGGTGATGCATATCAAATAGTGAGAGCTCAGATGAACCGATCTGGTCCCAAAACTGAGCTCACGTTAAAAAAGAAGGAAGAAACGTTCCAGAAGCTATTTATAACTAAACCAAGTAGGCCACTGATTAAGGAGGAAAACCCTGAATTCCTCAGCCACCATATAATTAGTGAGAACGAAATACTAAAGGCAATAAAAAGAATAAAAGTGGGCAAATCGCCGGGCCCCGACAACATACCACCAGATGCTCTCAAAACCCTAGCAACAAAAAATGTACACTATTTTGGGGCTATGTTCACCGAACTCCTCAGAAACGGAAAATTCCCCAAAACGTGGAAGAGTGCCAAGCTAATTCTTGTAGACAAGCCAAAGGGATCGCCAAATGAGGAAACAAAATACAGGCCTATATGCCTTCTCAATGTCGTGAGTAAACTGTTTGAGAGCGTCATCAACGAGAGACTTATGCTCGAATTAGATGAAAAAAACGCATTGAACAACAACCAACACGGCTTCCGCAAGGGAAGATCTACAACTGGAGCGGTGGACCAGATTATTTCAGTGGCTGCAGAGGCCAGAAAGGCCAGCAAACTCAATGCCTTGATTCTGATCGATGTCAAGAACGCTTTCAATACGGCATCATGGCCGATCTCTATTGACAAGCTAAAAAAGAAGAACATCAGTACATACCTGGTAAACATTATAATAGACTACTTTACGACAAGGCGAGTTCAGATAAGTAAAAACGTAGACGCGGAGATAAATGGAGGAGTCCCGCAGGGGTCGGTTCTCGGCCCTACTCTGTGGAACATCATGTATGACGATGTCATGTCGGTTGCCGTGCCCGAGGAAGTTTGTCTAGTTTGCTATGCGGACGATCTCGCGATATCCGTGACTGCATCTACCGAGCGAGAACTGGTTTCGAAAACAGATACGGCCCTCCACGCAATTTGCCTATGGATGAAAGCAAACAATCTTGAGATAGCCGCCCAAAAGACAGTGGCAGTAATACTTAGTGGAGGAAGGCGTGCCAGAAACGTAAATTTTGAAATAGCTGGACAGCAAATCAAACCTGCAAAGGAGGCGAAATATTTGGGTGTCGTACTTGATTCTGGACTCACCTTCGGAAAACACATCAACCGTGTGTGTGACAAAGCCCAGAAAACAGTAAGGGCGCTGTATTCACTACTACCCAACACAAAGGGACCATCACAAAATAGAAGAAGAACTCTCGCGATGGCAGCTCAGTCGGTGGTTCTGTATGCCTCGCCGCTCTGGGAAAAGGCTCTGAGCCGACAAAGTCACGTGGAGAAACTCCTAAGCACGCAGAGAGTGGCAGCCCTGAGAGTATGCCGAGCATACAGAACGGCATCAACCGACGCATCACTAGTAATAGCTGGATTACTGCCTTTCAACATACTGGCAGTAGAACGTGGTAGAATACATCGTAGTACTGAGGAGATTACAGACGCACTGAAACGGCAAGAAAGAAAAATATCAATAGCCAAGTGGCAAGAAGCCTGGGATTCCTCGCAGAAGGGAAGGTGGACACATCGCCTTATAAAGAACCTGACACCATGGCTGGAAAGAAAGCACGGAGAGGTGACGTTCCGTGTCACCCAATGCCTGACTGGACACGGGGTATTTGGGAAATATCTCAAAAAAATAAACAAGGCCCCAACAGAAGCGTGCTGGTATTGCCACGCACAGGTGGACGACGCGGAGCACACTCTCTTCGAGTGCAGCAGATGGGATGAAGCCAGAGCCACACTGCGAGATGAGGTCGCTGGAGATGTGAACGCCGACACGACTGTGGCAGCTATGTTGGAGTCACCCGAGAAATGGAGGACGATCGCCTCTTATATGGAGGCGATTATCAAGGTGAAAGAGGTAGACGAGAACAGACAGACAAGATAGACAATCTGCGGAAAGTGGTAGGTCTTATAAAAAGACAGGTACACTTCCGCAAAGAAGAGGAGGGGTTTTAGTCGGTGAGAGTCCGGCACACCCAGCCAGAAGGGTTGGGCGTCCAAGTAGGATTTCCCCTCAATAAAAAAAAAAAAAAAAAAAAAAAGATCAAATTATTCAAGATATGGAACGGGACAAGGTAATAGAACCGTCAAGCAGTCCATGGTGTTCACCTGTAGTACTGGTTAGGAAGAAGGATGGCTCAACTCGGTTCTGTGTTGATTTTCGCCAACTTAATAATGTTACTAAGAAGGACAGTTACCCTTTGCCTCGTATTGATGATACGTTGGACACATTGGCTGGCTGTAAAATCTTTTCAACGTTGGATTTGAAGAGTGGATATTGGCAGGTTGGACTGGAACCTAAGGATAGAGAGAAAACAGCATTCTCTATTGGAAGTGGATTATGGCAGTTCATTGTTATGCCGTTTGGACTTTGTAACGCTCCGGCTACTTTTGAGCGTTTAATGGAAAGCGTGCTGAGAGGATTGTCGTGGGAGACCTGTTTAGTGTACCTGGATGACATCATCGTGCTTGGAAAATGTTTTGAGGAGCACTTACGAAATTTGGAACAAGTGTTTTCACGATTGAGAGCGGCCAACTTGAAACTCAATGTTAAGAAATGTACATTGTTCCGAAGACAAGTCAACTATCTGGGTCATGTTGTCTCTGAGGAAGGAGTGGCGGTGGATCCTGAGAAGATTAGAGCTGTTCAAGACTGGCCTACACCTAAAGACAAGCATGAAGTAAGAAGCTTTTTAGGCTTAAGCACTTACTATCGGCGATTTGTTTTGGGCTTCGCTGATATCGCTAAACCATTGACAAAACTCACAGAAGAAAGTAATGAATTTATATGGGATTCAAAATGCCAATGCGCGTTTGAAGAATTGAAGAAGGTATTGATTAATTCCCCGATTCTAAGTTATCCTCGAGCTGAAGGGAATTTTATTCTGGATACGGATGCAAGCAACGTCGGCATTGGAAGTGTACTATCTCAGGTTCAGGATGGTCAAGAACGCGTAATTGCGTACTTCAGTAAAGTTTTGTCAAGGCCGGAACGCAATTATTGTGTAACGCGAAGAGAGTTACTTGCTGTAATCAAGTCAGTTGAGCACTTCCGCAAATACCTATATGGACGGAAATTTCTTTTAAGGACAGATCATTCGGCGCTTGTATGGCTGTTACGATTCAAGAATCCTGAAGGTCAGGTTGCAAGATGGATAGAAAGATTGCAAGAATATGACTATGATTCTGAGCATCGAGCTGGACTTCGTCATAAAAATGCTGATGCACTGTCAAGGCGTCCATGTCCAGAGGATTGCCAGCATTGTAATAAAGCGGAGGAAAGGTTCGTCATGATTCGTAGAACTACAGTCATCGATAATTTTTGGCAAGATGATGAAATTCGAGCGCACCAGTTGGAAGATCCTGACCTTGGACTTTTGATGCAGTGGAAAGAAAATGATCGAAAACCTTCATGGGAAGAAATAGCTTCATGTTCACCAAATGTTAAATCATATTGGGCACAATGGCAATCCATAGTTGTGGAAAACGGGTTGTTGAAACGTATTCTGGAAAGTGAAGATGGAACACAGCAGAAACAACAGCTATTGGTTCCAAGGAAGAGAGTTCCTGATGTCCTTAAGCTGCTTCACGATGATGTGTCTGGTGGACACTTGGGAGTTAAAAAGACTACAGAAAAGATTCGTCAGAGATTTTATTGGGTCCGTTACACTGAAGATGTAAAAGATTGGTGTAGAAGATGTGTGACTTGTGCTACTTCGAACGGACCTCAAAAACAGAGGCGTGCGCCAATGAGACAGTACAATGTAGGTAGTCCATTTGAAAGAATAGCCATCGACATAGCAGGACCGTTTCCCACAACTGAAAGAGGGAACAAGTATATTTTAGTAGCAATGGACTATTTTAGTAAATGGACAGAAGCCTATGCATTACCAAATCAAGAGGCTACCACTGTTGCTGAAATCTTGGTAAGAGAGCTGATAAGTCGTTTTGGAGTACCGTTGGAGCTTCATTCGGATCAAGGAAGAAATTTTGAGTCAGCCGTATTTCAGCAAGTATGTGAGATATTGGGAATTCGAAAAACGAGAACAACTGCTTTGCATCCACAGTCGGATGGAATGGTGGAGCGAATGAATCGAACATGTGGAAAATATCTGTCGAAGGCGGTGTCTGATCATCAGAAGGATTGGGACGAATACATCCACTTGTTCTTATTGGCCTATCGTTCGGCAATTCATGAGACAACGGGACAAACACCAGCGAGTGTGATTTTTGGCCGTGAACTACGGTTACCTTGCGACTTGCAGTATGGATCTAAGCCTGGAGAGGATCTTGTTGGAGAAGATTATGTATCGGAACTTCGGAGAAAGATGAACGACATCCATGAACGTGTGCGGGCTAATATTCAAGTCGCTAGTGACAGGATGAAGGAAAGATATGATGTCAAAGCTGTGGAAGGAAGGTATCAAGCTGGAGATTTAGTTTGGTTGTTCAATCCTCAACGGAGACGAGGCTATTCACCGAAGCTTCAAAAATCCTGGGAAGGACCGTACGAGGTGATTAAAAGAATAAATGACGTTATTTATCGAATACGACGAAAATCAAATGGCAAGCCGAGGGTGGTACATTTCAATCGCTTAGCACCGTTTTTAGGAGACAATAAAAGTGAAGGAAACAACCCGATTGTTCAAGTCTGTAAAGTCCTAAGTAAAGAGAGGAGTTTTGTAGAGTTTATGAAGACGCCTCAACGAAGAATTCATCATGGTGTCACTATCGAAGTTGAGCAAGATCTTTTTGACACTCCAGAGGATTATGTTTTGGCTCATTGCTTGGCTCAGAATGCAAAATTTACTAATGGCATAGCCAAAGTTTTCAAGAAGAAGTACGGGATATTGGAAGAGATTAAGGCCAAGAGTTTGAAAATTGGAGAAGCGGTCCATCTACAGCATGGGGAACGACATATATTTTACATGGTAAATAAAGCAATCCCTGAAGAACAAACAGAGTATGTTCAGATGTGGCACTGTTTACAAAGTTTGCGGGATCAAATGTTACAAATGAATCTTACGAAGCTCGGCATACCAAGGATAAGTGGCAGTATGGATTGGAAAGTTGTTCGAAATATGATAGAAGAGATCTTCTGTAATACTGGAATTAATGTTTTAGTTTGTTGTTTTAATCCAGGGTATAGTGAGAACATCAAGAAGTCTGTACCTTGTTATTTCTTCAAGACTTCACATTGCAGAGAGGATTCAGGATGCTCCTATCTTCATCCAGAGAATTCGTTCGGGACGAACTAAATTAAGAGGGAGGCAATGTTACGTAATCACCATTAGGAGGGTACTTAAGTTTGGAAGTTTAATGAATTTGAATTTTTATATTATTTTTGGTTATGGAATGTTTGGAAAATAATGACAGGTGGTTGTTTTGGTTTTGATAAAAAAGAAAGATCTAGATAGGCTGGAAGAAAGATGTTATATAATGGGTATATAAGAAATCTGTGTGAACTGTAATAATATGTGACGTATATATAAATAATAGTTGTTGTAATATGTATTTTAAATAAATAATAATTGTAAATAAATAAAAACGTTTAAATAAATTGTTAATTTTCAAGATGTCATTCTTTTAATTGAATTCAGACTTTATTTTCCCTGACACAAGTTATAGAAAAACGATTTACGTTACAGTATGTACTCCATCGATTTTCATACAAATTTGAAGGGGGGGGGCTAAAAAAAAATTGGACCATAAAATGATCCGGCGAGATCCATATTATTATTCTCTGAGCTATTCTCCACCAATCTGCATTCATGGAACTCGGTCCTCATATTTTGCACACTCAACTCCCTCTGGAGCCCGGTCTAATGATGGTCTCTTTCTCTCACGTGCAGGTGTAGCCAACTTCGGAACTGTATAGAACATTATTATTAAAATTTAATGTAAATAAAAACGAAAAAACTTTGTAGAGTTTTACGATGTATTGTAGTGAACTGGTCGACATGTTATGTCTTTTTCAAAAAACCTATTACAAATACAAATAAATCTGATTCTATACAATGCAAGTAGGTATAAACTAATGGAAATAGACTTTATTTTAACACTAGCTGACCCAGCGAACTTCATATTGCCTAACAATCAATGAATGTCAATAAAGGTAGAAGAAAATGAACATCTACTCTCTATCTATAAGCTATGATTAATATTTTTAATCTCTTTACAAACTCCCTTAATTGTCCAAGTGTGTCATCGTATAGTGCATATAATAAAATTCATTTATGTTGACCTATAAGTTATACTTTTCTCAGATTTGTTTATAAATTATCTGCTATACGTAATATATGTACCTAGGTACAAATTTATTTTTTAGGTAGATACCTATTCATTTTAAATTTATAAAAATTCTTATACATTATTTTTTCAAAATTGAAATTTCAGAACCCCAGATGTTTGTATTTGTATAATTCTCCATATTGTTTTTTTTATTGAAATTAAAAATGTATGGCGTAAATAATTTTCTTCGTAATTTTTCTTCCCGCGAATTTGTAAGATATTTTAATAGCTGATCGGCTATTTGAGGCGGAGAAGAATTCAACAAATCATTCAAATCGGTATAGCCATTCTTGAGTTATGAATGGTGTTACTAGCCCGACTTTCTTTTATATATATAGATTATAGGTATTTTAAATTTCATTATAACCTATTTGTAAATATATTCAATGTGCTTGGGTAAAAATATTAAATGTGTACTAGATATATGAATTTAGTTTTTTTTGTTGACTACCACTGACGCACCAATCAAAACAATACATTGATGGTGAAGGGTGGGTAACTGAGTAAGAGACGTACCACCCGTAGCGGGGGGACAACAGATGCATTCATACAGCGATCCTACTGTAATACCAAAGTTCTTTTTGGCTCTAGGGTGCTCAGTTACTCAGGTATGAATTCTTCTGCCGGACTGACCGATGTATGCTGAGTCACAGTGTTTACAATTTATTTTGTAAACGCCACTGGAATCTAATGGATTAATTTTTGATTTATTATTTAAGATATTTTATAGGGTAAGGTTGCTTAAGTCGTACCCCCTAAGGAAATAATGCTATAATATTTAGTGCAATTAAAATAAAACAAAATCATCTGCATATATTAAATCTTCATTTAGTTGCCTTTTAATCGACAATCATAGAAATTTGAAAATCTTTTAACAAAATAGGTATTTTAAAGTTTTTCAAAAAGATACCTTCGGTACGACTAAGGCGTCTAGTCGCCTAAGTCGTACTACCTATAGCCTTAGTCGTACTTAGAAAATATACCTTTTGAACACTATAATAAACTATATAGAAAAATACTCAATAACCAGATATCATATGAATGACTAAAAAAATATAAACAATGCAGTCTGAGATTAACATAATTTTTTTTTGTCAAACCTAATTATAAAGTAAATAACACATAGAAAATAGAATTATTATATCTTGAAAAAAAATCTTCTATGCGATTCATTAAATCCAATTTCTCCATTCCGATGTTTCTGTGTTCGATGTTTCAGTGATATAAGAAAGGAGTAAAGGAATGTGGAATGAAAGTTGGTGTAATTACAAGGATGAATGTAAATAAGTTAAGATGGTTTGGGCACGTGGAAAGAATGAATGAGGACAGAATGATCAAGAAGATATATTTGGCTGAGAGGAATGGTGCTCGGAGACGTGGACGTCCGAGGATTAAATGGTAAGATCATTTAAATCAATTCCTACAGGACGGTCACGTGTTGAGCACATTGAACAAGAGATCATGCATGAGGAATTGTATGACAGCGAAAGAAGTATGCAATGATAGAAAGAAGTGACACTCGATCCTTTCTGCCTACCCCGCGAGGGAAGCGGCGTGATGGTATGTATGTTTAAAGCTTCGTCTATGTCCTCCTGCATCCAAGTACTTTCTCTTCGCCATATTTAGGTATTACCTACCTGATAAAATGTTAAGTAAATTATTAAACAATTTTCTTAATACCTAAGTCGTACCAGTACGAGTAAGGATTTTTGCACAGGTACGACTTAAGCGCCGGGGTCTTCTATGTTTAAAACTAAAACCACTGACGTAACCTCAAAATGTAGTACCGTTTGAATATGCGTAAACTATTGCCAGATAAGTCTTACAAATAGACGTAAACAAAGAAAATAGGTAAGTATCACATTCCTGCCATAAAAAGCTTACAAATGAGTCAAAAAATTTAATGGAAACTGTTCAAAAACTTACTTTTTCAATATTTTTGCTTCAGGAAGCCGGCCGGCCGCCCACTTTTTTACGTTCGCTCACTCAACTATATAGTTCAGATTGACGATATGGTGCAATTTATAACTATCAGATAAGATATTGCCGGGGTACGACTTAGGCCGTGGTACGACTAAAGCAACCTTACCCTAAGTGGTCTGTATAAAATGCTGGTTGAAATGTTTTGTCTTTGCAGATGTTGATGAGAGATGTGGATAATGGACCAGTAAATAAAATCTTGCTCCAGGGTTTATCTTGATTTGTTTTTGTTTTATTATTTACTAGCTGGCCCGGCGAACTTCGTACCGCCTAAGAATCAATGAACGATTTCATACATACATACATCTTCTTGTCCAGTTCGGTCGGGGGCCCATTGCCCCTAAGTATCTCCTCCAGAGATAACTGTCCACCGCTGCTTCCAGGACCTCTGGCCACTCCAAACCAAGCCTTTCAACACATGTTCGACACCTGCCCTATCTTCTGCCCTCTCCCACTGACTATGAATGATTAATATTATTGATCTCTTTACAAACTCCCGTAATTGTCAAAGTGTGTCATCGAAGGTATAGTGTAAAAAAATATAATTCATTTGGAACTTTCGCAGTTTAGCGGCCCCACCCGTTGTCGAGTACTTTTTTCAATAGAAAAAGTAATATTTTCGAAACTTGAGGAAATTGTTGCCATATGGTGAATTATTTTATAGGAAAAAAAATTCGCAACTATGAAACTTGAGCGGCCCCACCCGCTGTCGAGTAATATGTACGGAATTTTAGGAAATTAATTTTCGAAGTGGGTTTTTTTTTGCCGGCAAATTAAAATAATTCTACATATGGCAACAATTTCCTCAAGTTTCAAAAATATTACCTTTTCTATGGAAAAAAAGTACTCGACAACAGGTGGGGCCGCTAAAATGCGAAAGTTACATTCATTTTTTTTTACATAGACAATTCACACACATCGAGCTAGTCCCAAACTTAGATGAATCTTAAAAAAAAAAAAAACTTTATTGTGACAATAATAAGTACATTGTACAAAAGGCGGGTTTATTGCCATAATCTTGATTATGGGTAGGTACTAACGCGACGATACACACATATACAATGCACTATATACATATATATGTAACACCCAGACCCAGGACAATTTGAAAAAGGTCATTCTTCACTTTGCCCTGTCCGGGAATCGAACCCGGGACCTCGTGACTCAAAGGAAAGAGCTCCGCGCCACACCGGCCGACATGAACAATTATACTTAACTCAGATTTGTTTATAAATTATCTGCAGTACGTAATATAATTATGTAGGTACTAAATTTTTTTTCAGGGAGATTTTACCTATTCATTTAAAATTTATAAAAATTCTTTCCATGATTTTTTAAAAATTGAAATATCAGAACTACAGATGTTAAATTGTATGGATAACGATTCTAATTTGAGAATGTATAGAAATGTTATCATATAAATAGGCCAATCTATAAAATAAACTTCATTGTTGATTTTGTATAATTCTCCATATTGCATTTTTTATTGAAATTAAAAATGTATGGCATAAATAATTTTATTCATAATTTTTCTTCTCTGTCTGCAAATTTCACTACACAATCTTGCATCAGAACTACCTACATGAACACATTCTTATTTTCATCTTTAATAGCACAATTTTTGGTTCAATAATAATTTTCCATCTGCAAAAATAAAATACAATTTCAAATATAATCTGTGCACGTCCACATTTATGTGACAGAAGATCTATCGATACATAAATATTAGTCGAATAACTCGGTAGTTACATGGCAATAGGTTGTATCTCGCATTTTTTGCGTTTTCAAGTTTGTTCCATAAAATGCTCAAAATAGTGTAATATTTGATGTGGCAAAAGGATATGTCTCTTTATAGTCAGAATAAAGAGAGAAAAGACGTAACTTATTGACATGTAGAAAGATTGTTTTCATCAACATGGCAAAAAAACTCAAATATTTTTAAACTGCAAGAAATTATTTAGTGAATGTTACATACATCTTGTAGAAGAAATTATTAAGAGAATGTTACATCTATCTTGTAGAAATAATAATTACCTTCATTTTGATATATAATGCTCGAAATTTGGCTGAAATATCTCTTTTGCAAACTTTGTTTTTGCTCTCCTGTAAAATTATGTTTTAGTGAGATACAACCTATTGCCATATAACTACCGAATTAAAGTAAACAAATATTAGTACACATTTCGTTCATATCAGTTATAGTAATTTGGTTCTTAATATAGCAGAACCTACGGATTATTTTAGCACAATGCAACAGGCGACGTGGGGGCGCTAATAGCGCCATAACTCTCCATATTGTTTTTATTTTTGAAATTAAAAATGTATGGCGTAAATAATTTTCTTCATATTTTTTCTTCCCGTGAATTTGTAAGATGTTTTAATAGCCTATAGTTTATTCCGGGCGGAGAAGAATCCAACAAATCAGAGATCATTCAAATCGGTACAGCCATTCTTGAGTTATAAGTGTTGTAACACACACGACTTCCTTTTATATATTAGATTTATTTTACACAATAAACGGCTATAAGCGTTTAACAAAAAAATTTATAATTTACATATAAATAGAAAAATATTAAAAAGTAAACATACAACTAAGAACCTATAACATTATCAATAAACATTAAAGTTAACAAAAATCCAACAAAATAATAAAATCAAAAACATTTGAGTTTTATTTATAAATAACGTGTTGTATTAAGGATTTTTTAATTTTCTATCGTGTTACATCGCGTTTATATCCGTTATTTGTTGCAATATTTAAAATGGTGTTTACTTGTGTTTGGTAATTTTCTTTCTTTAATGGAATAGAATGTAGGCGATGGATAATCACATTAAATGCTGCCATCTTGTGTCCTATTGGATGGAAAGAATCTGCATGCAATTAAAACAATTCTTATAGTGGAATAGAACATAGTTTTTTATAAATCAAATTTTAAATTAATATTACCTAAAATAAAATGATAATGGTACGTTTCTTTGAAAAGAAACAATCATTCTTAATACTTGCTTTAAAAAAATAGTATCCTTTAGACACCTATGAGGGATATTTCCCAGAAAATTATCTATTCAAGTTTTGTTAATCAATATTTATGTTTGTTTTATATGCGCAATCACATGGTGGGTTTATTCATTACTCTATCACAATTTCAAATTATTTTTCTGAAATGTGGTTATTGTTTTGTTTGTTGATTCAAATATTAGTTTAAATTGCTTTTTTTCAATTTTTATATGTACAATTTTTATATGTAGGTATACAACTTAAAAACATAATTTATTGAGGAGAGCTCATATTTTCTGAGTTAATTTTGTGCTTTATTAATTTTCAGTGTTTAAGGAGAGATGGTTTAAGCTGATAGATAATTGTCTTTTCTACTTTCGTATAAATGACTCTGGTAACATTGCTGAAAAAGAACCATCAGGTGTTTTAATTTTAGAGAATGCATCTATTCAGTTGGAACATGGAAACGAAACACCATTTGCATTTTCTGTATCTTTTATGTGAGCTTCGGTTTATCATATTATATGTATTATTTGCTGTGTGGGTGTATGTGTTTGACTCTTTGTATGTCGGAATTAATTAAGTTGAGGTGAACGCATCAACACTTCCATTATTTTGAATTATTTTTATCTAGTATTTTATTTGGAGAATATCAATCCGGTGTAATATTGTGGTTTGATTTAGCACGAAATTAATTAGTTGCATTTGACATGTCACAAGTACTTAAATTTGTACATTTGACTGATATGTAGGTTAGGTTAGTCAGGTAGTCTGGTGTTTTCTATGCAAAAGCACAAATGTTTAGAATATTTACCAATTTTTTATTGTTTAACCAGATTTGGGTGCAGATGACAAAACCAATCAGAAATCTCGATTGGAGAACCATGTCTACACAATGGAACATTGTGCAAAATTTAATCGGAAGAAGTGAGAAAGGCATCCCAACGCTTACGAATTGGCTATAGGCTGGCTTGAGTGATTACTTTCGGTGTCCATGGACAATGTTCACCAATTCTGCCATTCTCACTTGGATTGGATTTATACAGAAGCAGATTTAATGACAATCATTTTATAATCATATCATTTTTTGGGGGAAAACTATATAATTACGTGAATATAAGTAGAAAATTCATAGCTATAAAATATTTTTTTTTTGAAAAGTTCACCTCTCCTTAATATTTACCGTATGTTTTATTATAAGAAAATAAATTATTATTAGATATAAATATTGCTAATTATGTTATGTAGATGACTGATTTGGAAATTTAATTACTTATTTGTATTTAGGGTACAAACCTCGTTGTTTGTGAATGTGTAAACATGTTAATAATATATAAATAACAGTTAAAAAATAATTGCATAGATTTACTTATCACAATTTTAGTTTCATTTCACTTGAGAATATGTTTTTACTTAATTAATATTTTATTCTAATTACATAGGCTTTGATTGTTTATTGTGAACTCCTTTGATGGGAGAGAGTTGAATTCTTTGTAATCCACTGGTTACTAATTTATTATTACAGATATAATATACATTTTTAGAATTAGTAGTTGATTATTCATAAGTGTACGGTGTATTATATTTTGCAGTGATGAACCAGAGAAGAGACATATGTTTTCAGGTATGTCTGAAGCAAGTGTCACACAATGGATTGTTAAGCTGAGATGTGCTTCCTATGAATATTTGAGGTCACGACTTCATGTTCTTCAGTCAAAAATATATTTGAAAACTGGAATGGTTGGTATTATTCTGTATATCTTTATATTGGGGTTAAACTACACTATGGGGGTTATTCTGAACGTCTTTCTGAACTGGCAACAGTCGAATGAGTGATTGGATAACGGGTTGCCTACATTGCAACATTATCGGATAGCTATTCAACCCCCGTTTTGCTGTTGCTTGCGATGCAATTGAGGCATTTATTTATATTTTTATCATATTTCTTTACATATAAAAAGTAAATATGGCACGAGGAATTGATTGGTGTTTTATTAAGCAAACATTTGGAAGAATTAGATGACGGCAGATTTCATAAAGCCATAATATATATTGTAAAATAAACTTATTAGTTCGTATGTCAAATTTTCTGGCTATATATAAAATATTTTCATGTTACTACTTCTGTACTATCACGGCATATCCCACAAATGGAGTAGCCAGCAGATCAATGGCATGTTATAAACATGCAAGCTGTCCTCTCCATGTCAACAAAAAAATATAAGAAGTTCAGGATGGGTGGCAAACCTCATCGCTGAATTTGCTATGTTAAAGGTCTTTATTTTTCGAACACCTGCCTTTTACATGACACTCGGAAACTTACAGAAAAAAGTGGGAGACCGATTCTTTGCCAGGTGCTCTACGGAAATGTCTATCTATCTATACTCTCAGGCCGTGTCCCAGGTGGGGTAGGCAGAGAGAATGGAACGCCATATAGATCTTTCCTTACATACTTCTTTCGCTACCTCTAAATTCATCAGGTTTCTCATACATGTAGTCTACACAGAGGCGGCCGGCAGTGTGTATTTACGGGGGTTCGGTGAAAAAAAATACCTACCTTATTTCTTATAAAAAAAGTTTGTTTCTCTTCTCTATACCATTAGTTAACACTTCAGTTACTAAGGGCCAATATTATAAAAGTCCGTTAGCTCAAGTTATTTTTTTTTTTTTTTTTTTTTTTTTATGGCGGCTCATCTCGTTGGATGTTATGGCCATATTTTCATCTTACATATAAAAAACATCATATATATATTTTAGGCGAAGAGAGAGAGAAAAAAAAGGAAAAACAAGAAAAAGCGAAAAACATTCATATCAGAATCATATTCCTTTGGACGGATTCAAATATAAGATCATTAACTTGTCGAGAGTTCAGTCCAAGAAGGTAAACAATATTAACAGGGTACTCAACGTTTATGAATTTAAAATATATGTCCATAGCGTCCCTAATTGGACATCCTAGGATGCTATGGTCCGGCGTTTCCTCGTCCCAACCACACTCGCAATCGGGAGATTCAACAAGACCGATTCGGAACAAGTGTGAATCCAGGCGCATGTGGCCGAAACGCAATCTTGAAATACAGACAATGTGTTGTCTGGACAATTTTTTGTTGTGAAACCAAGGTCGAGATGGGATAGATAGTTGAACTTTTTTGTAATGAGAACCTTTTGGGTTATTTTGCCAGGATAAATACCAATGTTTGAAGCTAATGCACTCCAATTCGTTCAAAACATCACACTCGGGCAAAACGAAGTTATCAGGAGTTCTGCCGCGAATAGCGGCGTCCTTGGCTAACAGATCCACTCTTTCATTACCTGAAATACCGCAGTGTGCTGGGATCCAGGCAATCACCACATCTCTATTCATGTTCTGCAATTCCAGGATGAGCAATCTGATGTCAATTATAAGTTGGTTGCGAGAAAACAGTGAATGTGGGGATGCCAAACATTTCACCAGGGAAAGTGAATCTGAGAATACAATTATATTTTCCTCTGGTATAGTTAAACACTTTTGTAACGCCTCTCTTAATGCGAAACATTCTGCTGAATAGACCGAGGCCCCAGGGGGTAATCTGAAACCGTCATCTATGTTTAGCTTCGGGATAACGAATGCGGATCCACTAAAACCGTCAAGAGACAATTTAGATCCATCTGTGTAAATTTTCAAATGATCGGGCCACTTTTCATTCACACAGGCTAAAAATCTTTGGTTATAGTCAACAGAACATTGTTTGGGATTTTTGTTCAAACCTATATTTTCTATGATTTTGGGAATAGTCTGAAAAGCTTTAAGAGGTAGATTAAAGATTGATAATGGATAAGGATACCTAGGTCCTTTGTACAGATTCTCAATAGAAGTGTAAGCAGCACATAATAGAGGAATACGTTTTTTAAGCCAATATCGATTAGAATGATATGATTGATTCAGTTTACCAATATTATTGAAGAGAGGGTGGTTAGAATAACCAAAGCGTTTAAGAATAAACCTTTCTGCAAGATACTGTCGCCTTATATTTAAAGGCATTTCGGAGCACTCAACCTGCAAGGCGTTTATTGGAGTGGACTGCATAGCACCAATCATAAGTCTAAGACACTTGGACTGAACCCTCTCAAGCTTAGTCTCCAGATGGCATGGAAGAGGATTCAACAAAAAACAAGCATAATCGAGATGGGACCTGACTAAAGCGTTGTACATGTTTCTCATAGTTGATGGGTGAGATCCCCACGACACTCCCGCCACCGCTCTTAACCGCCATCCGTTTTTTGGGGCCTCCGCGGCAAAAATCGATTAAAAATCAATAAAAATACTACTAAATATCATTTTATCGTTAAATAATTTTCAGTATTCCTGGAATGATTTGTCAGTAAACTATTTATGAAAAAAAAAGTTGGATTTTAGTTCTTAGAATCGATTATATTTAACTTTTTCAAAAATCATACGGAGAACGTTCTCTAGGGCCGCTAAAATCACCAACACATTTCAGCTGTTTTGAGTAAAGTATTCATTTATATTTTATGAATTCCAGCTGTGATGACTTCTACAAAGTGTTTAAATTATGTTTGTAAGAATTGTTTTTTTTTATTGTATGTAGTCACATTATTATAGGTAATAATTTTACAGCGAAAAATAGGTTTTGTAGTCATTAGTGATATAATAAATCTTTCACAGAATCTATAGAATCTCAACCTAGTCATTATTAGACCTTTTTTCAGTGTTACTGACAAAAATGTGGAAAAAAACATAATTTATTAAATGTGGACATAATATATTAAATGTATTTACCTACATAATACATATTTACATGTGCATATTCATAAATAAATAAAATTATTCAAATAATATTACGTATTTGCCTGCATTGATTTCAATATAATATATCATTATTTATCAAGATTTTATGTTCAATAAGATCTCATTTTGTTGAATTAGAATTTTTCTTCTCACGCTAATTTCACATGGAATAGACAGAGAGGACCGAATGGCAGACATTTACTTTGAAACATAGTTTTTTCGATCTGTTTCCTTGCATGAAATGGCTAGAAGAAGCAATACTTTCAATGAAAATGGATTTTCTCATATGAAATCGTGATACAACATTTGTACAAAATTCAGCGCCCTTTTCGCTAAGTAAAAATGATTTGGTAAAAAATGCTTAATTTTACTAATAAAATTGATATTGCAAATACTATATCACCCGTTATGATGGAGATTTTTTAAAAATAAATAATAATAAATGTGTTATAATTCAGGTGATGAAATACTACGAGTATAAGTGTTTGTATGTAGATACTCAAGAAACATTTTATTTAGGTGGATCGTACATAAATAGAGAGGTATTGCAGGTGTTAGAAAACATATATATTTATAGGTGCTATCAAAATATATCTCACAAGTAGGGTAATCAGCAGATGAACTGTGTGTAGTAAATATACAAGTCGCCCTCTCCGTGTCAGTACAAAATTACAAACAACTTATGAATCATGTATGTGTATTATTTTACGGTTACTTGCTAAATTAACTGCACAAAATTATTATATAGGTTGTCCTTCCCGTGCCGTAAAAACTACATTATGGGTATCATACCTTATAGTCAAATCAATAGTATAATGAAATACGGGTAACACGTAGTAACTCGCACTTTTTATTTCAATAATAATAAAAAAAAACTCAAAGACTACCGTTTAAGTTACTATGTAGAATGTATTTTTAAATACACAAATAAAAATCTACGATAATAACAATAGACTATTTTTTTTTTAAACACTGAAGTGTGCATTATTTTTGAATAATAGTTTTACAATGGTTTATTGAATGCTATTGGATAATCATTTTTTGGGTGATCTCTAAATTGCGTAACCACAAAGAATTATTTTGAAAACCATAATAAATACTTAAGTCATCCTTCACTAGTGCATTTAACAAATGCACATTATTGTTTCATTTCTTTGTTTCATATTAGTTCTTTATTTTTATTGTCATCATTGTTTTCCGTCTGCATGGTATTTCATTCATTATTATGTTTTTTTTAAGATTTTACAGCCCTATTTTTATTACTGAGACTCTGCTAAGTAGGTACTTGAGTAGATACCTTTTTTTTATAAAAAATGCCAAAAACAATGAATCAATCTTTTCCACATTATTCTTCTATATCTATTGTCATTTACAAATTTTGTACTGCGTATTATTTAAACTTGAGTCAAATGATATAGGTATATTGTGTTTTTTGTCTATTTAACGCATTGTTTTTTTATTCATCTAGAGATCTTTGTGATGTTTAAAACCAATAACATAGCATTATTCCAAATTTTGAAAGTGTCCTTTCTATTATTGAAACACAATCGTTGAATTATGATGTAATTAAATAGGTAAAATGACGATAAATAAATCACGCGGAATATGAGCATTTGCATAGTATTTGTATGAAGGCCGCGCAGGGTGTAGAGATCGTCTGACTGACTTTATCCTAGGGAACGGATAAGAGTTAATATGTTCATATTCCGCTCACATTTTTTTTTTTTTTTTTTTTTTCTCCATCCAAAGACCTTGCCCACCTCGACTTCCAGATGTAGTCCATTGTGGGATTTAGTCCTTAGATGTCTTCCCACAGACCTAAAACCTGAAAGAAATTCAAAATTTTGTGTGGGTTAGTTCCTTTGATCTGTTCTTGATCAGGAAAGTGTGAGCCAATTATTTTGGCTCTTGTTTGCATAATAGGTTCACATTCTGTGAGTAGATGCAAAGGAGTTTCATGTTCGTTCATGCAGAATCTGCACAGATACATGTCTGTTAGTTTCATTATACATAAGTGTTTATTGAGTCTACAGTGTCCCGTTAGTACTCTGGTGAGAATTCTTAGGTTCTCTTTATTAAGTTCGAGAAAGTCTCTACTTTTCTTTGATGAGAAACCTTTAATCAGGGTTTTCGCATGTTTCTGTCCTGGTATTGTTAACCAGTTATTAATAGCTTTTTCTTGCATTCTCCCATAGAGTGCCGTTTTTAAAGTGCTATTTGTAATGGGGCAGTGAGGTTCTGGTCCATAGGTCAGCATGTCAGCCCCCTTGTTGGCCATTTTATCCGCCTCTTAGAAGTTGTGGTGTTAATAAAGGAATTCCATGCCAACTTTCTATCCAAAATAACACCCAGAAATTTGGTTTCATCAACCTGGGGAATATCATGATCATTGAGGCGTACCAAAATCTCTGGGTTTCTGTGTTTTCTGGAAAAAACCATAATCTTTGATTTTGTAGGAGATATTTGAAGGGAATGGGACAACAACCATGTATTGAGCTTAGAAAGAGAATCAGATAACAAATTTACAGCCTTATTAATATCTTTGTGTACAGAGTAAAGCGCTAAGTCGTCTGCGTATTTCAAGATTTTGCAATCTTCAGGTAAAGCAGATTGAGCATCACAAATGTATGTATTAAAAAGGAGGGGCGACAGCACGGAACCTTGTGGTAACCCTTTCCATATCGTTCTAGAAATTTCCTCCCCTTCGTTCATAATAGATATTCTTCTTTCAGTAAGAAGGTTGAAAATTAATCTAGCTAGAGAGGCGGGGATACCTAGTTTAATAAGTTTATTATGTAACGTGTGAAGACACACATTGTCATAGGCTGCGTCAATGTCTAAAAATGATGAAACTAGAAATTCTTTATTAGAAAAGGCCAATTGTACATCAGTGACAAAGGTACTCAAATTGTCCATACAACCAAGAGATCTTCTGAATCCAAATTGGCTTCGTGAAAAGATGCCATTATGTTCCATAAACCACTCTAACCGAATCTTGATAAGATGTTCAAGTAGTTTTAATATGCAGGATGATAGTGCGATCGGCCGATATGACGATCCAAGTGTCGTATCCCTACCTGGTTTCGGAATTGGAATAATCAGTTGGTATTTCCATTCCTCGGGAACGACGCCTTCAAGTAAAACTTGATTAAAAATATTAAGCAAGAAAGGGAGAAAAGGTTCAGGAAGTTTTCTAAGAAAAGAATATGGGATCATATCCAGACCCGGGGAGGAATCCCTGGTTTTGGACAGTGAAATTTTGAGCTCATCCAAAGTAAAGGGTTGAATTAAATAAGCGTTGGCATCCGGTTCTGAAAACTGGTCAACCATAGACATTTGAGTTATGTTGGGGACATATAAAGGAGCCAAGGCATTGACAAAGTCAGTGAGCCATAAGTGTGTGTGCTGTAATCTGCGAGGAGGAACCATCGAACCTCTGAAACGTTTGATCATATCCCATACATATGATGGAGGAGAATTTGGCGACAAAGAAGAACAGAATTTGGACCAACCGATTCGCTTTTTCTGCCTAAGAGCCTTCTTCGTTTTTGCTTGACAAGCCTTAGCGGCCAAAAAATTTTCCAAAGACATGTCATTTTTATATTTAAGCATGGCCTTTTTACGTGTATCCACTAATCTGTCGCACTCTTCATCCCACCATGGAGTGTATTTCTTTGGCCTCTTACTACTTTTTTTCCTTATGGGAATGGATTCATTTGCAGCATTTTGCAATATATGAAACCAATTGCTGTAATTTTTTTGTACAGATGCATTGCCATTGTATAAGTTTTCTTTCTCATTCAAGCTATCCTCAATAATTTCCCCAAACTTAAACCAGTCAGCTTTACGAATGTTATACATATTTCGTTGATTCTGAGGTACGTGCGAAATGGATTTACATTTATAAGTAAAAATAATTGGGAAGTGATCACTAGAATGCGCATCATGGCAAACAGTCCAATTCACAGAGCCGGCCAAATCTCCCGTACAAAGAGATAAATCCAGAGCACTGTGCCCCTGACCCGCCGGTGACAGTCTAGTTGCCGATCCATCATTCAAAACACAAATATTATGGTCATCAATGAAATTCAATAGTTGATTCCCTGCTCTGTCTGTTCTGGAGCAACCCCAGGAGGGGCTATGAGCATTAAAATCGCCCAGAATAAAATAAGATGAAGGCAATAGAGGTATTATTGCATTCCAAAATCCAACATCAAAGCCTGTATCAGGAGGTATATATGTTGATACAAAAGCTACATCACCTATCCTAACTGCCACAACCTCCAAAAAGGGATTAAATGGTAAATCAATTTGTGAAAAAGGAAGGGACGAGTTGACTAGCAAAGCAGCGCCACCGCCTCTACCTTCCTGCCTATCACATCTTATACAAAAATATCCAGGAATATTATAGTTATAATGAGGACGAATCCAAGTTTCGCTTATAGCCGCAATGTTAACCCTATGGTGATTTAAAAGATAAATGATATCGGATCTATTACTCACAGCACTACGAGCATTCCATTGTAATACTGTAAAATCATTAAAAGAATTACTACCCATATTTTTAAAAACTATTATTTTTAAACGATATCTGCATATAAAGTCGATTTCAGCTGTGAGTAAAAATTACAAGTAGCCAATGGTGTATTTTAAATTGGAGAATCATGCAAAGGACGTTTCGAAGGCATTAGCAGAGAGGACATTTGAGTAAGGATAGATTCATCATTGATATTTGATAATAAGTAGGTAAAAATCTGGAGCATCAGTTTAATATTGTTGGAATTCTGTGGCGACTCAGCAGTAGAAGGATTTGAAGAGGTGGAAGAGGAGGGATAAGTGGGGGGGGAGATAGAAGAATTGGCGATTGATTCAGTGGGCAGGCCACATCCATTTTTGGGATTCAGTGGTTGACCATTTGTGTATGACAAAAGAGAATCAATTGCTTTATAATCAATATTTTTCTTTGTAATTTTTTTATTAGGTGGAGGAGTTGAGACCACATCACTAAAAGATTTTTTAGGTGCGATGGCCTTTTTGGAAGCTTGTACAAAAGAAACACCTTCCGTAGCCATAATTCGTCTAATGTCTCGTTGTCTATGTAGCTCTGGACAAGAATTGCTTGTAGGCATATGATCGCCTTTACAGTTAACACAGCTAACAGTAGTCTCAGTTTTAGGGCAGTTATTTGATTCGTGATTTTCCCCACATTTAGCACATTTGGGCGAATTGGTACATTTGTTATGCGTATGACCGTATTTAAGGCACTTGTGGCATATATAAGAGGGAGGAATATATAAATCAACCTTAATTGAGTTGTAATATAAGTAAATATGCTCAGGGAGCCTTTGCCCCTCGAACGTTACAAGAATTGTGGTCGATGGTTTCCATTCGGATTTCCCGTCAACGTTAATTCTTCGATTCAGTCTTCTCAATTTAATAATTTTTCCGTAAGAAAAAGGAACCTGTACATTATTAATGATATCCTCATCTGACAATTCCAAAGGAATGCGTCTGATTAGGCCATTTTTATATAATTTATAATTAGGGATGTAGGCCTTAAGGCCATTAGAAGAAAGAACATTTGAGTGAATAAAATCGTTTGCTTGTTTGGTAGTCGAGAAAGTCACAATAGTGCGTCGACCTCCGTCTGCTCTTACTCCCCCAGGGACTATTCCCTCCATCCGTGTTTTGGTCAACAAACCACCAAGAACCATGGGGTGGATGTGCTTTCCCTTTTCCAGGTTTTCCACAACCACTATGTAAGGAGGTAAGGCCGAATGAGGATATTCAGGCTCTTTAATATTAATGGTGTTCATTTGTACAACGGGCTCATTGTGTACATCTGAATTAGTTTTCTGCTTTTTACTAGCAGGCGGACTCTGATCGGGGGGATCACCCCAATCAGGAGGATCACCCATTATAGAAAATAATATAACATACAGAAAACTAAAAAAAAACTTATATTATATTATACTTATATCAAACAAAAAGAACAAACAAAAAAATCTTAATTAATAATAAACAAAAATGCACTTAAATGTGCTCAATAAAAGAAAAGAAAAAATAAATAAAATGGTTTCACCAAATCCTTTGATATTCACTTGTGTGCGAACGAAAAAACCGGACCGTCGTAACCCTACCGTGGCCCGCTCCGTGAGAGCGAGCCTAACTATCTCCGTGAGAACGCGGCCTTACTATATTATTGTTGCAGATTACCGATATTAAAAAAGAAATGTTTGAAAAAATAATAATAATGGTTTTTGCACTTAAATATATATTAATAATGTCTTATATTTTGTTATTTAACTTATGTTAATTAACTCAAAAAAAGTCAAATAAACAAAAACACTTCTGATCTTAATAATTTCTAAGAGAAATATTAAAAAACACCGAATTGAGAACAAATTATCGATATGCGAAATTCTGACAAGCAAAAGACACGTCCATCGCACGAGAATATTACCGCTCTAATCTCAAGTTATTTTAATATGGTCCAAAATTTTATATAACTACTCGTTTTTCAGCATTATAAACATCCGTTGATATTATTTCAGTAAAATGTTACCATCGGCTTTAACTGGCCGACCGACCAGGGATTAGTTTTGACGACTAGCATTGCTGTCTCACTATTTGCCTGAAGAGAGAAAGAAATAACAATAGATGAATCTACGTTGTTTTGTTAGGATATATTCTCATAGCATCGCTGTCATTTACTCATTTGTTTCGTGTAAATTATGAGATTATTGGGTGAAGTTTTTATGAATGGGGAGCAGGTAGATAAAAGGGACAGGCAAGATCTTATGTGACCACCGGTTGAAAGCAATGGGTACAGTAGGCAAAAATATTTCCTTTTGACGAATTGTCAAAATAGTTTTATAATGCAGTATCTAGTAGAATGTACGAACAGATCGCCATCCGTTCGTAAAGTGTCGACATACTTACGAATATTGGGTTCCTCGTTTATAATTTCGGCCCTAAGCAGTTCAAATCTGGTGTTGTCTGTGAGAACAAATTTCACTACTTAATACAGATAGGGCATATGATACCTTTATTTTACACTTTTCTGGCCTGTTTTTGAAATTATATACATAACTAATATGTATTTTCAGTAAAGCACCCGACAAAGAATTTGTCTCTCACTCTTTTCCGTAAGTTTTCGAGTGTTCTGTTAAAGGTGTTCGAAAAATAAACACATTTTGCATCTTAAATTCAGCAATGAGGTTGCCACCAATCTTGAATGTCTTAATTTTTTGTTGTCATGGAGAGGATAGCTTGCATGATTTTTACATGCAGGTGGCCTGCTAGCTACCTCACTTGTGGGATATGCTGTGATGGTATAGTAATAGGTAGTAAAAAAGATGCGCAAAGCCACTACTTTTTACTAATAAATAATTTAATAGTAACATAATTTAATGGCATAGTTGTATTAGACTAGAGAGAGTCCAAATATTAATAAATTTTTCACCTAAATGGATAAATAGGAGTCCTTGGACTCCTGAAATAAAGATATTTCAACAAATAATAAATAATTTATATATTCGGATAAATGGAAGTCCTCAGACTTCTGCGCTATCCGGGTGGTCGGTGGGTCCTTCAATAATAAATAATTTGTTTCGAATTTTTTGATATTGTGTTTAACTTACTCGATATTTAGGAATATTATTTGTTCTATGTACAAAACAATAATACCTGTAATAATTCAATTAAGGTAATATCATATTATGTAATTGATTTTTAAAACTGTGTGTAGGTAATATTTTATATTTTCGCGCTAAAATAATATTTAACGCACTCGCGATCAACAGTGTCTAGGTATCTATAGAAATTTACTATTCAAGTATTGCATCCTTACGCATACGGGCGACCTTTGAACATTTTGGCTAGGTAGGTACTTGAGTATTCGCTCCGATTCATCGCGTCCACTGGTAATATAAAAAAAGACACGGTAGGTAGTCAAAAAGTTTCCGTCATTGAACGACAAAATGCAACAAGATGGTCTTTTCTTAAGCCTTTTTAAAACGATCTAAATGTTGTGCATTGCACCAAGAGTTCCATACATTCTTGATGTTTCTGATACAATTTTAGAAGCATAAGTTTTGTATGAAGAAATTCAAACTGTATGGAGAGTTAGGAGCGATTTTATGATTCGCACACGTTAGTTCCCGTGACATCCATACTAAATATTCTAACGAACATTGGCGCTGTAAGTACGCGGTGGCCGATGACAGTTTTGTTCATATAGTTATTTGTTGTGTGAATGAGATAAGTTTTGAAATTTTTTTGTAATTGTTATAGTACTCTTTGAAAATGGGGGTGCGGCCGCTCTGCCGCTCAATATGATAGATGTTTGATGCCTCTGAGTCTACATTCATATAATTTCAACATGCGACTGTTCTTAAGAAATTGATGCACGTGATCAGGCCACGTGATTTTTGGACATCAGCTCTTCCTCACACCTCCTCTTTCAGATAAATACATCCTTTTCGTCATCCTTTCACCGTGCATTCGCTCAACATGTCCAAACCATTGTAACTTGTTTACACGCATTCTGCTCATAACACTCCTCTTACATCTGCTCATTCTCCTGATATCCTCATTCTTCACTTGGAAGTATACATACTTGCATTTATTATTTTATTTTCAGGATTTTCAAATCACTCCAACATCAAAACTTTTTGGGTATGCGAAATCTTATAGGCCATTTTGATAACACGAGGAGAACATGAATAAACCACAGAATTCCATACGAAACCTAGATCCCTGACTCGTTAAAAAAAAATGATAAGCATGACACAAAGGAATTGGGAATGTTACCTAGGTTTAAAGAGTACTCTTAACCAAGCCTAAGTCAAATCATAAGCGTCGAAACTCTGTGTTGTGCACTCCTTAAGGAAGTTCACATATATATGTGTATCATATACAACATACCTAACTAGTTAATACCTATTCAAATAGGTTGACTATGGATGAGTGTGATCAATTGGAATGATTAATCTGGAGTAGTTCAAAATATGGTTAATAAAAAAATATTTTAAGCCGAGCCGAGTAGGTCGTAATCACTTACGGTGATACTGTGTAGGAGATTGTGTTTGTGAGTGATTGTGGAGAGAGAAATGTTGTGTCGCTGTTTCATGTGTTTATGTTTATGTATGTAATTTTGTTATTAAAATTCAATCCTCTGCTCAAGCATTAAGTTGCTTATGGAGGGAGTATTTTAATGTGTTCAATGTCGTGTTGTTTATTATTGTGATACAGAGGTAAATTATTGTTATTTAATAAAATAATATCTTTATGTCAAGGAGACAACACTACAGTATCAACAGATGACATTATTTTATATATCTTTATGTTACAGTGCAACTACACTATATCACTAAATGACATTATTTTATATATGTCGTAGTGAAAGTACACTGTATCACAAGAAAATATTCTTGTGACATTCAAAGTTTTTTGAAGATATGTAGTTAAATTTTTTTTTTTTTAAAAAGATGTATCTGGGTTTTGTTTGTTATAAACCCAAATACAACCTTATACACCTTTCATATACATGGTCAATCCACTTTTATTTATAAGATTAAAACAGATTAATATAATTCTTGACAGCATGATAATTTTGCATATTATTCAGACTTTCAATATTAATTCAAAGAGAATTAGACAAATCATAGGATAAAACTTGTTTATGGTCGTTTCAGTGAAAGGACCTTTCATAAAAATTATGTCGGGTGGTAATTTATTTCTTCCCGTGCATCGCTAGTGATCACTATTGTTGAAACGTCTGTTCACACCTTTTCATTTTGGAGGTTCCTCCAGAGTGATCACTGAAAGTGAACAAGTGTGAATAGCCCTTCAGATAGCATGAGCTAAGTCTATGCCCAACTGTACACAGTGAAATGAACTTTACATATGTATGTAAATTTAACACTTGAAAGTATCATATCGATGGCTTAAAACACATGTTGTAAGTACAATTTTTGGTAAATCAAGATACTAAGATAAATACATAATTTTTTTATTATCTCAAACATTATTGTGCACGAATATGGTAAGTTGTAAATAATAAATCAGTGATTACAATAGTCTATTAATGAAGTCTTCAAATTCATAAACAAAGCAACAGTTAAAATGCTCCCCTGCAAAATCCCTTTGTTGCACTTACAACATTTGTGCTCTAAGCCAGGGGTCTCCAAACTTTCCAGCCTTAGGGCCATACTGATTACTCCAGTAAGTTCCGAGGGCCAAAACCATATTATCATTGTTGCCGGTGGTAAAAAGTGAAATAGTCCGAAAAAATACGCAACATTTAAAAAAGGCTGCAAATCGGACTAAAGTCCGCAAAACGGCAACACTGCATATTATTAATTTTCCTGTCATTATCTGTAATTTCTAGATTAGTCGTAGAGTACGAGCCATGAGGAGTAACGTGACACGACATCTGGTGGACACAAGCGGAAATAGGTAGTTCGAGAAAGTTCTGGTGTCTTCCACTCACTTCTAGATGGCAGTAATTGGAATATATAAGAAGGCTAGTGGCGCAACCACAAGTCAGTTCCTATGACACTGTTGTGAAATAAAATAGTGCGTACCTCGTTAAAACGTGTTTGTGCGTGTTTAAGTTTAAGACATCTTTGTAACAGTATTTTGATTTGAATTGTTGCTTTTGTGTGTGATTTAGTAGTATGGAAAAGAAGCGAAAAATTGATAGTGAATGCAGAAAATTCAAAGATCAGTGGAACATTCAGTATTTCGTAATTGAGTCCAGTAACAAGGCGCTATGTTTGATTTGCAATGAAAGCGTTCTCAAGGAATATAACATTAAACGTCATTATGAAACAAAACATTTTCAAAATTACTCAAAATATACAGGAAGTTTGCGGACAGAAAAATTCGAAGCTCTGAAGCGCGGATTGAAATTGCAGCAATCTTCATTTACAAAACTCAAAACTGAACAAGAGGCTGCAACTCGTGCCAGCTTTCGTGTGGCTCTTGAAATTGCAAAACGTGGAAAACCATTCACCGATGGAGAAATGATCGAAGAATGCATAATTGCAGTAGCCGAAGAAATGTGCCCTGAAAAGGTAAATTTATTAAAAACTGTCAGTATGTCAGCAAACACTGTGGCTCTAAGGGTAGAAAACATCGCTGAAAATATATCCTCTCAACTGTTCGACAAAAATGAACATGTTGAGTGGTTTTCTTTGGCCTTGGATGAGTCAACGGATGTGTCAGATACTGCTCAGGTGTTGATTTATATTCGAGGAGTAGATAAAAGCTATGAAGTGCATGAAGAACTTCTTGATATGTATAGTATTCATGGCACATGTATACTATACATATCAAGGAGTTGAAATGGCCATTAATCAAAAGAACCTTCGATGGAAAAACTTGAAATGTATTACAACTGATGGAGGCAAAAACATGAGTTGGAAAGATAAAGGAGTGGTCGCTCTTGTGTCAAAGGCTGTAGAAAATGACGGTGGTTCAAAACCATTAGTCTTACATAGTATTATTCATCAACAGTCTTTGTGCAGAAAATGTTTGGATATGTCTGAAGTTCTGAAACCAGTCATATCAACTGTTAATTTTATCAGATCTTTTGGGCTGAATCACCGACAATTTATTGAAGAGATTGGAGAAAATGACTTACCTTATCATACTGCCGTATGTTGGCTTAGTTGTGGGAAAGTCCTTCAGCGCTTTTTTGAACTTCGAGCAGTGATCGAAATTTTTTTGAATGAAAAGCATCGCCCTCTTACTGAATTACAAAACAACGCATGGCTGTGGAAGTTAGCATTCTATGTTGATTTGACAAAACATGTGAACGAACTGAATTTGAGATTGCAAGGAGAAAACCAGCATCTTCCTGATTTATACACTAATATCAAATCATTCCGGAAGAAATTGATACTGTTTCAATCACAACTACGAAGTAAATGTTTTTCACATTTTAAAACATGTGAAATATTCAGCCACACCACTGAGACTGAGTTTCCCATCGAAACTTTGAGTGCTTTGAAAATAAATTTTGATACTCGTTTCTCGGTCTTTGATGCCATTGCGAATCAAATTAAGATTTTTCAGAATCCTTTTGATACTGACATTGAAACCCTAGCCCCGGAACTTCAAATGGAAATGATTGATCTACAGTGCAGTGATATAATTAAGAACAAATATCAAAACTCATCTTTGTTGGAATTTTATAAGAGTCTTCCACTGACACAATTTGATAATTTGCTCGTGGGCTGTTTTCTGTTTTTGGTACTACTTATTTGTGTGAGAAGACCTTCTCCAAAATGAAGTACACAAAAAATGTTTACAGATCTAAACTGATGAGCATCTTAAATCTCTTTTAATAATTGGTACAAGTAAAATTAGTCCACAACTACAAACTATTGTCAGTGGAAAATCTCAATTACATAAATCTCGTTAGTATTTCATATGTCATTATGCTTGTTATAAGTTATGTTTTTATTTAAAACTAGCTGTCCCAACGAACTTCGTACCGCCTAAGAATCAATGAATGATTACATACATACATCTTCTTCTCCCTGTCCTAGTTCAGTCAGGGTCCCATTGCCCCTAGGTATCTCCTCCAGAGAACCCCTGCCATCGCTGCTTCCAGGACCTCTGGCCATCCCAAACCATGCCTTTCAACACACAGGTTCGACACCTGCCCTTGCCAGCTTCTTCTAAGGCGGCCCACCGGTCTTCTGCCCTCTCCCACTGACTTTATGAATGATTAATATTATTAATCTCTTTACAAACTCCCGTAATTGTCCAAGTGTGTCGTCGTAGGTATAGTGTAAAAAAATAAAATTCATTTGGAACTTTCGCAGTTTAGCGGCCCCACCCGTTGTCTAGGACTTTTTCCCATAGAAAAAGTAATATTTTCGAAACATGAGGAAATTGTTGCCATATGTAGAATTAATTCATAAGTTCCATTAATTTTTTTTACATAGACAATTCACACACATCGAGCTAGTCCCAAACTAAGATATGAATCTTGTATTATGGGTACTATGGGTAGGATTTTGGATGTCAAATGGTATGAACATGTTACAAATGATGCTGTGCGCCGGCGCACCCAGCAGAGACCTGTAATCTCCGTAATACAGGAGAGACGATGGTCCTGGCTGGGACATGTTTTGAGAATGCCTAATGATAGTTGGCCAAAAAGAGCACTGTTCTTCCGTCCGCAGGGGTTCCGTCGGCCCGGGCGTCCCTCTTTCACAACACACCGTTCCTATGACAACGATATCAGAGCGCAAGGAATGTCGTGGAAAGAGGTGACGCAATTGGCACAGAGACGCTCTGAATGAAGGAGGCTGGTTTCTGCCCTGTGCTCCCGAGAGGAGCGTTGAGGGCGATGATGATGATGATGATGATTATGGGTACTACGCGACGATACACACATATACAATGCACTATACACACATATATATGTAACACCCAGACCCAGAACAATTTGAAAAAGGTCATTCTTCACTTTGCCCTGGCCGGGAATCGAACCCGGGACCTCGTGACTCAAAGGCAAGAGCGTTACCTCCGCGCCCCACCGACCGACATGAACAATTAACTTAACTCAGATTTGTTTATAAATTATCTGCTGTACGTAATATAATTATGTAGGTACTAATTTTAGGTAGATACCTATTCATTTTAAATTTATAAAAATTCTTTCCATGATTTCTTCAAAATCGAAATATCAGAACCACAGATGTTAAATTGTATGGATTACGATTCTAATTTGAAAATGTATAGAAAAATTATTCTTTAAATAGGCCAATCTATAAAAAAACTTCATCGATGATTTTGTATATTCTCCATATTGCATTATTTATTGAAATTAAAAATGTATGGTGTAAATAATTTTCTTCGTATTTTTTCTTACCGTGAATTTGTAAGATGTTTTAATAGCCTATAGTTTATTCCGGGCAGAGAAGAATCCAACAAATCACAGGTCATTCAAATCGGTACAGCCATTCTTGAGTTATAAGTGTTGTAACACACACCACTTCCTTTTATATATAAGATGTATAAAATGTTAGTTGGATTCATTTCAATAATTTGTTAGTTATTATATATTGAAGTTAAATTTTCTGCATATTATACATGTCTTTACTCATTACAATTCTGTGTTTCTTTATCCAACTTATCACAAAAACAATAACAATAAGCCTACAACAATGTTATGAGTAGTTAGCCCATGACCATATCAATGTAGATGTCATATTAATAATTATTCAACATAAAATTAGAATACTTCAGTAAACTAAACTTAATTTGCTATAAAAAATATGTTCTCTAAAAGGAGTTTTCAAGTATGCTAGCTCTCCGCGGGCCGGACAAAATCTGTCCACGGGCCGGATGTGGCCCTCGGGCCGTAGTTTAGAGACCCCTGCTCTAAGCCATCGATATAAGACTTAGAAAAGACAATGTTACCTTATTCGGTAGTGCCCCGGATTTATATATGTATATATTTTTTTTTATTTCAGGATCCATTGTTGATGGTACCACGAAATGAAGGTTCTATGAAATGGGCTCCAGGCGAACCTCTTCCTCTGGACATTAGTCATCATGATAAAGGAGATAGCACTTTCCATGTAGTGCAACAAGTTAATGTATTCCGAAGCAAATCATCAGTGTCTGTATTTGACAAAGTTAGCATTAACAATAAATCTAACCATTTGTTAGATTCTTGGAGTGGTCATAGTACTGGCTTGGAAAGGAGTAAAACAACAGTTAATGTGCACACAAGGAGACATAATCCTTTCAATTCTAGTGACTATAAAGAAAATTCATCTCATCCACCTATTCAACATCTTAGACCAGCTCCTAGTCCGCCTGTACGTAAACGAAGCTCTCCAAAGAATGTAGTTGGTAATGAACCCCGTATCCAGCATTCGGTGGACTTAATGTTTTCAAGTGATAGTGATCCCGTATTGCAATTACCTCCTAAACCACCTTCTAGAAAAAATTCCCCTAGACAGACTCCTGTACCGAGTGGAATAGTGGACTTATGTGATAGCATTGCCTTGGGTGGGCCTACCTCTGAGGTGAATTTGGATGATCTTATACAATTCTAATGTACCTGATAAGCTTGTATTAGCACACTTAGCCTATAGAAAGTCCTGTCTGGTCTGATCAGTAATTCATTGGTCTATTCTAAGGCTGATGGTGTAAAGCAGTGTTCCGCAAACTTTTTGTGTTCAAGGTACACCTATCAAAGGACTGACATTAGATTTTTACATACTTTTGACAAGTTTTATCAATCTTATACTGATTTAAATAAGCAAAGCATATAAAATGCACTTACTGTATAAGAATGTTTTACTAGTAAGAATCATTGACTTTTATACAAATGACAAAATAATACTGAGGCTGACAATATTTTCAAACTTTTTATTTCATATGTTCCCTTAATATTGTAATTATTAAATATGTATATAATTATATTCTACAATATTACTTTATTTAGTTCTAGTCATTTTATATTTTTTGTAAATTTATTAAATTAATTTTGTAAAAAGTATTTGATATGAAAAATTAATAGTATCATTGTTATTTTATGAAATTCAGTATTTTGGCTTAGTATTAAACTTCATGGCAGTGGTGTACATAGGATTTTTAGGGGGGAGGGGAGGAGGTTGTATCCCCTGCCTCTATCTATGTACACTTTTCTTCATGACTATTCAACTGTAGATTTAACAAACACAAGAGATGCATCATTTGACTTTTTAGATCGTTAACAATCTGAATGGTTCACAACTTTCTGCCTGGATATTAGCTAATAAGACAAAAACCAATAAAGCAACAATTGATAATGTAACTAGTTGGTAGTATGTATTATGTGTTAAATTTACAATGTATTGGCTGGAATTATTTTTAGAAGAATTATTTATTTATTTAGGGGCAAACATGCACCAACAGGTTAAACATATAAATACAGACACAACAGAATAAGCAATTTATAATCAATGCTGGGAAAAAACAAAAAGTACGACAATACTCAGAGCTGCTATCCATCTGCTAATCGACTTCATTTCTAATTTTCAACATCACATTTTTATATTTCTTTATTCAATAAATATTCTTCATATAAATTTAAATAGTGTGTATCACTCATACATATGTATATTTAGATGTACAATAGATTGTGGAATACTCTTCTGTTCTTAGCGAAAGAAATGGAGTTATACTTTTTCAGATTTAAGGTGAGCTTATTGTCAATGCTGTCGTGTTTGTTCATTTGACCCAGTTCTTCTTCCAGAGCAATATGGTCATTTATTAAACGAATCTCACAGTAAACCTTAAGGTCACTTACAAATAGTAAGAAATCAGAGTTTAAAAAACTGTTACCAATGTCATTAATAAATATAGTGAAGAGAAGTGGCCCAAGCACTGATCCTTGCAAAACACCAGATGTAACGATAGAATAATCACATTTGTAACCATTCATCGCCACAACTGAGTGCCATCATCTCCCGTACAATTTCAGCCATCTCAGTAAATCACCATGAATACTTAAGAAATCCATTTTTTTGATTAAGATATTACGATCGGCTTTGTCAAAGGCATAAACCGCGCCCACCTATACACATTAGTCAAGTGCAACAAACAAATTATCAATATACTCTAGCAGGTTTGTTGTTGTGGACCTATTATTCAATAAGCCGTGTTGCCCGTCCAGTATGTATAGCTTAAAATGGCCAAGCAGATGCAGAATTATCTTTAATAATTATAATAAGAAGTTGAAAGGCTATTTTCTCTTGTTTGTTTATTCTGTAGTAGAATGAAATGCTTTTTTCAATTGATCCGATTAAAGAATTCTGCACCTATATAATAAACAAAAATTATTACATTGTGTCTTCCAATAAAGTTTATTGTGCCAACATTACTTAGCTCAGTACTGCTTTTGTATCATGAATAGTTTCGGCACTAGCTTTGTAACACTTTATTTTATATTGTATTATATGATAAAATAATTAAGGCTTAATATTGTCTTACTGAATAGTGATGTAACGAATATTCGTATTCGCATTCGTGAATATTCGCAGATTTCAAAGTATTCGTATTCACAAAAAAATTGCGAATGTTTTGCGAATATTATTTTGGTAATATAGTATCGGATATTCAGTAAAAGTACCGGATACTTTCCCGGTGCATTGTAGAAAAAGGTACTGCAAGAAAATATTTTTTAAGAAAACCGAGGAGTTTTGAAATATTTTAAATTCCTATACCATTTTGAAAATTCGGGGGGGGGGGGGTAGAAATTTTAATGTTTGAGAATTGTAGAAATTTAAGCAAGTCAATATTCGCGAATATCCAAAATCACACATTCGTTACATCACTAGAGTATACATATAATAATGCAGGACATAGTTAAAATCAGCACCTGACAATGCAAATTTGGGCTCGTGAAACCAGTTTTGCATTATTTTATGTACAGTAACATAATACAATTAAGTAAATATTACATATTCATTTTATTAAATAATTTGTTTGTATTTATTAATGATGATTTTAGTTTTGTTTGTAAATGAATAACTGAGTAATTTAAATATATCAGAAGGAAGTGAGTTATATTGTTTTTAATTAACATAAACCCATAATTGAAAACATCCAAGAAGAATATTAAATTACTTTCCTAGCTTAAAGTTGTGTATATATATATATATATATATGAGGTGAAGGTTTTACTCCATTTCACTGCGTACAGTCGGGCAGAGACTTGGCTCTTGCCTCTGTCCGACAAGTCTCTGCCCGACTGTACGCAGTGAAATGGAGTAAAACCTTCACCTCATACTATCTCCTGCGTAAAATCAAGTGATCTTTCATTAATGGAATGCATGTTGCACATGCATTTCCGATGAAAATTTGATCACACAGTCATTCATAATATGCGATACTCCCCGCATACTGGATTGAATGTTGTGTCGGCCATTCTGCGAGATGGTCCTGAAGAAGCACATGTATACACAATGCAGAAACACAACACCTATTCTGCAAATCCAATCTGCATGTTCCGGTGACGGGCCGTGTCTCGTCCCACATGCAAAGGCAAGAGCCAAGTCTCTGCCCGACTGTACGCAGTGAAATGGAGTAAAACCTTCACCTCATACTATCTCCTGCGTAAAATCAAGTGATCTTTCATTAATGGAATGCATGTTGCACATGCATTTCCGATGAAAATTTGATCACACAGTCATTCATATATATATATATATATATATATATATATATGATTCTGTAACAGATTCAAGGCAACGTACTAAATACTAGGCCTTAGTGTATACACATTTTTATCCATCTTACTGTATCACAACACAGCGCCTCCATAATAAGGATTTTAAGATTGGTGGCATACGTCACATCTGAATTGCAGGTGTTAACCATCTACAGGACACTATAAAACTTTCAGAGAATAAACAAATCTATTAGAGTTCATCATGAATTTAAGGATATGCTTTAACTCAAACACTTCAGATATATTCTAGACAGAATATGAGGTATAATATAGATTATGATAGACATGGTTCAATCACAAGGTATGCATTACCTGTAGGATAGAGAAGAGAGTGTTAGGTTTTCCAATGCTTACGAATCGGCTTAGACTGGATTAATCGCTTTAAACAATGGCAATGTTCATCAATTCCTCTCTCAAAAATGTCTCTTGTGCCCCTCTCATATTAATCCATTCAGAGTGAGTGATTGCACTAATCGCTGTATAGTGACTTGGTCCAGCCAACCACACTTACTAGAAATTGAACCCAGCACAAGTGCTCAAACCATTAGACTGAAGAGTTGTGTGGGTAGCCTCTAAGTATTGTCGTCAGTTGGATTTTTTTTTATCTACTGCGACTTTACTGACACCTATTGATATTGTTTGCAACTTCTTTGTTATTGTTCACCACAGGAGTCGACCTGATAATCTTTGAACCTGCTATAATATGATTATCAATGTTGTACTCTTGTGATTCATTCATCGACGCCTGTTGTCTCCGCCTCCACGTCACCTGTACCAAGCTTTCAATAACAAAAAAATAATAAAAACAAACAATAAGCATACATACATAAATGTAATATTAAATGATTATATTTTCTGTTTCCTGTAATTAGTTGATAGTAATGCTATGTGTATCTGATACCTACTTACTCACAATCCTACTCACTGCAAATAATTTCTATTAATTGGATTGACTTGTAATTTTATTTATACCTATACCTACTTAGTGCAATTTTTATTAGGTATATAATATATTTTTATATATTAAATGTTTAGAACAACGAGGTCAGGTAAATAGGTAATTTTATAGTGACCAACAACATAATTGACTTTAAATCGTTTTTATTAATGATATTATACAATTATTACGAAGGTAGGTATCTACGTACAAATAAAGAGTTCTGTGTATTCAACCACGTTTTAGCATAGTGCAGATTGTAATGAAATTTGTCCAAGGTAATTTATACCTAATAAACCTATACCCACCTATCCCATGAGTAAAGCATTAGAATATTATTATTATTATTTATTACCGGCAATCCATAGCATTAAGGATGTTTGAATTAAAAATTTAAAATGCATATCTACCTACTTATCTAGTATGTAGGTACCTTCATGGGCGTACTGAAGTAAGTCATTGGTACTGAAACCTGCTGAGGGGCTAAAAAGGCCACTTTATATGAATCATATTAGGAATTGTAAAACGATTTAACGGCAACATTTCACCAAATATGAATTATTTGATGAGATGAATTGCGGGTGAATCGCGTACAACCGTGACCATTTTACGAAAATTAGAGGAATTGCAACGGATCTGCTGGCAATGCGGGAAATGAATCATCGGTAGATGGATTGCTCAATGTGGCCATTTTAGGCCCCCAGTGATAATACTGACTCTGACTAACATCATATTAAACGACTTTATTTATTTTTTTAATTCTAAGGTGCAGAACAGATTTTTGATACATATAAATCATAGTTAAATTAGCAAAATTCACACCATTGACCAAACATCCAAACCATGCACATTAGGTACATCCAGGGTTGCCAGACGTACGGTAATTATCGTACTTGTACGGTAATTTCATTCCCGTACAGTACGGTACGGTAGTAAATTACCGTACGACAAAAGTACGGTAATTTCAAATCAAAACTAACGGACCGAAAATGTACGGTAATTTGGCACACAAATCATTTACTGGAAGGTTTGGAGATAAAAGTAGGACCTATTTTTTTGTATCCATCAAGGTCAAGGACGTTTATCACGTGTACATAGTATGAGAGCACGGGGAGGGGGGGGGACGAAAACGACTGTACCTACTCGGGAAAAGGCCTTCTTAACACGAGAAGATAGTGGCTAACGGCACACTTTAGTGATGTACGGTAATTGTACGGAAATTTTTCCCTAGAAGTACGGTAATTTTGGATTCACAATCTGGGCAACCCTGGGTACATCAATAGTTACATGCATTCAATCTCATGCAGACATCTCCGAACCACAGAATTCCATACAAAACCTAGAACCCTGACTCATTTACAAAAGTGAGGCAAAAAATCTATGAATTTTTGACAGAACGGTTGGCGAAAGCGTGTGGTGTTCCTACATTTTATGAAATATTTCTCACATTTTTATTAAAATATATCATTTTTACATTTAAAAAAACGTAATTGGACATTTTTTGAAGTTCTTGTCGACGTTTTAAGCGATTTACCACACTTCTTTTCGCCAACCGATCTGTCAAAAGTGCCGAAAAATGGTGCCTCACTTTATTACAATGAAAATACATACGAGTACTCCATCTAGGTATTATATATAAAAATCTATGCTCCCAACGTAACGTAACACTGGCAGATAAATATACCTACCAATCACATTTTCTATTATAATTTATTACATCAATGTCTGGTACATATTATAATTATATTCTTGGAGTTATATCACATAATTCTCACGCAAATGTTGAAAAGTATTATCCGCACCCTACCGGTGTATTGGTATGCCCATATTTTTGACTAAGTATAGTCATTTTGCGCATCTAAGACAAGATTAAGATCGTATTTAGATTGTGTCAAGGGTGACCCTGCTGGTTTTAGTAGAAAATGAAATCAAATCACCCCACGTAGTTAGTAAAGTGACAGCTGTGTCATGGAGTAGCACCGGAAAATCTGAATAGCAGCGAAAAAGAGAAGAAAAAAGGGGAAAAATAAAAAATATGTAAGTCCACTATGACGATAAAGTGTGTTCTGTTTGTAATTCAGCATATTATTATGTTGATACTAGGAGAAAAAAAATGATACGATGTTCTATTGCTGCCGTCCGTAGTGCTTTACTATAATAAATAATACCTATGCTTAAACGTTGCTCCTGATGACGATAAAATACATACCTACATGTTCTGTGTGATACATTAAGTAGAAATGAATAAATAATGTAAATTCTGATAGAGTTTAATGTTTCAGTGTTAATATTGCGACAAATAATTTAAAAAAATATGTATACCAATACCCATAAGACTGTTTTTAAATTTATTTAAATTTTGATAGTAATTTATTGATTTTTATTTAAATTCAAGTGTATTTTTATCTATCACGTGTAAGCTTACTACTTTGTTATCACTCATAATGCCGTAAGCAGCCAAATATTGTCTTTGGTGATAGGTTGAGTATATTTTTAAAGATGTATTTGGGTTTTGTTATAAACCCAAATACAACCTTACACACACCTTTCACAGTAAGCTAAAAGTTTGTGTCGTTCATTTGTTCATGTGAACCGTAAATTCAAGTGTTTACATATTGTTTTAGTTAACTTATTATTACCTCCCTTTACCCTATTATATATATATATTTATGCAAGTTTATAGTAGGTGTGCATACAGATAGAGGAGTTTGTGCGGTGATACAGGTGCTTGTACAATGATACATTAATGATTATGTAAAATTACTCTACTCTTCTTTTAACCTACTTACGTATTGATATATGAGACATTATTAAATAATAGTCTTTGAGAATTTTCGTATATTGGTTGACTTCAAACAAAATGCAATCGAAGTAGCACCTATTATAGTTTTAAGAATAATTTAGAGCTAATAAGCCAAAAAGTGGTTCGAGGAATTTTCGATGAAAAGGCCACAGCTTGTTTATTGATTTTGTCCCAAATTGTTTTAATCTTAGTAGATACATACAGTAGGTACTCAATACTCATATAGGTAGGTATCCTACGCACTTATTGGATTATTTTTGTTAGATAAAAAAGGGATTGTGGAAAGTTTCAGTATTGTTGTTGTTGTAACACTTATGTAAGTATGGATTTTTCTACCACATACCTACACGTTAACACGACTTAGGGCATATAATTATGTACATGCCGTGGATGTAATGTCCTAGAATTTATGAATTGTACAGTGTCCTTGACGTGCTTCGGCACGTAAACGACACTTTAATATTGTCCAATAATAATAATGCTTTACAATTTATCTCAGCAATTTTCATTAGGTTTTGAGAATTTGACATACCCATATTTTCTTTGTTTTAATAGTCTTGTAATCTTTTTTTATGAATATCTATTTCTACAATATTCACAATAAATTGATGGGATGGATTAAGTAGGTACCTAAATTTGATCTTTTGTTTATTTTCATAACTTTTTAGGAGGTTACGAAAGTGGTAACTATATTTGTAAAGATTATGAATTATAAATAACTTAACTAGTCAAATATTTAGATATGTATTTAATATTATAAATGAGACATCGAATTCCATAATAAAAGAGGAAACGAATATTGCAAATAATTGCAATATTATTACTCATTTTGGATACATACTTAATCCTATTAAAGAAGTCAATAATTAATTCTCTACGTTGCTTTGATATAAATAGATCTACTTATAGGTATTTTTATTTCCTTCCTATTTCATTCGCTTATGGCAGTTCTCCTTGTGAACATTTTTGTGCTAGCAATTATGTAGAAAACTCTTTTCTTTATAGGGCTCATACTCCCATTATAGAGAATTTAGAGGACGGAAAAGTAACAATGGGGAATAAAAGTTATCCATATAGACACAGATATCTATTTATACTATCAAATTTTGTATAAAAAAGTTGTTTTTAAAACACGCTTTAATTATTGTCGAATTACATCTTATTACTCGCAGATTTCAGAATTATACTATCAATATTCACTCATTTTGACGACAATCCAGCGCAGGATTAATTAATATAAAGTAAGTACCTACATAATTATAGAAATGTATTTAAAACGGACAGTTCTTGTACCATTGTAATTGAGAATTCTGTCTGAAAAATGTCATGACAACATATTATTATGCAGAATCAATATGATGAACAAGTAAATTTAATTTAATAGTATTTAAATTATAATGAATAGGTAGGTACCTAATTAAGTTGAAAAGGAAAATGTCGATATAAAAATAAAAATATAAACATATTTGATATCAATAAAACACTGTTTTACTTTTCACTATTGATTTATTTATACTCAAGCGCTTTCGTCAAGTTAGCTTGACATTTTCAAGAGAACTAATTACAAGAATTTTTTTTCTCAAAGTCACATGCAACAACAATATTTTTTAAATGTAGGTACCTAAAAACAGAAAAGAAGGGGTAAGGAAGTAGGAGTAGTTAAGTTTATTGATATCAAATATGTTTAAAATGTCTTTTCACAATGTGAACAAACAAACTCTAGATCAGGGGTAGGCAACCTTTTAGCTGTGGTGTGCCAAGCCACTCTACCAATATGATTCAGGGTGCCGCCTTAATTCTAAATAATATAATGGGGTTCTAGAGGAGAAGAATTTTATACCAAATTTATCTTTTAAACATAACATAAAATTTTATTTTCGCGATTTCCCTGATTACTTTGTAGAGTGCCATTCAGAACCCCATCGCGTGCCAAGCCTGGCACGCGTGCCATAGGTTGCCGACGCCTGCTCTAGATCATAAAAATATATATTAATAAAAAATATTTTTCATCATTTATCTACATGGATGTATTTAGGTCCATGTTTATCTATACCAGGTCCTGTAAATCACATTTCGTTTTTGTTTCGAATTAAGATTGACACTGTTCAAAAAATGGCTAAACTATAACGTGAACAAGCACATACATACATGGTTGTATGTAACTTACTATCATTATATGGGTTTCGATGATATATTATGTGTACGAGAATATTATTTGAATTATTACTAGGTATGTCACCATACAGCACGGACCTTGTTTCACTCATGTAGATTGTACATGTAGGTACATAATATCTAGGTAGGCACCAGGTACCTAAATGATATCAACACATCAGTCGTACCTAATGCAGGAAATATTATCTAATGAAAATGATTTGCTAATAGGTACAGTTACACCGGGGATTATGAAATCAACCCTTTTTACGACTTTTCCTACATATGAAGAGTTTAATTCAATATTTCAATAGATATACCTACTGTCCTTATGATAGCGTTTTCATAAAGATATTTATTTATTTATTTATTTTATAATTCACTGTATATTGGTTACAATATTATAAAATCAAAGTGTCATAATATAATAACAGCAATACAATTCAATGTACAGAAGGCGAGTTTATCGCTAAAATGTGATGTCTTCCAACTAACCCGGTGATATGTCATTTATTTATTAAATAAATTTTTATGTTTACGCAGTGTTTGACATATTAATTGTTTTTCAGTATTTGTGAGATGAGATGAGATGTGAGATGAATGTCCACCTATCCCTCCATCGTTTGGGTGGTGTTCTTGGGGATCTGTTTCCTGTCATGGATATAGACCTCTTCAAAACTTTTCCATACTTTTTGATCTTGAGTATAAAAACAATATTATTTACAAAGTTGATATTTTCAACCGACGGTTCTTGGTGGAAGCCGGCTTTCAAGAACTTTCAAGGGCGGAAGCTCTTGAAGCCGGCTCGCGACCAATAAAATCACAGTGGGCGTACTAATGAAGTGCTTTATTTATAATTAATTCAATATTATTTATCAAAACCATATCAATGTGAAACACCTACGTTCTTGAAGGAAACTGGAAGGAGGAAAGAAATAAAAAGAATTGAAGTTATTTTCTCTGCTATATTTAATTGCCTTTGATTAACGAACTAGTAATTATCATTCATAATGATATCTTTTGTCTAATATAGTTGTCAAACGGCGACAGCAGGTACATAAAGATCTAAAAAAATATGTTTTTTGTTCATCTAAGCATGATAACGTTTTCAATGTTTAACGAAATAAGCTATTTATGATAAAAGTGTCGCAGTTTTATTTGAGATTAAATTGATTCCAAAAGTAAATATGTACGTGAGTTATCAGTGGTAATTCGCATTGTGTCTAAATTTGTAACAGCCATTAACAGACAAAATATCCCGGTGCGATAATCATCGATGAATATTCTAAACAAAATTATTCGATAATTATCAAAACTCGCAAAGGAAAGGCCTAAAAAATCTGGATTTATTGAAGGTATTTGACTACTTTGATGGAGCTGGATAGTGGACACTGAACAGTGAACACCCTATCTGTGCAAGAAATTATATATGTATACGTATTCGGATTATTTTATTTTGATTATGATGATTATTTAATAAATCAAGGAGGGTTAGTTTTTATCTTGGCCCCATAAGACATTAGAACATCAAATGTTTAGTGTAACTACCTACAAATGAATATGTTTGAGATCAAATTGTTTAGTCATTGTTTCATGGAGGCAATGAATGGATCTCCCACTCTTTTCCGTTAATTTAAGATTGTTGTGTATAAACTAGGTGTTTGTAAAACATCACGAAAACGATATTTGAGAAGACAACTTATTTGTGTATTTCATGCAGATAGTCTACTTGCTATCTCACTTGTGGGGTATGCCGTAATGGTATAGTAGTATACCTACGTATAGTCATTCTTTTCCAGGACTCTACGGGAACTAGTTGCATTCTTAATAATACCTATTAATTGTAATAAGATCCTACCTATCTAGTGCCTGTTACAATATTATTGCAATAAATGTTGTTTAAATTAAATAATTATGCTTTTCCAAGGTCCTATCTGCATGTATTTGCAACAGATCCCATACTACAACACCGCATACATAAATGCATAACATATAGTACGAGTATACCTATGTACGTCATGTCTATGGACACCTAGGCTATAATTTGATCTTGAGATTGTATATCTATTAAACAGAGAGTACTGTTTCTAGTATACATATATTTTACATTCCAATCATTTTAACTCCAGAAACGAGCAGCTCACTCTGAGAATCGAATTCACAACCTCTTCGCTTGCATGGCGAGTGTGTAGACCTCTAGTTAATACATATTTGAATAGGTATTAACTAAAGGTACGTATTTTATACATGGTGCACATGCATAATATGTGAACTTTCTTCAGGAACTCACGATACGCTACGATGATTGGTTTAGAGTAGGTACGCTTTAACCTGGGCAATATTCGTAATTCCTTTGTATCATGATTATCACTTGTCTCTGAAATTTTTGAAAGCTATATATATGAGGTGAAGGTTTTACTCCATTTCACTGCGTACAGTCGGGTAGAGACTTGGCTCTTGCCTTTGCATGTGGGACGATGAAAATTTGATCACACAGTCATTCATATATATGACTATATATTTCAAACTTGATATTTTTCCATATGTTGATTTAAGATTTTATACATTCTCCATACAACTACTATTCTTCAAAGTGGAAAGCGTCATCGGTTGTAGTTTAATGAAATCAAAATTAGAAGCCTCGACCTTTTTTTTAAAACTCTAATGTTTTGATGGAAGGATTCCAATTCTGTTTAGAACTCTTTCTAACATTTGAGCATAGATGGTGATGGTGATAATTCCATAAGAGAAAATGAATATTGTTCTGTGTTGGAAGATATCAAATTCTTATGAACACGTTAATATGATAAAGATTTCCAAAAGAAAAATACAAGTTTATATAATTATTTTCCATGTAACATGTGATAGGTAGGTAGCATTGGCGGAACCAAACTTTTTATAATGGTCATGCTTTCGTAACGAGAAATATAATTGAAGGGCTTGGGGCATTAACACTGTATGCCACCTAATCCTTATTTTGAGATAATTGAGTTTGAAGTTTATTTTAAATCCTCAAATCATACAGGAAGACGAATTCAAATATTATATGCCCATTAATTTCCATAATTACATATACTTACTAATCTCATTTATAGAAATTCAAAAAAATAATTAAAAAGGTCATATTTTGAGAAAACTGTGGCTTACAGTGTTATTGCTGCAAATATTTTGGTAAAAAAAATATTGCATCTAAATTTATTGCAGCAACAACACTGTAAGCCACATAAATTATTTATTTTTTCTTTAGGTTAATTGTTTTTTAATAAGGTACATAATAAATTATTAGATCTAGAACGACTTTTAAGTGTTAATGTGGCTTCTCAGCGCCCCAAAGTACGTAAATATGAGGAAAAAGTATTTGCCATAAGTACGTGTGTACTCATATTGCTGTCTAAATATACCTCACCAGGATTGCAGAAGTAGTAGAGAGTAGTTGAGACTCAGAATGTAACATTCTCGTGTTAAATGATAATATTGATGTTGAACATTTGTTATTAATGCTTAAATTGTTTTACTTCTCTAACTCCTCTTTAATCTTTAACTCTTTAATCGAAAAAAATGAATAGTAAAATATCACATATTTTGTAGCAGAACAACACTGTACGCCACAGTCAAAAATTAATTACCATTTCCGACGAAGATTTGATAGATTTCGAAAAGTTTGGCTTTCAAACATAATTTTCATTATTTTGAGAATCAGATCCAGTAAAGTAATTTCCTCTAGAGTCTGTTAAATCTTGAAGAAACGAAATTAAATGCTTGCGCTCATGAGATTCAAGTTCGGCCATTTTAATTTGTATGTGGCTTACAGTGTTTTAATGCCAAAATAATTACAATATAGCCATCAACGAAAAACACAATTTTTGAATAACGTTGTCAATATTTAAAATATTTTCCCAAGATTTTGTCATACTATAGAAGCCACTATTTTGTGATGTTTTACATCAAAAACTCATTTTTCTAGGTTTTGTGGCTTACAGTGTTAATGCCCCAAGCCCTTCAATTATTTGAATCTTTGGTAGAGAAATATGAGAAAGTACTAAAATTTTCAAATTTTTAGTCTACGTTTGCATAAAAATGTCAGATCGTTTCTGTGTTGGAATTTTAAATGGCTATCATTTAAACGATCAGCATAATATTAAAGTTTTGTTCAGCAGAAAAATGTATTCTGTCGACAAATATATCATTTTGATATGCTACTTATGCCCAGCGAGAAAATTATATTTGTATTGCAAATAATATGATATTGTAAAACTCTAAATTTAATCGAGCAGCAAAATTATTATTTGACCAGCATAATGATTATTATTGTGCAGCAAAATAAATAAATGAGCAGCAAACCGTGAGCTAATTTAAATTAAACTTGTGAAAGCTAAATTTTTAATCTTGTTCAAATAATTAATCTTTGTATGTAGCATCTTTTTATGTGATTTTATATGTAGCATCTAGCAACGATTCTAGCGTTTTTCGACATTTCAGTTAGATATTTCGTTAATATAGCAAAGCAGAAACTGGCATTATTTTCGTAGTCATCATTAATTTGGTAAGAAATCACAAAAACTTCATGTGGATCCGAAGGTAAATCGGTGTGTGAAAAATATTGTTTATCTAATATTTTCTGCCGGTCAAATAATAATTCTGCTGCTCAAATAATAATTCTGCTGCTCAAATAATAATTCTGCTGCTCAAATAACAATTCTGCTGGTCAATTAATTATTTTGTTGTGCGATTATTTATTAAGCTGTCAAAATTTGTTAATTTGCTGATATAACCAAGTTTGTTTGTAAAACAAGTGTTGCAATTATTTTTTATTTATTGCCGATGAAAACATTGTTTGCTGCGCAAATGACTTAAATGCTGATTTTTTCTTGCCGAACGAATGGATTAATAGCCGATCAAATAATTAGTTCCCATTTTAAATTAGGATTTGGTTGTTTTGCAGTAGTAAAAGAACGTCATTGTGGGCATGCGTTGCTTTTTTGCATGTATGGAAAACACGCCACTGGTAGGTAGGTACTGTGAAAATATTTCGAGTTAATAAGTAAAAAAAATGTTGCGTTAAGAATGCTATAACATTCTTTGAAATAAATAAGTAAATAAATAAACATCTCATGAATTTGAAAGCAAATCATAGTTTCATAATAAGTAGGTATGTACGATGCGAGTATAAGAAAAGTTTTCGAAATAATATCCTTGATTAATATTATGTGTTATGTGTAAAGTAACATTTATATTATTTTTAAATGCAATATAAATTTATTTGCCATTCTGTGTAGTGCCTCTCTCTTTTTGTTTCAGTTTCTGGTTACACACTGTATTGATGTGTCGATTAAATTAAACTGTTCAGCGTTTCATATAGTACCTCGTATATTATTACTTATATATTATTTAAGTCTGATAAGTTGATTGTATGATATCGTATTATTATTTATCAATGCGAGTTATTCGAGCAGCAATCAGCATAGCAGAGACGTGCGGTCTCCGTCTCTTGTATTTAAACTGTCTGATAAATCATAAAGATCTAGTTGACAGAAAACTTCCCGTTTATCGAGACGGGGTTTCGTGTTTGCATAATTTTCCATTTTCCAATTGCATTAAAATCTATGCGAATGTTTCCGAGATTTCAGTCGAGTGAGATTTCGTTACAAATAAATGAATAGTTCATACGTAGTAAAATAGATGGGCGAAGTGTTAATAATTATGGATTTATAATATTGTGAATTTGTCGTGAAAGTGTTAATTCTGATTGAGTGTTTAAAAAATTTGGTAAGTTAATTGTTTTTCATTTCCAAAATATGTTTTATTGTAAAACTAAAATGTACTTATAGATATGTCAAGTACATGATTTTTAAGGGCTTTTATTATATTTTTTTTTATGGATATTACTTTTTTACGCTAATATTTGATTTATTTTTGGTCGTATATATTATTTTGATTTTACCTTTCAATATATTGAATTACATTTTTTATTTTCCATTATTATGATCATTTAAATAAAAAACACATCTTGCAAATGTATATGCCTATATATATCTAATTATGTACTTGTGCAGACGTTATGGTTAAATCGATTTACATAATAACATAACATTATAGACAACTACGTTCGGCATAATATATACATAATACAATCTTTTGTTATTTTGCGGTGTTTATATAATATGAACATAAGATTTGTATATATGATATTACATATAGATACCTACTGTATTTACGTAAGTTCAGAAAAAGACACACACCAGCTATATACCTAATAAGAATTTGCCTATACGCTAGTCGCTAATACTTATAATAATAAATTATATATCATAATGAGGTTCTTTTTTCGCCTTTCTAATTGAATATAACACATAATGCAATAATATATGTTTTTGGAGTTGATTTGTTATGAAATTTTTATTTGCGGTTCATTGGATATAACTTATTCATCGTAATGAACCATACTGCAAATAGCCCATTATTTAGTTCCATAAATAATAAAAGTGTACAAATGTTTGATGTAAATTTGCTATATGTATAAGATGTAGACCAATTTTTCAAACATAATTGAATTGCAAAATAATTTTGAAATTAATTTGATAAGTAGGTAGGTCTATTATTAGTAATAACTAATCATGTCTACTTTTTCATAACGCAATTATGTTGCCAATACAAAAACTGAAATAAAATATGTAGGACTATTATTAACACTGTAGTTAGGTGTCCAATAAGATTAGGTACTTATTCATACATATATGAGGTATATGTTTTTTTTGTTATTCGTATAAACTGGAATTTTTATACCTACCAATGTGACATATATTTCGATGGATATGGTTTAATCGCAAGATAGAGAAGAGAGTATTAGGTGTTCCGACACTTACGAATCGGCTTAGACTGTTTTAATCGCTTTTTACCATGACAACATTCACTAATTTCACCTATTTTTATTACGCTTTTCTCCTTTCTATCCTTTCAAAGCGGTTGACTGCACTCATCGCTGTATAGCGACTTCGTCCAGCCAACCGTACCTACTAGGAATGGAACCTAGGATCCATGTGGGTAGCCTTTAAGTATTGTTATTATAACCTGCAATTTATACCTACCACGACTTTACCGACACCCACCGATTATTTTTATTTAGAACTTCTTAGCTATTGTTCCACACAGGATTCGACCATGTGATCTTTGAACTAACTATACAACGTGGTTGGGTATGGAGAGCGCGCTACTGATACATAATATTATATAAATTGGAAAATCTGAATTTTATAAGTCATTCATATAATATAAACACATGTCTTGTTTTGTTTCATCGGCACAGAGATGGCAATCTGCTGGTTATTTTAGTCCGCTGGATATCCCACTTGTGGAATATACCGTGATGGTATGATAGTAGTAGATAATATTGAGTTGGTCGCAATAGTGGTCTCCAACCTTTTTATCGTTGCGGATAGGTCAAGGGTTTATAATTTTACAGCGGCCCGCTGAGGAGAAGACGTTGATTGTTTACAATAAAAAAGTGAAATTGAGGACCTTTTATTAGGTTGATGATTTCCCTTACAATCTAATGTTCTACCTCCCACACCATCGCCAGATTTTCGAAAAATATAGGAATCTGATATATTTCATTATCTTTTCTCGGTTTTGTTTAGGAATATTTCAGAAACTTACTTTCATTTTGGTTATAAATATCGAAAAGGAGGACACAACAAAAATACCTGACGTCCATGTTCCTTCCGCAGACCGGTGAATGGGTACCACTAGGTTAGCAGATTTTGTTTTTGGTAATAAAGTAATCTACTATGCACCATCACGGCATATCCCGTAATATGTGGGGTGGGGTAACCAATAGATTAACTGCATGTAATAAACGTAATGCCTGTTATCGTCATATCGAATAGCTCTCCCACTCTTTTCTGTAAAATTTTGAGTATTTTGCAAAAGGCAGATATTCTAATGTGAATATATTCTTTCAAAAATTGGATTATTTACAGATTTATTTGCGTTGCAGAAATATAAATATCACATCATAATTACTCGTAATAAAAATATTGATTGCCTATGAATCGACATAAAATAAAATAATAATCTCAGAACCATAATTCTAATTTATTTTCTGTTACTACCACTACTATACTATCACAGCATATCCTATAAGTGGGGTAGCCAGCAGAACAGCTGCATGCAATAAACACATAAGCGTCAACAAATAATTATGACATTTAGGGTGGGTGACCAACCTCGTCGTTGGATTTGAGATGTAAATGTTTTTATTTTTTCTAACATCTGCCTTTTATAGGACACTTGTGAACTTATGGAAAAGAGTGAGAGACCAATTGTTTGCCTAATAATGTTATAGTTATTTTAATGTTTACCTATAAGTTACAGACACTTACCATGAATATACTTTTATAGGACACTTGTGAACTTATGGAAAAGAGTGAGAGACCAATTGTTTGCCTATAATAATGTTATAGTTATTTTAATGTTTACCTATAAGTTACAGACACTTACCATGAATATACTTTTATAGGACACTTGTGAACTTATGGAAAAGAGTGAGAGACCAATTGTTTGCCTATAATAATGTTATAGTTATTTTAATGTTTACCTATAAGTTACAGACACTTACCATGAATATACTTTTATAGGACACTTGTGAACTTATGGAAAAGAGTGAGAGACCAATTGTTTGCCTATAATAATGTTATAGTTATTTTAATGTTTACCTATAAGTTACAGACACTTACCATGAATATACTTTTATAGGACACTTGTGAACTTATGGAAAAGAGTGGGAGACCAATTGTTTGCCTATAATAATGTTATAGTTATTTTAATGTTTACCTATAAGTTACAGACACTTACCATGAATATACTTTTATAGGACACTTGTGAACTTATGGAAAAGAGTGAGAGACCAATTGTTTGCCTATAATAATGTTATAGTTATTTTAATGTTTACCTATAAGTTACAGACACTTACCATGAATATACTTTTATAGGACACTTGTGAACTTATGGAAAAGAGTGAGAGACCAATTGTTTGCCTAATAATGTTATAGTTATTTTAATGTTTACCTATAAGTTACAGACACTTACCATGAATATACTTTTACAAGCGGAATGTTGTGGTTTTGATTACATATTAGTATTTACGTTACGTAGAAAAAATAAAAAACCAAATGCGATTTTGTTGATTATTGACATAATTATTTAGTACCTATATTTATTATTCTATGTTATACAGGTATATAAATAAAGTATAATATACATACCCACATAATTAATTTCTTCTAAACAAAATAGGTATGTATATTATGTAAAAACAAAGGAGGTAGGTATCTACATGAGCGAAACATCAAGATACGCAAACAATTTTATTCTGGGTGTCATCGGAGAAATGCTATTATTTGTATGATGTGCACTTTCGAAGATTTTCGACTGACTCGCAAGTCTGATTATAATATGTATAATCGACACGACTTCGACATCTTAAATAAGGAAAAATGCATTATGGAATCGTTTTCAGAAAAAAAAACTTAGGTCACAAACTGAATCAATGGTGAATGAACTGTTATAGTAATTTATTGGTAACATTGGATAGAATCGATTTGATTACTTTATCTTTGTGTTTGTGACCTTCATTATGGTGAAACCTTGATATTTTTTGTTGAGTATCGATGACTTCAGAGTATACCTAGTTACCTACTGTAACTATGATAATGTATTATTGTCAATAGATAAGCCATATGTAGTATAGCTGTATTCTTATTATAGGTAATGACAATAATAATACTAATTCTAATTAATATGTTCGAATCCGTTGCAATGACGTACAGGCACTTCCTCATTTTGTCATTTTATCCGAATAATTTTATTGAATTTAATGTGCACAAAGGTAATTTCAGTAATTTGAAATATCTACATTATCACAGATATTAAAGTAATTTGATAGAGGAAAAACATGTTTTTCAAATATAAATATAGCTATACCTATAATATTTTTAGCGCTACAATCTTATCAAAAGAATATAATGTGTAGCTATAGTGTGTACCACGGCGGTATGCTATTAACAACAACAAAAATGCTTAATATTCCAAAAACCATTGTATTTTAAATCGTTGGTAGAAGTTCCATATGAAGTTTAGTAGTGGGATATTTCTCCAGATTTAAAATGTTTAATATTAATTGTTATAGGAAGAAAATAATAAGTAGATTGCTGCTAATATGTCTACCTGATTAATTATGATTTACAGTTTTACCATCAAGCCTTAAGAAGACATCAAAGGCCATAGGTAAGAAGCTACAATGCATATTATGTTGAACAATATGATAGAAGAGACATGAGTGTTTTTAATTTTTACCGTTGATGTTATGTTAGTATACCTATATTATTTATTAGGTTGTATTAGCATACATGCATACGTCTTAGAAGTAACCCTGACATAAGAGAGATAGGTATACTGTAATATGTTTTAACGCAGTAGGTACCTTAGGGTGTTTCATTTAATAAGGCAAAAAATAAAATGCAATTTATTTGCAAAATTCGCTTACGTGAGCGAATACATATCAAAATCACATCTACTTATTTTATTTCATTTTTCAATACTGTTAATATTAGTTTAGCACTGTGATCTTCTGTATTATGCGATAGTATTTACATTTGGTGATTATATATAATTTTGTTATAAATATTTCAATGGGAAGGATGTACCTATTTGTTTCCGATTTTTCTTGGTTATAATTTCTGGATCCCATTAGGGCCCACTTAATGTGTGCTCGCGACCCATAGTTTGGAAAATACTGCTCTATGCCATTAGTATTATGTATTAAGTTCATATAATTTGTTTTCTTGGTGCTCAACAAAAAAAGGTATGTTTTAATCTTTAATTGATAAATAAACCTTTATTTGATAAATATACCGTTTATGTGACATACGGTATAAGTTGTGTGTCGATTTCTTGGCAAAAATATACATCAAACTCAGAGAATACAGATAAACATGAGATGTGAGTTTTCTTGTTTGTACAATACTTACACAATATATGTCAGAGTCATTAAGATCGCAGAAATAATTACTTGTTGTAATCTCTTAAATCGCCTCGATAACATTAAGATTTATTTATAAGTACTCTATTACATTATAACATACTTTACCTTATTCCAAAATGTATAACATCCTTACCTACCATCCATTACTACAAAAAAGCTTTACAATAAGTCTGTACAAATCTATTTCATGTGTAACTGATGCGTTTTTTTATCAGAAAGTAAATACATTATTTGAATAGCAATACAAATTTAAATAAATGTAAACAAAACACAAACTTTTGTATTACCAATGTGTGAGTATTTATAAATATTGTGTAATAAACTTTCTTATAAAGCATAATATAATTATGTAGGTTCTCGAAATAATTCTGTAAGTTAATTTATTTGCTTTGTTCTAAAATAATAATGATAAGAGCAAAATTTTAGAGAGAAGAAATATAAAAATTATATTGTGCAAAAACTACACGAAATCCTAAAATACACAATACAACTTGTAAACCTGTCTGTGTGAACTGTAAAACAAGAAACATAGATTGTGTACATGCAGCTATTATTAAAAAATGTCCCACGAGGATGATGATGGATGATCGTGCTAGAGCTAGAGTGGAATACCCTGACTTTTCCTAAGGTTGACATGGAGAGAATACAACGTGGTAAGGTGAACATACTGTATGCTAATCTGAGAAGTATAAGGAACAAATTTCACGAAATAGACTTAATGCTGAAGGAATATTTGGATGTTGATATATTGATGTTTACTGAGACGTGGCTGTTTGAAAATGATTGCAAATTTTATGATATTAAGGGATTTACAGGAATATTCAATTGCAGAGAGTCTGATACAAGAGGAGGTGGTACTACTATATATATAAAAGAGTCTTTAGATTACAATTTGGTATACAGTACCGATAAATTTAACATTACTATTGTTGAATTAAGAATTGAAAAACAAATAATAAGATTATGCGCATTTTATAGATCACCCACATATGACTCAGCTCAGGAATTTATAAATAAAATGGATGAAGTAATGAATAGAATTTTTTTTTTTTTTATAGGAGATGCCAATATTGACCTTTTGGATGAAAACAATATTGCTGCACTTACATACAAAAGCATGATTAAGGCTAATGACTTCAATATAACAAATAAAATTGATAGATAACAAGCAACAAGAACTGCAAACGATACCTGCACAATTATAGATCATGTTATAGAAAATACTGGATACTCAATCGCACTTAAATTAGATGATTGGCGGCCTGGATCATAAAATAATAAACATTTTAATTAACGATCTATGCAAACCAAAAGAGAAAATGAAAATTGTTGAGAAAAAAAATATTGATAGGGTTTGTTTTATTGACTTGGTAAAAAATAAAGTGGAAAATGAGGATACTCTTGATTTTGAAAGCTTAACGAGAGTCATTACAGAAAGCAAAATAATGGTGACTAAAGTAAAAAGATGTAGAATCAGGAATAATAATGACTGGATAACTCCTCAAATACTTAAACTGATTCAGAAGAGAAATGTGATGTATAGCCTTCATAAGAAACCCAATGCTTCAGAAAGTATTAAAGAACAATACAAAGAGTTAAAAAATATTACGTGGTATGAAATAAGAAAGGCAAAAAGAAAACATGTCAATACAAAAATAAAACAAGCTAATGGAGACAGAAAGAAATTTTGGAGAATAATTAATGAAAGATTTGGTAATTCAAAGTCTTATTCTAATAATGGAATTGATGTACTAAAGACAGATTATGGCTTTATCAAAGATAGGTCAGACATAGCGAAAGAACTAAATGAACATTTTTGTACAGTTGGTACGAAACTTGCCGAGAAATTTAAAATGCTCAAAAAGGAACCTAAAGTATATAACAGACAATTTAGAACCCCGAAAAACAGTATTTTTTTTGGTACCAACGAATGAGAAAGAAATTATTGAAATAATCAAAGAACTCAAAGACAGTGCTGCACCAGGATATGATGGTATAACATCAGGAGATATTAAAATATTGCAAAACGTTCTAGCTAACCCATTAACAATATTAATAAATAATTGTATCAGTAAATGTGAATTTCCAGAGATTTTAAAAATTGCCAAAATAATACCTATATATAAATCGGAAGAAGGATGAACCTGGTAATTATAGACCGATTAGCTTACTAAGCACTAAAAAGCTGGCATAAAAAGTAATAACGTGGTGTTGTTATTTTCAAAAAATGTCCCTATGTAAGGCAGAGAATACATATCATCCCGGTAATAATAATAAGTCTCCCATTCTTTTATATAGAAATAGCAATAATACAAAATACAGTCTTATGAGTTATCTCTGCCTTACATAGGAACATTTTATGAAAATAAAGGTTCCACCTATATAAACTATTCAAGCTTATAGTTATGCTGTTGGAATACATATCATCCCGGTAATAATAATAAGTCTCCCATTCTTTTATATAGAAATAGCAATAATACAAAATACAGTCTTATGAGTTATCTCTGCCTTACATAGGGACATTTTTTGAAAATAAAGGTTCCACCTATATAAACTATTCAAGCTTATAGTTATGCTGTTGGAATACATATCATCCCGGTAATAATAATAAGTCTCCCATTCTTTTATATAGAAATAGCAATAATACAAAATACAGTCTTATGAGTTATCTCTGCCTTACATAGGGACATTTTATGAATATAAAGGTTCCACCTATATAAACTATTCAAGCTTATAGTTATGCTGTTGGAATACATATCATCCCGGTAATAATAATAAGTCTCCCATTCTTTTATATAGAAATAGCAATAATACAAAATACAGTCTTATGAGTTATCTCTGCCTTACATAGGGACATTTTTTGAAAATAAAGGTTCCACCTATATAAACTATTCAAGCTTATAGTTATGCTGTTGGAATACATATCATCCCGGTAATAATAATAAGTCTCCCATTCTTTTATATAGAAATAGCAATAATACAAAATACAGTCTTATGAGTTATCTCTGCCTTACATAGGGACATTTTATGAAAATAAAGGTTCCACCTATATAAACTATTCAAGCTTATAGTTATGCTGTTGGAATACATATCATCCCGGTAATAATAATAAGTCTCCCATTCTTTTATATAGAAATAGCAATAATACAAAATACAGTCTTATGAGTTATCTCTGCCTTACATAGGGACATTTTTTGAAAATAAAGGTTCCACCTATATAAACTATTCAAGCTTATAGTTATGCTGTTGGAATACATATCATCCCGGTAATAATAATAAGTCTCCCATTCTTTTATATAGAAATAGCAATAATACAAAATACAGTCTTATGAGTTATCTCTGCCTTACATAGGGACATTTTATGAAAATAAAGGTTCCACCTATATAAACTATTCAAGCTTATAGTTATGCTGTTGGAATACATATCATCCCGGTAATAATAAGTCTCCCATTCTTTTATATAGAAATAGCAATAATACAAAATACAGTCTTATGAGTTATCTCTGCCTTACATAGGGACATTTTATGAAAATAAAGGTTCCACCTATATAAACTATTCAAGCTTATAGTTATGCTGTTGGAATACATATCATCCCGGTAATAATAATAAGTCTCCCATTCTTTTATATAGAAATAGCAATAATACAAAATACAGTCTTATGAGTTATCTCTGCCTTACATAGGGACATTTTTTGAAAATAAAGGTTCCACCTATATAAACTATTCAAGCTTATAGTTATGCTGTTGGAATACATATCATCCCGGTAATAATAATAAGTCTCCCATTCTTTTATATAGAAATAGCAATAATACAAAGTACAGTCTTATGAGTTATCTCTGCCTTACATAGGGACATTTTATGAAAATAAAGGTTCCACCTATATAAACTATTCAAGCTTATAGTTATGCTGTTGGAATACATATCATCCCGGTAATAATAATAAGTCTCCCATTCTTTTATATAGAAATAGCAATAATACAAAATACAGTCTTATGAGTTATCTCTGCCTTACATAGGGACATTTTTTGAAAATAAAGGTTCCACCTATATAAACTATTCAAGCTTATAGTTATGCTGTTGGAATACATATCATCCCGGTAATAATAATAAGTCTCCCATTCTTTTATATAGAAATAGCAATAATACAAAATACAGTCTTATGAGTTATCTCTGCCTTACATAGGGACATTTTATGAAAATAAAGGTTCCACCTATATAAACTATTCAAGCTTATAGTTATGCTGTTGGAATACATATCATCCCGGTAATAATAAGTCTCCCATTCTTTTATATAGAAATAGCAACAATACAAAATACAGTCTTATGAGTTATCTCTGCCTTACATAGGGACATTTTATGAAAATAAAGGTTCCACCTATATAAACTATTCAAGCTTATAGTTATGCTGTTGGAATACATATCATCCCGGTAATAATAAGTCTCCCATTCTTTTATATAGAAATAGCAATAATACAAAATACAGTCTTATGAGTTATCTCTGCCTTACATAGGGACATTTTATGAAAATAAAGGTTCCACCTATATAAACTATTCAAGCTTATAGTTATGCTGTTGGAATACATATCATCCCGGTAATAATAATAAGTCTCCCATTCTTTTATATAGAAATAGCAATAATACAAAATACAGTCTTATGAGTTATCTCTGCCTTACATAGGGACATTTTATGAAAATAAAGGTTCCACCTATATAAACTATTCAAGCTTATAGTTATGCTGTTGGAATACATATCATCCCGGTAATAATAAGTCTCCCATTCTTTTATATAGAAATAGCAATAATAAAAAATACAGTCTTATGAGTTATCTCTGCCTTACATAGGGACATTTTTTGAAAATAAAGGTTCCACCTATATAAACTATTCAAGCTTATAGTTATGCTGTTGGAATACATATCATCCCGGTAATAATAAGTCTCCCATTCTTTTATATAGAAATAGCAATAATACAAAATACAGTCTTATGAGTTATCTCTGCCTTACATAGGGACATTTTATGAAAATAAAGGTTCCACCTATATAAACTATTCAAGCTTATAGTTATGCTGTTGGAATACATATCATCCCGGTAATAATAATAAGTCTCCCATTCTTTTATATAGAAATAGCAATAATACAAAATACAGTCTTATGAGTTATCTCTGCCTTACATAGGGACATTTTTTGAAAATAAAGGTTCCACCTATATAAACTATTCAAGCTTATAGTTATGCTGTTGGAATACATATCATCCCGGTAATAATAATAAGTCTCCCATTCTTTTATATAGAAATAGCAATAATACAAAGTACAGTCTTATGAGTTATCTCTGCCTTACATAGGGACATTTTAAGAAAATAAAGGTTCCACCTATATAAACTATTCAAGCTTATAGTTATGCTGTTGGAATACATATCATCCCGGTAATAATAATAAGTCTCCCATTCTTTTATATAGAAATAGCAATAATACAAAATACAGTCTTATGAGTTATCTCTGCCTTACATAGGGACATTTTATGAATATAAAGGTTCCACCTATATAAACTATTCAAGCTTATAGTTATGCTGTTGGAATACATATCATCCCGGTAATAATAATAAGTCTCCCATTCTTTTATATAGAAATAGCAATAATACAAAATACAGTCTTATGAGTTATCTCTGCCTTACATAGGGACATTTTATGAAAATAAAGGTTCCACCTATATAAACTATTCAAGCTTATAGTTATGCTGTTGGAATACATATCATCCCGGTAATAATAAGTCTCCCATTCTTTTATATAGAAATAGCAATAATACAAAATACAGTCTTATGAGTTATCTCTGCCTTACATAGGGACATTTTATGAAAATAAAGGTTCCACCTATATAAACTATTCAAGCTTATAGTTATGCTGTTGGAATACATATCATCCCGGTAATAATAATAAGTCTCCCATTCTTTTATATAGAAATAGCAATAATACAAAATACAGTCTTATGAGTTATCTCTGCCTTACATAGGGACATTTTATGAAAATAAAGGTTCCACCTATATAAACTATTCAAGCTTATAGTTATGCTGTTGGAATACATATCATCCCGGTAATAATAAGTCTCCCATTCTTTTATATAGAAATAGCAATAATACAAAATACAGTCTTATGAGTTATCTCTGCCTTACATAGGGACATTTTATGAAAATAAAGGTTCCACCTATATAAACTATTCAAGCTTATAGTTATGCTGTTGGAATACATATCATCCCGGTAATAATAATAAGTCTCCCATTCTTTTATATAGAAATAGCAATAATACAAAATACAGTCTTATGAGTTATCTCTGCCTTACATAGGGACATATTTTGAAAATAAAGGTTCCACCTATATAAACTATTCAAGCTTATAGTTATGCTGTTGGAATACATATCATCCCGGTAATAATAATAAGTCTCCCATTCTTTTATATAGAAATAGCAATAATACAAAATACAGTCTTATGAGTTATCTCTACATAGGGACATTTTTTGAAAATAACAACACCACGTAATTACTTTTTATGCCATATTCGTCAATTAACTAAGTTACTTTATTTTAGTCAAATAACATCATAAGGTAAGTTTTTTTACATTATTTTAAGTGAGTATTGAACGAGTGGAATGCTTGTTGTTATGATAAATGTACCTACCTACACTTATTGCCCATATTTTGCATTAGCATTAATATTCACTAATGATATGTAACCATAACTCATTATAAAATCATGAATAGTTAATTTGGTATTAAAAAAATACAGGTGGGTTTATCGTGTCACTAAGCAAATTACATCATGAGATGATTCTGGTAGACGCACGAGGAGTCAATTAACAAAATAATTGATATCTTAATCATTCTAATTAGAACATGAACCAACGTAATTGATAATTTATTAGATAGATTTATTTATATCCCATGGAGAACCCGGTAAAGAATTGGTCTCCCACTCTTCTGCGTAAGTTTTCGAGTGTCCTGTAAAAGGCAGGTGTTCGAAAAAATTAAGACATTTTACATCTTAAATTCAGTGATGAGGTTTGCCATCCATCCTGAATATCTTGATTTTATATTGGCACGAAGAGGACAGTTTGCATGTTTCTTACATACAGCTGATCTACTGGCTACCCCACTTGTGGGATATGCCGTGATGGTATAGTAGTAGTAGTTATTCTTAAATTACAATATATCATATAGGTACCCACTTATTATATGAAGTTACTGAAAGATATAGTGATACCTACTTATACCAAAAATATTGTTACCCCTGGAATAGTTATTATGTTCATAATTTATTATGCACTGCGATCCATTGTCGGCAGTGACCATATCACCAAAATGCTAGTGCACAATATTATTCTGGTATCGACACTAAATGTATGCAAGTGAAACATGGACCTGATTGAAGAAGGACGAAAGAGGAATAATAAATAAATGCAGTGGAAATGCGATCGCTAACTAGGATGGTTGGTAAAACGATGCGTGATAGAGAGAGGAATAACGATATTAGAATAACACAGATATTAGGTACTTTGCTCTATGGAAGCCAAAAAATCCTTAGAATCAGTACCTATCTATGATAATAACAAAAAAAAAATATAAACATTCCATTAATTGTATCGGCATTAACTTTGTAACACTTCATTTTCTATCAAATAAAATAAAATAAATATTTATTATTTTTGTTTTGTGTTACTGTTGAGTAGGACTAACGCACGACCGCCCGGTTTCGCGGACTCCGAGTCCGCATCAGGTGCTGATCTATACTCATGTAAGTATTTTACAAACAAGAAAACTCACATCTCATGTTTATCTGTATTCTCTGAGTTTGATGTATATTTTTGCCAAGAAATCGACACACAACTTATACCGTATGTCACATAAACGGTATATTTATCAAATAAAGGTTTATTTATCAATTAAAGATTAAAACATACCTTTTTTTGTTGAACACCAAGAAAACAAATTATATGAACTTAATACATAATACCTAGAGCAGTATTTTCCAAACTATGGGTCGCGAGCACACATTAAGTGGGCCCTAATGGGATCCAGAAATTATAACCAAGAAAATTTGGAAACAAATAGGTACATCCTTTCCATTGAAATAACTTATAAAGTGGGTCCCAAGATTGGAAATTTTTGTTAGATGGGTCGGAACCCAGTCAACTTTGGGAACCACCGGCTTAGAGACAAAATTGCAAATGTAAAACATGTATTATTTTAGATGACTTTTAAAAAATTAAAATTCAAATCTCTGCTATATTATCTCCGCTAAAGTATACTTTTTATTATTTCGGAGCCATAACAGTATGTAATCACAAGGTTCCTATGATAAATAGTTTTTTTTAATGTATGTATTTACATATAATTTTATTATCTACGTGAATACCAATGCAAATTATATGGTGTTGCCAATTAGGTCTAGGTTATTTAAAGAACAGGAATTTGTTATTAATTTATGTTGAATTATGTTGCAATTAGACTAGAATATATTATATTAATAATAGAGTTTAAACTACAAAGGATTTTGAAGGTGTTTAATTACTTACAGGGTTTCAAGTGGAAAATATTATTATGTGCATGATATAGAAGTAGATAATCAGTCTCCTGAAATATTCTGGTAAAAAGTGACTCAATCCAGAAAAGGACGTACGAAAAAATTATGCAAATTAGTTCTGCAAATTATTAAGAAAAGATATTGAGTCCTTCAAATCACGTAAAAACGTCTTTAAATTATCTTCTTTTGAATGGTATACAGAATGTGTGTATAGCATTTCTATAAAAAAACAATATCCTACACTAGTCGCATGTTCAAGTAAACTTTTTCTCCATGTAACGGATTGGTTTTTAACATATTTGAAGTTTCATATAAAAAAACTTTTACTAAACATAATATTCCTCACTCATAATATCTTTTGAAGTAAATATATGTAGACATTTTCAAACTTATTTAATCACTATAAATTTTGTTAATTGTCGTTTTATTTCAAACTTTTAGTAAATAAAAACTTTTACTAAACATAATATTCCTCACTCATAATATCTTTTGAAGTAAATATATGTAGACATTTTCAAACTTATTTAATCACTATAAATTTTGTTAATTGTCGTTTTATTTCAAACTTTTAGTATATAAAAACTTTTACTAAACATAATATTCCTCATAATATCTTTTGAAGTAAATATATGTAGACATTTTCAAACTTATTTAATCACTATAAATTTTGTTAATTGTCGTTTTATTTCAAACTTTTAGTATATAAAAAGTTTTACTAAACATAATATTCCTCATAATATCTTTTGAAGTAAATATATGTAGACATTTTCAAACTTATTTAATCACTATAAATTTTGTTAATTGTCGTTTTATTTCAAACTTTTAGTATATAAAAAGTTTTACTAAACATAATATTCCTCACTCATAATATCTTTTGAAGTAAATATATGTAGACATTTTCAAACTTATTTAATCACTATAAATTTTGTTAATTGTCGTTTTATTTCAAACTTTTAGTATATAAAAAGTTTTACTAAACATAATATTCCTCATAATATCTTTTGAAGTAAATATATGTAGACATTTTCAAACTTATTTAATCACTATAAATTTTGTTAATTGTCGTTTTATTTCAAACTTTTAGTATATAAAAAGTTTTACTAAACATAATATTCCTCACTCATAATATCTTTTGAAGTAAATATATGTAGACATTTTCAAACTTATTTAATCACTATAAATTTTGTTAATTGTCGTTTTATTTCAAACTTTTAGTAAATAAAAAGTTTTAGTAAATAATTTTCAATCGAATACGATAAAAATCAATCTGTAAGTTATATTATATTCACACATTTTAGATAATTTAATGTTATCTTTAATTTGTGAATTAAATAATAATATTATTAATATAATATTATTATTATCTTAAATTTGATTAACTATGCAATAGGTGCATAACTTCATATTTCGCTAACAGTTTGGTAGTTATTGTGTAGATAATTTTAACCACGAGACTTCTTTGATGTGTTGAAGTTGAACGCTCGTGTAATTATTCACTATTAAACTTTAACACGTATATAAAACTGATTTAAGAAGTAGAGTTCACCATCTGTATGAACAATTGAAACACTGACCCAAACAAATTTAAAGGTAAACTGCTATTTGTCCGTGAATTTACATGGATGCAAAATTGTTATTAAGGTTCACAAAATAATCAAATAACTCGTTACGCTCTGTTTACACACGTAACATTATCGATCGTTAATTTTACTCTAATTTATTTTTTTGATATTGTAAATAAAATATCTATTAGTAATAAAATTGTTATTCAACCGTGAAAGGCATGGTCACGTGAATAACTTTTAAAAAGTTTAATATAAATCTATTTACTCCTAATTTATTTTTTTATACACACACACACACACATACACATACACACTCACACATACACAAAAATAATAATTAAAAACATTAGAAAAAATATATAAATACGAATCGTCTTCGGCGTAAGCAACGGAACACTTATACAAATACTCTCTTCTCTATCCTACAAGTGATACATATCTTGTAATTGAACCTTTCCTAATATATATTATCATAATTATAAACACTTTTGTAGGTGGTATAATTTTAGTTTCTACGAACAACGTAAAAAAAACCTAATGACCGTATGATCTTATTTTCGTTTGGAATGCATGCGGAAAACCAATATGGAATGCATGCGGAAAACCAATATGCATTCCATGAACGATCTGCGTAAAATCATAATATTATCTTTCGTTAATGGAATGTATGTTGGTTTTCCGCATGCATTCCGAACGAAAATTAGATCAAAGTCATTCCCAAATTCCCAATATGCTAAATTCCTCGCATACAGGATTCGATGTTGTGTCGTTCATTATGGAGATAGTGCTGAAAAGACACGCGACAATGTCGAGATACATCTTTTCGATGAATCCAAAGTACATAATGCAACGGGTCAAGTCTCGTATCATATGCAAAGGCATGAGCCAAGTCTCTGCCCGACTGTAGGCAGTGAAATGCATAAATTTATTTATTCATTGATTGTTGTCTTGTTTTTCCCATTGCGTAATTTTTGTGCAGTAAAGATTTTTTTATTATTATTTATATTTAGTCTCTAGAAAGGTGGGGGGTCGCTTCGCTGTCGCTTCGCTGTCGCTTCGCTGGTATCGCTTCGATGATATTTTTCAATATTTTTCCCATATTTAAATACAAATGACATCTACTTTGCCACTATTTTGGAGATTCTAAGGAGGGGCAGCCACTCCATTTCGCCCCCTTCTCCCAGGCAGGGGTAGGTATGTATTTATGTAGACGGTATATTTGTATTATGTCCAACGAATCAACAAATTAAAAGTGAAGTACATTATTAAATTAATTTGAATACAAACTATGAAATTAACCAAGAAGGTTAATTATTATTATGAACAATCTCAATAGAACCTAGGCCGTGACTTAATAAAGATATTGACTCGTGCAAAATACGAGTTAATAATCTTAAATCACTTTTTTATGTAATATATAATTTGAATTTGCAATGTATCTACAGAATCACTGTGACCATAATTAATTATTGTTTACGTGAAATGTTTATTGATAAAAAATAAATAATTTTATTTAAATTGAGATGTGATTCCAAACTTGTTACAGTCGTCGTGTTAATTTTTTAATTACTTATAGATAAACTATCTTATTCCTAATAAATAAATGAAAATAAAATAATACATATCTTGTTCAATCTTTATGATTTATTTGTTTTACTGTACAATAATAGGAAGTATGTGTTTGCCTGAAGGTTAAGGAAAAGTGGATGGTCGAGAATTACGTGGATCAAATTCTCACAGATGGCCTCGCGTAATTGACGTACAATGTACATGTATGTGGAATTGCATAAACGTTGAGAAACAAAGATAATATTGTCAATAGGCAGGTCAAATATTTTTTATTTATTTTTATTTATTTATTTGGACAATAAACGGCATTTGCCTTTTACAATACATGATAAGTATACAGTCTTCAAACATCAAAAAATGTATACACTTCAATATTAAAAAATAAAACAAATCACACCATAACATAACAAAACCAATAATAATCTGATAGAAACACAATAACATAATTACAGGCATCATTCGGTTAATTAAAAATAGCTCAAAGTACATTAATACGCACCTACACAACCACAATTCATTTATAAGCTGCATATAATCATAAAGGCATTTGGTCATCAATAATATAATGTACATAGGTATATAATAATCATGCTGCATCCACCTGCAGAATACAAACTATACACAACTACATAGGCATATACCCATCCGTGCAACAATAATAATACTACTCAATGAGTCGCAGTACACGCACTGTGGTGCAAGCCAATGCTTTTAGACAAAGTAATAAAATCTCAAATTAAATCCAATTACTATTCTTTTAAAAACAATCAAAAATTAAAATCAGAATCACAATATATAACAAAATCAAGACCAAAACAACACACACACAAATAAAACAATTCATTTCTACAGAAACAATCAATACACAAAGTAAAGGTAAAATCGGAAAAGAATAAAGCTAAATTATAATCGGGGAATATTTTCATAAACCATGAAAAAAGCTGTCAATATGCAAAGATAAATCTACATATTCAAGTATTTCATCTCATTTTCACTGCAACAAAAACAAACTCCACAGCAAACAAAATTGAAATCACACATATAATCAAATATAAAACACGAAATATAAAAGAACAAAACTGTGATTTTAATCAAGTTTAGAATTAAATCATTTATCAAAGACATAATAAATTATCAATCAAAGAAATTATCAGTAAATATGAAAACGTAAAATTATCAGCAAATATAAAAATGTAAAATACAAACAATTTTTTTTAAATAATAAATATATATGTATATATAAGTTTATAAATTCTCACACATAATCAAATATAAAACGGGAAATATAAAAACAAGAAAAGCATATACGCGAGTAAAACTGTAATTTTAATCAAGCTTCGAATTAAATAAATTGTCATGCCCAAAACAATATTGTTATGGGAAAATCTTGAAAAACGCATCAAACATACGTCCATTACTCATGTTACCTATATTATACATAATAACTTTCTACATACAAATGAAAATAACTATAAATATTTACAAATGATATGTCATAATACAATAATACACAAGAATAAAAACCAGCAAATTGACCGATAAAATCAACAAAAACGTGAATAAATAATAACTCCTTAAGTATTGCTATTTGGGGAAAATATTTCCTTTAAATGAAGTTTAAAAGCCGGTAGTTCCATATTGAATATATCAACATTCATTAAGTATTTATTACCCAAAAAATGTAACCGTGGCACCACTGTGTGTTTTATGTAGTTAGTGCTATAGTTATCTATATAGAATAAATCGTGATTTCTAGTATTGCGCGTAGGTACCCGAAATTTAACAAGCTGAAGTAAATCAGGGTTGTCAAAATAATCTCTAATAATTTTGAATAACAAAATTAAGTCACTCATCGTTCTTCTATTTTCCAATGTTTCCATATTCAATTGTGACAACAAAAAATCATAGTTTATATCTTCCCGTGGTATCCCCATTTTGTAGTTAACGAATCTTAAAAATTTCCGTTGAATTCGTTCTAAGTTATTTATGTGAATGTTATATGTGGGTGACCAAATAGAAGAATTAAATTCAAGTAAACTCCGGACAAGTGACTTGTACAACAATGCAATAGTGTGGACATTATTAAAGTCATTCACAGTACGTAAGACAAATCTTAAGGTTTTCAGTGCCTTGCCCATTAGTTCGTTTATGTGACTAACGAATGATAGCTTTTCATCAAAATACAACTCCGAGGTCTCGCATCTCCCCTACCGATAAATATGCTAAATCCTCTCTGTCTACTCTTAAGGGATGTGGCGTGAGGGATTGAGATAGATAATGGCATTGTAGGGATATCTAAATATTATTATCTATTTATGATAATATAATTATATTGGTCACAGCATTTCTCGTGAGTGTTGTTGTCAGAGAAATTATTGCCAGGGCCCGATCGTTATTTAGCCGCCCCCGTAAAATAATATTTACCGCCCTATTCAATGACACCTTATAAGACATGAACATCTTATTTCAATTTCCCCAATGAAGTATTGTTGATACATTCTGATGATTTCCCTGACTCTTAAAATTTCTTCTACCCCGTCGCCTGATTTTCACAAAGGTATATGAATTTGGAATATTTCACAATTCCCCCGGTTTTGGTAATGAAAAATTTGTAAAAACCTCATATTTGAATACTTTAATGGTTTTCTTAAACTGAGAACTTTTTCAAGAATATTTTCACTATCCCAGGAATTGACTTTTGCCGCCTCTCATTTTTGCCGCTCTGTGTATTATATAAGAGGCCCGGCTCGCTTCATCTCCCCCTAGATCAGGCCCTGTTTATTGCGTGTAATGAGCAAGAATATCGCTATCCTTGTGCCACAAAAATAAGAAATTTTATATAAATGTAAACATATTTCAAAAATATTTGCGTCATATAAGTACAAAGTACATACTCGTTATCTTCAAAATTTACGGGTAAATATAACTAATGTTGGGCATTCACATTCAACAAATAATAAATATTGTAATAAAAATTAATAAGGTGGCTTGTTTAATTAGTTATATTATGTTCTATCTATCATGCAGTTTCTCGTCCGTCCATAAATTAATTTATTTTATTATTACCTACCTTCATTTTCAGAAAGCAAATTACATTAATAAATCTGTGTTTAAAATTGTGTTCATAATTGTAATTATACTTCTACAGTACCATCACGGAATATCGCAAAAGTGGGATAGCCAGCAGACCAGTAATAAACATAAAAGCTGTTCTCTCCGTGCAAATTAATAATTGTAATTATATTTTTATAATTTAACAGGTTGGATGTTTCTACAGAAAACTACAGTAAAATAATGCATAGATACTTCATATTCTAGTTTTAAATTGAAATATTATTGGTGTGCCAGACCCACCGGCGTGGCGTCCTTATTTTGTATAACAATTATTATTTACTGCGTACCTACACACGTGGTTTTTTGCGGCATCAAATAAATGCTTTTATTTTTATATGATGGCACATGCATAATAACTATTATAAAAGATAACTTGGCACATGAATGAAATTTCAAAGATGAATATCGTGGCACCTTGATCATGTTTCTGCTAAATTCACCGGTTGGTTTTACGGCACTCAACACGTTAAGGAATGAAATCATTATCTATTTGTTTCTAAGTATTGAGTATAAACGATCTGATGCATTTACATAATATTATTAATTAGCCTACAGAGACAAACCTTTTAGAATGTTGCATACTTGTCGTTAAATAATATTTTGTAATTTTGCCCTAGATTTTTATCCAACCTTATTATTAGGTGTAGCCCATTGAAGTTAAGGGTCTGTGTAACAGTTTTTTTTTTATCTTGGAGAATATCAAATAAATGATTATTTAAACGAAATATTTACGTCATTAAAAATTAAATAAGAAAATAAATTAATATTGCACAAACTCTTTTTTAACTGTCGACATTGTTATAATTTTCTTTTATATGTTTCAAAAGGAAATTTCTTGATTGAGTTTTGAACTTTTATTTTACCTCCTATAATAATATAATTTTCTAATTGAGTTTTGAAATTCTAATCTCCTGTGCTAGGTACTACTAGGTGTAACTAGATACCACTTTTATGAATAATTAATCTCGTTTAAAACAATAATGAAGAACTACCGATTAGTGGAAGAAAATTTGTACAATATACAATTTTTGAACTGATGGGTGACTTCAGTGGGTGATCTGATTTCTCTCTTTTCTGATTCTCCCCATTCATAATACAGTAGTAATAAAAATCTTTATTGCACAAAAAATCAACATAAGAAAATAAGCGTGGCCGAATTTAAACTGGACAAATAAATTTTGTGCAATGGGCGAGTTTATCGCAGAAGCGCGATATCTTCCAACTAACCCATCCCACGTGACAATGTGTGCCTATCATGTACAGTCCTAAATAGCTCCTTGAAGTTCCTTATTCTTGTCTACTCATGTATATCATGGAGTCATTTGCCTGATTTTATCATCTTTTATTATATAACAAAACAGATTATTTGTAGCAATTGGCGGTTAGTTTGTAGTAAATGTCAACTTGTTATCAGAATAGGTACCATATTAGAATATACCTAGCAAATAAATATAAAGCAAAGTATCCTAGGCCTTACATTACTTCGGAAAGTATGTTCGAGTAAGAAAACTTGTAGTTACAAATTTGTTTTACATTTCTAAATCTCAATCTCATTGTAATGTTTTTCAGAGCCTTAAATAAAAGTCAAGTACTCGCAGTATGATGGTTGTGTTGGTATGACTTAATTATTTAGCGATGTTACGTCAGTTTCATGTTTCCAATATAATTAAAACCTTTAACAATATTTTTTAATGTCGTCTTGACCAGATAAGGTGTGATCATATCTTCGATATAAAACAATATGATTTCATTATTTATTACTTTGCATCATTATGTATAATATAAATTTAAATGAAATTTGGATAATTAACGTAAATATATATTTAATTTCACGGAAGATTGTTGTGTTTAATATTCATGTTGACAACATGTAAAACGCTGTCTGTTTTATCGAAGGGTTGATTTTGTAGGTGAGGAAAAACATTATATTTTTATAGACAGTGATATCTCAATAATTTATATCCCTACAAGACGTTACATAATTGTTTTTAGAATATTATAATGGATGGATGCATCGTATATCTATTTCATAACTGATTTAAAGTTTATTATTGATTTCTTCTAATCAATCTTGTTTCCTACATACTTCTACATCACGATCATTCGTTTATCAGTTTTATTCTCAGAAATATGTATTCGATTTAAAGTACATTTATTCCATGAAGCACCCGGCAAAGAATTGGTCTTCTACTCTTTTCTGTAAGTTTGTGAGTGTCCCGTAAAGGGCGGGTGTTCGGAAAATAAATACATTTTACATCTCAACTTCAGCGATGAGCTTTGCCACCCATCCTGAATGTCATATTTTGTTGACACGGAGAGGATGGCTTGCATTTTTGGAGGAGGGTCTGCTGGTCACCCCACTTGTGGGATATACTGTGATGGGATAGTAGTAGTAGTAACTATTTATTTGAAACATTTTTAACCTCCTTAACTCAGCAATTTCTTGGCTGCCTCTTCTCATATCATTCCTAATGCTCTCTGACATCTTTGCCTCTGAAACAGTGTTTTTCAGACACTTGTAAACCTTTTGGATGAAAAAAAACTCAACTACCGTTGGCATTCATTGAAATACGATGAATGGAACGATCGTATTTACTGAATAATAGAACACCAATTCCCTTACATTTTTAATGATAATATCAGAATCGTAATGAACACATCACCACATTTATATCGCATTTTATTTCTCTACCTTTGACATTTACACCTATTAATACACCATTTCCAAACATCCGATAACCCCCGATGAAGTTAATAATTGATTATATCATAATCAAAGTAATGACGAAAAAATGTGTGTAATTGACACGTTTATTATTATTACAGATTCGGAACGTTTATAATCTAAAATGGAAATTATTCAAATATGGAGACAGCGGAGAGAAAATTTCCTGTTGACGGCAGCAATAACATGGATTACTTTATTTGATTTATGGTAAGTTTTTTTTCCAAGTGCACTTTTTTTGTTACTATAGACTATTGCTCTTTTGCTTTGGAAATTGTTAACTCTTTAATGAAATTCATAGTTGATATTTTTTTGTCGTTGTTGTAGTATTGAATCTGGTAACGCAAGAACTAAGAGGGATATAAATCTACAGTTTCCAGATAATTTTATGTTCGGTGTTGCGACTGCTGCCTACCAAATAGAAGGCGCCTGGAATGTTTCAGGTACTGCAAATATTATTTATATACCTAATACATAATAATATAAATTGAGATCTAGCGATGAAATAGAAAATACATTTCAGTTTTATTTATTTATTTATCACGTGTAATTGACACATTATCACTTGTACACGGCGTGAGCCCTTTACACGTTAAACATATATAAAAAAGTAAAAAAACTTTATTGAAAATAACTTCGTAATATTAATAACAGCGATGAGGTTTGCCACCCATCCTGAATGATTTAATTTTGTTGGCACAGAGAGGACAGCTTGCATGTTTATTACGTGCAGCTGGTCTGCTGGTTACCCCACTTGTGGGGTGTGCCGTGATGGGATAGTAGTAGTAGTAATGAATAATAAATTAGTCGCCATCTATTGTAAAATTCACAAATCTCTGTCTTTTATGTAGGTAATATTATGTTAATTTATGATATTTGATTTGACTGCTATACTTATATCAGATTTAGTAAAGAGATGGCGCATTGTGTGTTTCATTTTCAGGAAAAGGTGAGAGCATTTGGGACAGATATACTCACGAGTATCCTCATCTCATTAAAGACGGAACAAACGCAGACATAGCCGCTGCTTCCTATTATAACTACCGTCAAGATGTTCAAATATTGAAAGAGCTAGGAGTGCATTTCTACAGATTCTCAATAGCCTGGCCGAGGCTGCTTCCAACAGGATTTACAAATCATATCAACCAGGATGGAATAGCTTATTATAATAATTTAATTAACGAGTTAGTTAAAAATAATATCACACCAATGGCTACATTATACCATTGGGACTTACCTCGGAGGCTACAGGATTTAGGTGGATGGTCCAATCCTCATATTGTGGATTACTTTGGAGACTATGCTAGAATTGTGTATACGCTGTTTGGTGATAGAGTTCCAATTTGGACAACATTCAATGAGCCAATGCAGACGTGTCTTGAGGGATATGGTCGTACCTATAGAGCTCCTGCATTGAATAATCATGGTATCGGCGAATACCTCTGCACTCATTACCTCCTAAAGGCACACGCAAGAGCATACCACATATATGCCGATGAATTCAAATTAAAGTACGGAGGTAAGGTTATCTGTTGTTTTTATTGAATATACCAATTTTTCATTCTAGCTAAACTTCTAATTTTTTTACATTATGGGTTTTTCCCACCACTTTCCCCTGGATGTTTCAAGAGAAAAGCTCCTATATCATCCAGAGTCAACGAAACAATAGAATTTTTTTCAAGGGAGGGCTTAGGATTTGCCAGAAGGACTCCCCCCAACAAAATCCTCCCTAAAATTACAAAAACCAGAAAACAAACAAAAACTAAACTTCTTATTATTAAATTTTTAGGAAAAGTTGGCATTACGTTGGATTCGAATTGGGCAGAACCAAAAACTAATACAACAGAAGATGCGGATGCAGCGGAGGTGTATCTTCAAGCGCATGTTAGCAACTACAACAATTTATAATATTTATCTACTTTTTTATATTTTAATACTTTGGTATTATAATAGGTACATACCTACATAAGAGTGTCTATACTGAACTTTGACATTGTATATCAATCAACCTTTAATACTCGTACAGTACAGTTATATTATATTACATTAGGTATCGTAAGTAAACAAACAACTGAATGATGTTGTTTTTATTATAAAATATTATAATATTTCTAGTAAACAATACAAAGTAGCTTTCCTCGTTACTCTTTCTTTGTTGAGGACACCACTATCTGTCTAAGGGTATTAGGTTTCAATAATATTGTAGGATTGTCATATATTTACGTCATGATTTTTTCAGACTGGCTGGTACGCATATCCTATATTTTCTGAAAACGGTAACTATCCACCTTTATTAATTGAACGAGTTGAGAAAATGAGCCGTCAACAAGGATACCCACGGTCAAGACTGCCAAAATTTACTGCGGAGGAAGTGGAGTACATTAAAGGGACTGGAGACTATTTCGGTTTGAACCACTATACTTCATATTTACTCACATGGGGAAATGGATCTGTTGGACAAATACCCTCCCATGAAAATGATGTGGGAATCGTGAGAGTACAAGATAAAAATTGGCCTTCCGGTGCTTCTTCAGATTGGTTGAGAGTAAGTAGTGTTTCACTATTTATTTGTTTTCAAATTAAGGTGTGGGTAAATTTAATACATGTAATTAAAAGGTTAGTCTGCATATTGCGAAGAATTTACAATCTAGTCTTGCTCGGAGACAAGTCTGTTTTGTACATTAGATAATATGTTTTATTATTGTGTACTTTTACTTCAGATAGCTTATTATTGTTTGAGTAAATTAATCGTTGCATAATCATGGTATCAGAATTAGTCAGGAACTTCTAGAGTGATAAAAACTATTATGGACAGATTTAATAGAGACATTATACATAGAATTATTAAAAAGTATATAAAAAATCCTGGTTATAACAGACTGAAAATATTATAGAACCAGTAAAATGTCGATTATGTTTTTAGTCCAGATAGTTTACACGTAAATGAGCTGTCGTTAATGAAATTGTTGTCTTGAGAGAAATTTTATCAATTAGCGAAATGTAATGGTATTTTTTTAATACTATTTATTTCAATACCAAATTATATTAATTTAATACCAAACAGTGAAAAATATACTTAAATATGTAGGTGACTATGTACACTGGGTCACGAAATGAGATCACAAGTTATCTAATTAATATTCTATGATTGCGTTTTTAGGTAACTCCATGGGGATTTAGAAAACTATTGAACTGGATTAAAGACAGACTGAATAATATACCTGTAATGGTAACTGAGAATGGATTCTCAGATTTCGGAGACTTGAAAGACATGAAAAGAGCTTCATACCATCAACATTATATCCATGCTCTCTTGCATGCGATCAATGTCGACGGTTGCAATGTCATTGCGTATTCTCCTTGGAGTTTGTTGGACAATTTCGAATGGGATAGAGGATATTCGTAAGTACATTTTATATTGTTCTTATATAATATACAACTAGCATAATTATTTTGAATGTTTTTTTTCTGACTATATCGTCAGTATTATATCGCTCGTCAATGGTATAGGTTTACCGAAATCGATCACGATTTTAACAATCAAGTAACGGATGTGCATTGTAGAATACTTAAAAAAAAATATTCATAATGTCTCGTAACTGTTACATAGTTAATCCTTCTAAAATAACTGATATAGCATAATTATGTAGGTACATATGCGGGTATACCTATTTTATAGTTGACATTTTTGATAGGAACACTAACTTAGCTGTAATGTAGAGACAATCCGTTTAAACTCGAATATGCGCATTTATATCCTTTTATTAAATTTCATCATTGATAGTATACAAGCAGAGTATTTACTAGTAAACTTATAGTTGATCGTTAGTTTGCTTGATAAGTAGTTAGTTAGAGCAACTTATGAAATAAAACACTGGGATAAATATTGTTCAATTATATTAAAATAAGTTTCATGATGAACATCACACTTTATATACATAATATATAATTGAAATAAACAATAGTAATAAGTATAACGTAACATATATGTAAATAATAAATCACAACGCTTTATATGTCAGATTAAGTACATATATACCTACCGTAGTAAGTACTATGTAAAGAAATCTTAATTATTTTAATAATAAAATGTAGTATCTAAAAATAAATATCATGATAAAAAGTTATTGATGAGATAGTGTGTCAGTTGTGCGCCGCCGTCATGTCATAGTTATTCATATCATAATAATAATTATGTTCAATTGATGACAATGATGTGCTTTATGTAGCAGATCAGACGGTGCATTTTTTAATATAACACATTCAGTAGGTATAACTATTTTATTATATATACGTTTAAGCTTACCATATATTTCATGTATACATGTAGACCATTTTGAAATATTTATCTTTTGATAAAACGTAAATTATTATACGATATTTGGATAATTTTTTACAACAGTTTCAATATTATAATCCATATTGATCATATTTTAACAACAGTTTATTAGAATTTAAATTAGGTAGGTATATCGTATTGTAAATGAAGTGAAATTATATGAGACCTACCTATTATAGAAGTAACATCAAATTTAGAGATTTTGTATTAATAAAAATAGGTATTTGAATCGAAATTACTCTACGATTGGATGGATACTGAAAAGTCCTTTATTTTAAATTTTTATTGTTTAAATATAGGTAATTGAGAATTGAAATATGATTTTACACAATTTAAATATACCTATGGTAAGCCTGAATTAACAAATACACACAGTTTGCACATATATACACTTATATGCACAATATTAAAACATAACTTACTAGAGTCATATGTGCAAAAGTTTTATATGTAATAGAATCTGATACATGTTTATTAAATCGTTTTAATTATCTCCATAGGTACTAAATATTATGCTCACATTGAAAATCTTAAGAGTAAAATAAAAACAATTAATTCTAAATAAAGAATATTAAACAAAAGTACATATTGCTTATATAGAATCATTTCCTTACTCTAGTTATATTAGAAGAAACTTAGCTATTTATTGGTACCTACCTACCTATTTTGAGTTTGACTGAAGATTAAATTTGAATTCGAGCTCAGTAAACCACCCAATAGATTTACTGCCAAAAAGAGGTTTTGAAATGATTTGATAAAATAAAGCAATATTGAGAAATACACATAAAAAATGATATATTTTGAAGGTAGGTACCTAAATGTTAAAGTTATAAAAAATAAAATGCTTTAAGTAAAGTTATGTACATTCAATCTACTTTTGTGGCAACTGCCAACTGTTAAATATTATCAATTTATTTAGGTTTATCAGGAATGAATATTTGAGTACATCGACTACCTGAAAACATCGAAATAATATTGTAGTATGTATTACGTAAGTCTCATATTAATTAATTGATTTTGAAGTAAGTATAGATATAATGAAATATTTTATGTTGAGTGATGATTTACGAATTACTCCTACACGATAAAATATGTGAGACAATAAAGCGTTATGAAAATTTCCAAAATTATTTGACAACTACAGTAGTAATTTCAAAGACATTAAATAAAATTTTCATTAATTATTGGAATGTTATATTAAAATAGAAAAATATCATCGTAATACGAAATATCAATTTAATATTAACTGTTGAAATACTTGCTTAGTAAATAAAAAGATAACCTTTCAACGGAGATTAAAAATATCCAAGTCCTAACAATGTTTTGATACCTCTATGTACCTCTATGTAATACAAGAATAAGTAAAGAGTGGTTTATGTAATATATACTATTTATAATATTATGTGTTTACTATATTTTTATGAAGGCATGTTTTCTTTTCTGGAGATGATCACAGCACTTGGGATAAATTTACACATAAAATAAAAACATGCATTATTATCAGCGTCCAAAACAAAAACTATTTTATACGAATCGTTAACGGTATAAACATTAGTGTAAATATAAGTAACATTGTCTAAAATTAAATCGAATTAAATAAATAACTGAATGATAAATATTCTTTTAGTGCGGATCTCGATCCTCTAGCTTAAGCTCTAGAAGTAGCAATATATCTATCACCATTTCGATTATAACCATCCTGGGTTATTTATATTAAATAAAACATTGATAATAGTTTACTTTTAGGTTTAGGTATTTACCAGATACCATTAAGCCATTAGTAATATTTTTGCTTTTATTTTTCAGAGAACGGTTCGGTCTCTATCACGTGGACTACAACAGCCCAAACAGAACACGTACAGCAAAATATTCTGCTAAAATTTATGGAGATATAATTAGAAACAAGCGATTATCGGAAGATTTCGACCCGACTGACTTCAGCGTGTTTGCTTCCAGTGCAGCTAGTAAAGCATCTCTCACCTGGGTCATAAGTTTATTATTATTATTACATGGAGTGATGCGATAAAACAATGACTAGTATTAGTTTAGTTTAGGTAGTATCATTACATACATGGTGATTCTACGAGGATCGTCTCTTTGTATTAAAACTTCAGTATTTATTTTAGTTTTAAACAAGTATTTTACATATGTATTTGCGTAAATTTTGTAGTAAATTATACTAACGTAGTGTTAACAATAAATACCTAATAATAATTTACAAAATTTCTTCCTTATCTACCCTACATGGAGAGGTCTCCACGTCACTCCGGGAATCATCATCATTGGTATTAGCATTTAAACTAGCATTGTACCTCAGGTAGTGTTGGATGTCTATAAATGATTTACCTTTTGTTTCGGGGAGGTATAAGAATATGTACACTAAACCTAAAGACGAGAACACGCTGAAACTCCAAAACGCCATGTAATTTCCTAAGCCGTCAGCGATAACTTGATAAAGTTTTGTTACTGTAAATGTAGATAACCCGACAAAGAGTTGAAGGACACTAGTAGCGTATGATTTAATATTGGTAGGGAACATTTCAGAAGTAACAGCAAGAGGTACTGTAGATAATCCAATGGTATATGCCACAATGTAAATAAGAATACACGTGATTGGCAAGAAACCAACTCCTTGTACATCGACTTGCTTGTAATCTTTGAAAAAAAAATATGCTCCTATAATACCGTTCATAATACATACTCCGAGTGATGAAATTAGCAACAGCGGTCTCCTACCAAGTCTGTCTACCAGCACGAATGAAGAGGCGGCTATGAAGAGTTGTACACATCCGAGAATAATAGATGCATCCGTAGGTCCAATCTTCCCTTCAGCTTCTGTGAATATGGTCTGTGCGTATGACACGACCGCCGCGCTACCACATACTTGTTGCGTCGCAAATAGAACTAGTGTTATTTTTAGAGCTTTTCTATTTGCTTTGTCACGAAACAAGTCTATCCATTTACCTCTCTCTTTCATATCTTCACTCACTGTTAATTCAATCTTTTTCATTTCATTGCTTACATCCTTTCTACTTCTAAGTCTTTTAAGAGCATTTTCTGCTAATGGTATTTGGTTCTTCTCCACATAGTAATAAGGAGAATCGGGAAGCCAAATAAATGTTAGGAAAAATATCACAGGAATTGATAAATTGAATATTGCTAACGTTGTCATGCTGACGTAGGGACCGATGCAGTACTGCAGCAAGATGCCAAACTGAAATATAAAAAAAATACATAATTATTTATAACTATGTGAGATTAGTGAAACAATAACTCTAAGTATTTATTGAGTCGACGTTTATTTTGAAAAACTCCATGTTTATGTATAAAAGAAAACACAATTGGTTGTAATATTTAAAACTAAAACCAATCGTGTTTTCTTCCAAACATCAACAACTGTAAGTTTAAAATAATAACTGAAATATAATTATTCAGGTCTTTCTATTTATGTATTTATTTATACTTATTATTCTTCACTGTACATTGTTTATAATATTACAAATCTAAACAAAGTATCATAGCTTTATACAATTTAATGTACAGAGGTCGAGTATATCGCTAAAATGCGATGTCTTCCAACTAACCCTTTCTAAAGTCTAATATCTATACAAATCATAATAATTGGTTCATACAGTAATCTTAATCCAATTACAGATTCGTTCATACAATACATATTATTCGCATGTTGACAAAAATGACAAAAAAATTAATATACTTATGACGTAGCATATTCGGTATTCACCTTGTTCATGAACGTGATAAGGATGGCTAGTGACCCCCTGACCTTATCGGACGATATCTCCCCGAGGTACATAGGAGCTACGGTGTATATAATGCCGTATCCCAGTCCTGCCATTATCCTAGCAATGTATAGCTCCAGTACTGACGTTGCCGTTATAACAATTATCCAGCAGATAATATAAGGAATAGCCCCGAGCAGCATTGTCATCTTTCTACCGATGTGCTCTGTAAGATATGCCGCGGGTAAAGCGCTCAGGGTAGAGAAGAGAATCATCATTGAAGTTATCCAGGATCCCTGATCTCTCGTGATCGGGATGGGGGAGTCTTCTCCTTGGAGGAACGGTAACGTGGGAGAGGTCCATCCGATGGAGGCTCCTGCTGCCCCCATGATGAGGGTTGCTGAAATTAATAAATTGATTTGTTACAATAATTATTTACACATAGAGTTCAAAAGATGACGTAAACATTTCTCATTAATACGAGTATATTTTATATAAATAATCTGTAAATTATGTAGAATCAGCTGACGCAAAGTAATTATTGCTAGTGCGATTTATAAATAATGTTATGTCAACATATGTATTCATCAAGATATACATTTATTTTTCTTATTAAAAACACATTACAAATTATTTCCATAAATATATTATAGGTTAATCCAGCAATGCTAGATTTATTACAATTGATGATAAAATATTATTTATGCATTTTTCAACCTAAAAAAATACAGCTCTAATTTCTACAGTGTGAACCTTGGATTCATTTCAGAAAAGTTTTTTTTAATAGGTAGGGATAAGACGAGTAGAGAATATAACAATGATTAATTACATTAATAATTTGAATGTAATCTGTAATTAGATGTGATTAAATAATATTAATGACCGATGATGATTGATCAAAGCCAATTGATTGATATATTCACTGTATCGGTGTTTAGGTAATAGAATTCCATTATAAAATTGACAATGTCTTTGTAAGACAAAAGACATCTTACTGAATAAAAAAATGTTTTCGATTGATGTAATGCCAGTTTCATTTATTTTATATACCTATCTACATTTGGTAGGTTTAAATATACTATACTATATACCATCACATCCTTTCATTATCTATTCATTCCACATGTACAAACCATCGTAATTTTTTTACACGCATTCTATCTTTAATAATTCTTTCGCATCCTCTCATCCTTCTAATATACTCATTCCTCACTTTATCACGCAACGTTTTACCGATCATTCTTCTAATATACTCATTCCTCACTTTATCACGCAACGTTTTAACGATCATTCTTCTCAGCGATAGCATCTCCTCTGCATTTAATCGACTTCACTTTCGTCCTTATTCAACCAAGTCCATGTTTCGCTTGCATACATATGTGACGGCATGCTTGTTCAGTGTTCACTCTAGCACCTGCCATTTACCTTTATTCTATGTCACTATCGCGTTTTCCATCCCTCGCAAACAATTTACTGACTTTTAAAGAAAACGTTACGTTAGCCTGATGATGAGAGCGGAAGCTCCTGAAAGCACGCTTGCGATCAATAAAGTCACTATGGAAGTACTAAATATAGGGAAGTGTTTTATTTTTTAATAATATTTTTTTAAATGATACCACTAATAGTAAGTATACTATTAGTGGCATATATGCCGTAATGATATAGTAGTAGTAGTATTACGACGGGATATTAGAAGGAAACGATAATAAGAAAGGGTTGTTCTACTCTCGCTCAAACTGAATATATTAATAGACATAATCATGTCGCAAAAATAAGTCATCAAAATTTAGCAATTAAACATAATCTATTAAAAAATATAATACCTTATTATAAATACAACCCGGAACCGGTTTTAGAAAATCAAAATTACAGGTTCTATTATGATAAAACAATAATAACAGATAGACAAATACATCATAATAGACCCGATTTAGTATTACATGATAAACGTAATAAAATAACGTACCTAATAGACATCGCTGTCCCAAATACACATAATATTCAAACAACCGTCTCAGAAAAAATACGTAACTAGCAGGAGAAATAAAAAATATTTGGCATTCTAGGTCCGTTTATATAATACCTTTAGTCATGTCAGCTACAGGGGTAACTCCGAAATCTTAAATAAATAATTTACGAAAATTAGATTTACCGGTTAATTTGTACATTAAAATTCAAAAATCTATTATAATAAACACTTGTAATATTGTAAAAAAGTTTTTAAACACAGATATTTCAAGCACAATGCTGGTATTTTGAACCCGCGTTCTGAGCCTAATCCTTTGATATCCTGTATATCTGGATAGGTGATTTTTTCCCGGCATTAGACTGTTAAATTTTTGTGTGACCATGACTGATCATATAGAGATTTATCTGGTTGTATAATGCTGAGAAGTGTGGATGGCAATTCTGCCGCCGCGTAAAAAAAAAGTAGTATTACGACGGGATATTAGAAGGAAACGATAATAAGAAAGTACCTAATAGGTATTACATATTTGTGAAATGTTGACTATGATAGATAATATTATTACAATGTAAAGCACCTCCATTCGAACATTCCAGAATTTACAATTTTTATGCATTCGCCTTGTCATATTATATGAAATGTTATAGTACCTATGTGTAATATATAAATAAATGATTGCTATTATAAGTATGAGAAGAATGACATTATATATAACTTTGTATCCGTCTTAATGTTGAGTTTGGCAAATTGTCAAAATGTTTTGAGACATCTCGTTGTACCTACTAAGTATTCACCATAATGATGTCTCTAAAATTACCTATACGTAGACAAAATTATTGTGTTATTCCCAATGTTTTCATTATAATCACGACTACAAAATTTTGTAGAGTAAACAATGTGTTTATTAATATCAAATACTTTTTATCGTTCACACTCACGATGTTATCTATTTGAATAGTTTCATTTATCAATGGGTGCTATCACAGATCACAGATAGTATGCAACTACAGATCCACGTGGATGGATTATCTTTACTATAAGGTTCTTTCATTGCAAATTTGGTAAAAAAAAATGTCATTTAAATTCATATAAATTCCACCACGCCACTGGTATCTGAGAATTTGAGAGAGAAAAAAATCTTTTTTTTTATGATAATAACCTATGTTGGCAAATATTAAATTTATTAAATATTTCTAAATATTAACTCCACACCAACTTTTCTTATAAAATCACTTTTAATATCGTTCAAAGTGGTTGAACTTTAATGTATATTTTTATTTAGTAACTTAGGTACGGCATGTGTGCTCACCAGCACGTGTTTATATATAAGATGGAAAATATTTTTTCTTACTTTATAAACATTTGTGTAAACAACGAATAAGTCTTTTGTATATTATTTTTGTACATAATATCTGCTCATATGCAGGTGATATTAATAATATTGTTGTGTACCGATTTCATAAGGTAGGTCTATGTAATACAACAATAGGTCTAATAACATAGGCTATATTATCTCAAATGGACAGTAATTTAAATTACCCTGTTTGTAGTCTAACATTAAGGGTGCATTTAAGATTTTCCGAATTCTTGATAACATGATAATAAAACTATATTAATAATAATTAATAAAACTATATTAATAATAATTAATATAGTTTTATTAATAATTAATAATAATATAGTTTAATAATTAAAATTAAATTAAATTGTATATTAAAATTCAAAAATCTATTATAATAAACACTTGTAATATTGTAAAATATTTATTTCCTAAAGTTCCGTACATATTACTCGACAAGGGGTGGGGCCGCTCAAGTTTCATAGTTGCAACATATGGCAACAATTTCCTCAAGTTTCGAAAATATTACTTTTTATATGGAAAAAAAGTAGGTACTCGACAACGGGTGGGACCGCTAAACTGTGAAAGTTCCAAATGAATTTTATTTTTTACACTATACCTACGATGACATACTTGGACAATTACGGGAGTTTGTAAAGATATTAATAATATAATCATTCATAAAGTCTATAGGAGAGGGCAGTCCACAGTAGACCGGTGGACCGCCCTAGAAGAAGCTGGCAAGGGCAGGTGTCGAACCTGTGTGTTGAAAGGCTGGGTTTGGAGTGGCCAGAGGTCCTGGAAGCAGCGGTGGACAGGGATCTCTTGAGGAGATACCTAGGGGCAATGGGCCCCCGACCGAACTAGGACAAGGGGAGGAAGATGTATGTATGTAATCATTCATTGATTCTTAGGCTTAACTTTAACGCTGATTTGAGCAAATGCTCCCCATGCCAATGAAATGAACCTTCAAGTGTGATATTGAAAGTGAGTTATCCAACATGAAAATACTATACGAGTATTGTGTATTTATTATATCACACACCTGAAGTTTTATGCAAATGTTGCCAATTGGACAATGTGATGATACTTATTTGAAGTATGGCAAGTCGCCCAGAAAAAATAATGAAATGTAAGAAAAAAGAATGTAATAATATAATTTGTCGGTGTGTGGAAACTATTTATCTACTAGGTGTTTGGAATTCATATAGTACATTTATTTATTTTTTATGTGTTATCTACGGTAGCTAGGGGTGGTTAAAAGAATATTTTTGTTTGTACATAGAACATCACTTGAAAAGCTTTTTTTTTCCGTTTAAATATAGGTATATGTTAAAGATATCAATTTGGTACTTAATTGTCTTTAACATATTCTGCTGCTGCTGTTCGATTGCTATTTAAAAAGAAATTAACTGATCTCAAAAAATATCATAACAAACCTCAGCAATATATGGAAAGATAAAATCATCTTTTAAATCCCTAAAAACTAAATTGGTACAAATTTTGGTCTCCTCTATTTTTTATGGTGTCGATCTTGAATATTACCTGCGAGGGAAAGGCAGAAGATAGATGCCTTTGAAATGTGGTGCTGGATAAAAATGATGCAGATACCATGCCCGCCAGAAAGACATAATATATATCTACATTTTGGAAGAATTAAATATCACACAAAGACTCTCGTGACCTGTTCTCAAAGAATTTTGCAATTCTTCGGACACGTTGCGCGCAGAGGATCTCTTATTGCGTGTATTAAAAAGCTGATCATATAACATGAACCACTCCAGGTCGAGGAACCAGACCCAGAATAATAATGCATTAGACAGATCAAATCAAACAGGATGTAACTCCGTCAATTTACAATGGGGTACATCTGGCTGAGAAAAGAAAAGGATGGCGCAGGGATGTTCATAAGGGGTTATCCGGAGATCACGACCCTTGTAGTTTGGGAAAGAGAGACTTCGAAATATTTGTGAAATGGGTAAATTAACCAACCATAAGACTTTTTATATACCCATCTACATAATATCACCTATTACATGATGCCTACATTCTTACTTGATATATATAAAACGGAACATGTTGACGAATATATTTGATTTATGTAGATAGGTACGTGATACACATTGTTGTTTTTAGATAGGTACGGATTTAGAATTACCCACGCGTTATTACAATAATGAATTCATTGTCATTGTAATGCTTCATACTAATAAATGTACAATATATGTATACCTACCTACTCGTACGAGTACAAGGCAAATACGTAATGTGTAGCACACTGCTGTTAGTATAAATACCTACATACCTATGTGTAGGATATAGTACATATATAGTGCTTACACAATATCATCATCATCATCAACATCTGTATAGAATAATAGCGGAATACTTCATCAAACAAGTGTTTTAGCAAAATATGCAAATAATTATATAGTTTATATTATGAATGTGTACTCGTAGTATGTATATGAAGGAGAAAATGAATGACACACAAAGCCTTATTTATTAATGCATGGATGGTAATGCGAAGTGAGTTGTGTACATTAGATGATCTGAAAATTTGCCGACATTTTTGCTGATACATAGGTATTGAAATGAATGGCAAAACATACATAATTATGCCATAAATAGCTATGTTCTAGGAGGATGTATACGAAATACAATATAATGGTTATTGTTCAACTGAGTGGCATTTCAAATGGTGGCATGCGACATTACTGAAATAATTGATCACGATATGGTCCATGTAACTACATCAATTATTTTACCAAAGAATAAATAGGAGTTTTATGTTACGTTTGGTTCAATTCACAACGCAGGAATTATACCTCACGATGGAACAGGAATATATAATTAATAATATATATAATAGGAATATATGATTCAGAAAGGAAATTATTAAGGAATGAGATTAAAGAGAAGTATGTAAAGTTGAATAATATGAATCATTTTAAAATATTTACTAATAGTTATTATGTATAACACCACATAAAATTTTAAAAAATAATGCCAATAAAATCAAACAAATTAATATGAATCACCCCATGAAATTATATTTAGGGCTTGATTTTCAATATCAGTTTTACACAAGTGTTTCGTCGGGTCGCAAATTATGTTTTTCCGATCGGAAATTTCTTCATTAAATGCAAGATGTACTTACTTTAACGCTCAAAAGTATTTTATTATGTCTGGATATCAAAGTTAATAAATGATCGCACATAAAATAAAGTGTAAAACAGATAATTATTTCCCGTTTAAAAACAAATCTTATCTGTAGCATTAAATTGAGTCTCTTTATCATCTTACATTTTATTTGTGACAGATTTGTAAATCTAATAAATAATAAGTTATGGAAGTTTATATATCGACACTGTATTGTACTTTTAATATATTATTATGAACTAAAGGTTAAAAAAAAGTAGCAGTGAAAAATTAAAAAATCATTTATTTTAATTCAACAAAACGAATTAACCGCTTTTATTAATTTTCCAAGGTAAAATTTCCCTTTTCCCACATTTGTCCCATGTCACTATAATTACGTAATTTCATTTATACGCATTCAACTTTGATATACATATTTTGTTTGGTATACCACAATAAATAATTGAATAGAAAAACTATAAAATGTATTTCTTCGCAAAGTTCTTCGCATTGTGAAGTAGCTTGATAGCTGTTTTATTGTGCCCAAATAAATAATGGTTTTTTGGCTCATAGAGTCTCTCATAAATGCAGATTATCAATTTGTATTTGAAGATATGTGCATAACTGAAAACTTATTGGGGAAGCAATTATATAGCAGTGGTCCATCACACAATCAATTTTTGTTTAAAGATTGCCATCTCCAGAGAAATGAATATCTTAGTACCTATGTCAATTAACCTAACAATTTATGTACCTACACTATAGCAATTAGGATAACCAGTGGAGCATCCGTGTGCTATATGTAATAAGTTATTCAGGATACATAGGAAAGAAGTGCATTTTATTGGTGAAGTAAAGATGTTGATTTATTGAGTAGACGTTTATTTTGTAAAACTCCATGTTTATCAGGTCACTATTCAATTGAATATTAAGTAAAACTAAAACTAATTGTGTTTTTTCCATATATTAAGATATTGAATTAAATGTTATGTCACCCATTATGAATTTCTTAATAAGCTTGGAAGCTTATTTCAATCAATTACATATTATACTGGCTAACACCTATTGGGTAGGCCATCTTGGTGCTCGTAACTTAGTACTGTATTATTTTTTCCTCTGTAACATTCCACGAACAGCTGACTACTTCTATTAGTTTTATATTACTTGAAGAGTTTCTTTATCATTATTATCATATTAATTTATTTATGAAACAATATAACTGACCTACTTGAAGAATGTAAGTGGATTATAACTATGTACTTTATTCTTCGCAAACGAGTGGATGACCTTAATAAGAATACAATAATGTACTAATTTATAAGTATATAATAATAATAAAAATAATGTATCATTAATTATCAAAAATCTTACTGTTACTAATTTGCGATCAAAAATACTTACTGTCCTGAAAAAGTTGTGAGACTGGCTACCTATAATCCTGAAAACTATATATATATATTTTTTTTTTTTTTTTTTTTTTTTTTTTTTTTTTTTTTTTTTTTTTTTTTTTTTTTTTTTTTTTTTAAAAAAGATATATCTGGGTTTTGTTATAAACCCAAATACAACCTTATACACCTTCCACAGTAAGCTAAAAGCTTGTGTCGTGAAAGGGGAGTTTGCCGGCACCTGGGATCGAACCGCGGACCCCTTGTTCAAGAGGCCGAGACTCTACCTCCAGGCTACCAACGAACTGTTCTATAATACGGAAAATATCTTTTAAATGAAAATTAATTATGTATATTTATTGCGCTAAATGTTTTCTAGATTAATATAAAAGAAAAATTAATTGGCTAATATATATTTTCAAAAGTTCATCAAATTCTTTCCTGTTTATCTTATTTTCATTTAAAGCAGGTATGTACAGACTCATAGAGAACAGGTGCTATTAGGGAAGATTATGAGCCAAGGACGTGCCGCTGCAAGACAATTAACACAAAAAATGCATAGGTGACTCAAATTATTTTTCGTTCTAATTCCACTAAAATATTGCGATTGTACGACGAGTTTTCCTCTTAGTTAATTATGACTTTTAAAGTTCAATAAGTCCGCGACTGGATTCGACTGTGCCGAAATCAGTCGCGGACCTACAAATATTTATATGTTATAATTAAACATAGTGAAAGACTCTTCATACAATCATATCGCGTAATTATCACATTGTGGACGACAATAAAATAGGAATAAAAAATATTGCGTTTCAATATACGTAAAGAGTATGAATATAGTGTGCGGCAAATATGATACAATTTTTAGTGTTATTTGGTTAGTTAATATGAGTACTTGACCGTGTTTGTTTTCATTATCTCGGCCTAATTTGAGGTGTGGATAGGATTTGTGAGAATTCACATAGGTACAACGTGAGTAAGTATGATTGCGCCATAATTATTATGATCATATAAGTGTATAAATTTATTAAAGGTACCTACTACGTATCACGTAAATAGATACGTCATGTTATTTATTATCCACGCTAATCCTATATAATGACCATGTGACGAGTACCTAATAGTGTAAAGTAGCATTCTGATTGTTTCACTTTGGATGATCATCCAGAGTGTTAGGTTCAAAGCTGTACGTCGAAAGTGAACACGTCTATTTCAAAACTCACGGTTTTGTTGTTTGTTATTTTAAGTATTTTCGTAACAAAAATCAATAAAGTGATAATCACTATAAGGTGATAATCTCGCCACTGCATATCATCACATTTTTTTCCTGTGTAAACTGATTTGTTGATGTTTTTTATGAGAATGATGATGTGCATGAATAATATGTGAAATAAATAAATACAATTATGTGAAAAATACAGTCATTATAAATTAAAACAAATAAATAATAATCTCGACAGCAGTTTCATTTTGTTTATGATTTTAACATTAAATATTAATTCATAGAGAATTAGTGAACGAATGTGAATACCCCTTAAGACACCGTAGTATTATGAACATTATTGAGTACCTATATATTATGCAGAATTTCCCATTCATTTCCTATTTCGTTCTATATTCTATACTGAAAAATATATAGATAAGATTGACGACTAAGGTTTGATTAAATAGTGGAGCACCTATCTAATTATTAAAATAATTATTATTTATTATATTCTCCTAATACTAGTAGGTTACTTAATTAAGGCTATCAATATAATTGCATGCCTTATCGGCTTGAAAATCTCTTGTGTATACAATTATTCCAAGTTATTAAATAAAATACGTCACAATATAATCTTATAGAACTGAAAATATCCAATGCAGCTCATACCACACATACATACATACGCCACGCCGCTTCCTTCGCGGGGTAGGCAGAAGGATCCAGCGCCACTTCATTCTATCCTTGTATACATCTTTCGCTTCAGTCACTGTCATACAATTCCTCATGCATGTTTTCCTGTTCAATGTATTGGCCAAAAATACACGCAAACCGATCGCGCGTTAGCGGTAACGCGGTGTTTTTGACCATAGTCCCTTCGTGCGTCGTATGATCAAGATCAAGACTAGATTAAGATCGTGTTTAGTTTTGTCAAGAGTAACCCTGCAGACCCCCTAGACCAGTGTTTCCCAACCGGTGGTTCGCGAACCCCTGGGGGTTCGCTATGTCTACAAAGGGGTTTCGCGAAAATAATAGCGTAAGGGCGGGATTTTAAATGGTCCAAGAAAAATAAAAGAAAAAAAAAACAAAAACACATTTTTTTTTTAAAAAAAAAGCACACCAAATGCAATGCAGATTGCACGCTGTTGTTTCGAACGTTTGCATACTGCCTATATCTCATGCAGCATATAAAGAAAATTTTATTGTTTTTTTTTGTCTATCATTAACGACTACATAGGGGGTTCGCCAAATTCTGTTGGATATTACTTTTGGTTCGCGACGAGAAGAAGGTTGGGAAACACTGCCCTAGACAAACCGCACTCGGCGACTACAAACGAATTGTCGACAATAACCGCAACCATAACGCATAATTACACGGTAAAAAGTTACATTATAAGAAGATTGTCGAAAAGTTCGCCAGTAGTCGATCGCTAATGTGGTGTTCTCACTTTGGCGAATATCGTCAGGGCACCAAAATATGCCCAGCCATTTGAACCGTGTGAACAAAATGACAGCTAGTCTGAAACGATAAAAACCAGTAGAAACGATATCGTCTCGAGTTGACCACCTTCTAACTTTTTCGGCCGATTGAACGATTTGCGCATGCGCAGATGTGCGCGGCGTCCGTATCTATGGTAAAAACTTTATAACCTATAAATTTTATAATGTTTCCCGCTTCGTGACAGCTGTTATCTTTGTTGTTTGTTTGTGGCGTTTGTTTCCTTAATTAAAAGACGCCTTATAACCTCTACTATAACATTTTCGACTAAAAATAAACACTTCGCGATCTCCATCTCGACGTCCGCCATTTTGAAAACAGTGTCAAAATCAAAGCGCATCTGACAGATCGTTTCTATATCGGTGGACTGTGTGACCAGGTGTGACGGTCAATGGATGTCCGGCGAATTTTGTTTTTCGCCTGGCGATATATTTTGAAATTCGCCAAATGTGAACACCCCATAAGTGCTAAGTGGGGATCATAGGTCTTTGTTAACATTTCACATTATGTCATTTTTGTAATTCTGAATCCCAAACGTCGGAACATATTTTGTGGGATTGTTCCCACACCGACATCAGTAGGAAAAGAGAGGAGATGCTCGTTGCTGTTCGTGGTCCATTATCTGGACCTGTAGGACATGCAGACTTGGTGGCCACAAGGAAAAACTTTTTCGCCTTCAAAAACTTCTGTACTTTCTTTGGTAGCCTAATATCCCCTTCAAGTAACTGACGATACTGCATAGAAAGGAAGACAATTTCCTATTTCTTCCCTTCCCTTTTTGCACCAACATTTTTGGTTTGTGGCCACTGAATCTAGAGTGCTCCCTCGGGGCAGCATTTCTCGCTTTAATGCGACATTAAATCCTGTTTGTGCATGCGTGTGTCGTTATGGAGAAACATATCTCCAGGTACTGCACGAGGTATGTGGCGGGCGCTGCCCTATTAAAAAAAAATTCACATGCTTTGTTATAAATTATTTAATTTTCTATGTAAAATTTGATACAAATACTTTTAAAACACGTCTAACTTTGGCGGCTGCCACAGACAAAGTAAACAATGAATACAGCTGAAAATTTTATCATACTTTAGGAGCATATATACCAACATAATATAAAAAATATTTTGACAATCGGACTCTCCAAACTCGCGTAATTTCAAAATTACCGATTTTTTCTGAACACACCTCGTATATTATGCATTTTGTTTCGAGATCATTTGCTACTTTTTTAGCGATCTGTTACACTACAAAGTCAAACACTTTAAAAACGATCCACTTTAATACACAGTCCGTTAGTGTCAAACAAAACAGTAAATATATATTTTTTAACATGTAGGTACTATAAGTGGTTACAATTATGTCACGTTATTCACAGAATATAGATTTAGTAATATCTTTCCTGTATCACCAAAGGTTTACTAAACATCATGTCCCTACCTAGTCATGTAAGTGATCATTAATATTAAGGTCGAGGTTATTCTGCATTGCAATGACTCCATATAGGGAAAATTGTGTTTGACTTGCAGATGTATTAGAGAATTATTTGCATTATATGCATGTGCGTGGATATTACTCCCTATACATACACATAATGACTGTATGGGTGTCTTTATTATAGTTTATCGAGCGCAGAATGACCGCGTGTTGCAAGTTGCAACGTGAATAAATGAAGCTATTATGTTTGTGCAGCTGGCGGACTTATAATTTAGAAACCTTTTGATGAAATACACAAAAGCTCTATGATAGAATACGAGAGTTGTCAGAGATACTTTAGTATTTTATATTACGTACAAATAAATATAAATTACAGAGTACCCGCCTGCAGGCATAATATATTATAATCTTTGGATTTGGGGAATGTACAAAGTTCACGTGAGATTTAGGTACCTACATAATACTTAGTAGTAACCAAACATAGTAACTTTATTAATAAGAACCTACTGAAATTTATGTAGCCGGAAGTCTTTGTTTTAGTCTGGTCTAGTTTGTTAAAATATTGTACTCAACGAATAAAAATAGAAAAGTATTAAAACGTTAATTAAGAATCAACCATTCACTATGGGTGTGTGCCGTTTTTGTATACTTTGGCTGTTCGATAAGTTTATTTTCCCCGTGTAGAAAATAAACTCATCGAACTTGGATGTTAGGAAGGAATGCTGGATAAAGGATATGGAAAAAAAGACTTACCGAATCACAGGACTTTCCGTACCCGATATACGTCCAATCAATCCGAATTGATGGTTTTCTCTCTTTTCCTAAATCCGTGATGTATTGCTGGTCTCTTCCTTCCTTCTTCTCGGAACCGATCCACAAGATGAAATGATGATGAAATCCACCGTACTGATGAAATGACCGACCGTAACCGAAATTGACGTTTGTCTTATTTTCCAAACAATGGTGGGAAGACAGGAAGTGGGTAAGGAGGGGAGAGAAGGGAAAAGGAACGACCGACAGTGTTACCATAAGCGATATTTATTTTGTTTGAACGAAACGGGTGCATATCGCAACAACCCTTTTTTGATACGAAAATATCAAACATTGGCCATAGAACGCCAAAGGAGGTCTGGAGTCTGGAGGGCAACATATCTAGGAGACGCGCACAGATAATAACAGAGTAACAAGGTGAAGCAGACAACGGGAAGGACCTTGCATGAGACGATACAAAGGGCTGAGGATTGGAGCCGTTGGAAACATTTTATTTAAGAGGACAGAAAAAAAATAAAAGTGACGTATTACTTTTATTAATTATTGTAGGTATACCTAATTATATATCATCTGTGGATCCATGAAATCTCCCATGGATAAATTGTTTATTTCAAGAATAAGATATTTTAATCCATAATATTATTATTTGTCCCGTCGAGCCGCATCTACCATTGAAATAGCCTAAGATATTCACGGAAAAAGTTTTTGAGAGAAATCAAATTTTTTTAATCATGCCAAGAAATTCAATATACCTACTATAGAACTTCACACACATATAAGGTGTCATCCAGAAAAACAGTTTTTATGATCTCTTATAAAATATTGATAAATGTACATAGGATATATGAATCCACCGACAATATAGTAAATGGTTTCAAGTTATACAAGATAAAAATTATTAATTTGTATTTTAAAATATGACTGATGCAGTAGTTGGTAGGTACCATCCTACATACTTTGTATATTTTTATCGAAATCAAATATTAGACAAGACTGTCCAAATAAGTTTTATTTACAAACACATTGTTCTTTATAATATTCATGCATAGGATATGATCACAATGTACATAATTTAATTTTATTAAATGTTTTGTCATTTTATACATTGTACCTATTGTATGCGAAATATTTTATTATGAAAAAATACTTAATGTTATTACAGTGTTAAATGCATTGATAATGACATACTTCATACCAGCAGGAAAATAGTTATAAATATATTTTTGGCTTAAAGTGTGTGGATACAAGATTATATTAAGTTAGTAACGAAAGTGTCATTTACACTTAAGGCTACATAGAGTAGGTACCTATACTGTATACTGAGATTACATTGTGAAAATAAAGTAAAGCCTCTTGGTGCATATGGTGATTATGTATGATTTAAATTTTAATACCTTTTATCAATTCAAATATTAAATTTATTTACTACTGTGTCTCGAATGAGTAATTAGTTACTTGCGTAGTCTGTCTTCATTTCTTAGCGTAATGATGTTTATAGGTAATATTTAAAAAAAAAAAAAATCCTAGGGGTACTTGTTTGAACTGGAGGCTTAAAAATACAATAACGTGGGACAAGATAGTCCGACAACATCAAGAATGTAGAGGGAATAGTCAATAGAAGAGGATAGCGCTAATAGAGCTCTGTCAAGTCCAAGTGGAAGGATTAGTGCAATGCTGGAGACAAGTAAGATTCCAATTGTGAGTTTATTTTATTACAGCACGGCATTTCCCACAAGTAGGATAGCCAGAGCGGACCAAGTGCATATAATACACATGCACATTTTCCTCTCTGTTTAAATAAAAAGCTAATTCATTGGAATTATAAGTCACTTGGAAGTTAACTAAGTAGTGTCTTTATTCAATTCACTTTGAAATGGACTTCCAACAAGTATCTTCGGTTAATAACATCAAAATTTTACTACTACTGCTACTACTGGTAGGATTATCTCTATATAGAGATTATCATTATCGTGGCATTATATTGAATAACGCTTTAATTGAATTCTCTGATTGTGCATGCTGTAGACATTCTTAATTTATTAGGGAACTGGCCAGATCTTATTGTATGTTTGTAATTTATGTATTGTGTTGTCAGTTTTCTGTGAGTGTCTCTATAAAATAATATAAAAAAAGTAAAATACTATACCATCACGGCATATCCCACAAGTGGGGTAGCCAGTAGATCAGCTGCATGTAAGAAACATGCAAACTGTCCTCTCCGTGCCAATATAAAATCAAGACATTCAGGATGGGTGGCAAACCTCATCGCTGAATTTAAGATGTAAAATGTCTTAATTTTTTCGAACACCTGCCTTTTACAGGACACTCGAAAACTTACGCTGAAGAGTGGGAGACCAATTTTTTACCGGGTGCTCCACGGGAAAAAGTTTTAAATTATTAATAACAGGTGGTATACCTTATCGCTGAACTAAAGATGTTAAATGTCTTAAACGTAATGTTTTACGAATATCTGCCATTTGTATCATACTCGAAAACTAACAGAAAAGAGTGGGAGACCATGCTATACAAACAAATATATGTATAATCAAAAACCTAAAAAACTATCTACATGAAAACTAGACTGGTAAACATAATAATTTCATAGTATTCTACTACACAATCATAATATTATACCTATTTACATGTCTATATGTGAAATTCACGTGACATCATAGGTAGGTACCTATATTTCTTAAATCACTTATATAATGGTTGGAATGTCAAAAAATAATAAATAGGTAGGTATACAATTTTAGTACTTAATTGTAACAATAAGAGTAATTATATGCATTTGGATTTTGAACGTAACGTACCTAGAATAATAAATACATTGCTCGTAACATCTCATTTATACACAGCATAGGTAAATATGTAATATCAATCATCCTATAAAATAATCTTGTTAACCACACAATAAATACGACACACTTCATAAATAAAAATGAAGATACGTTTCTCTGCGAAAAATAAATAATGTAGGAATGTTACTTGATGATACTATTATAATAATTATAATTTAATGTAATAGTTCTACCATAAAAGATATTATTTGAAGGTTATTCAAAGACGTTTACCCACTATTAAATTCTCAATTTAAGTACCAATTTAATTTTCATTGCCTTTTTATTCTATAATTGGATGATAATTTATAATTATTATTTCGTACAACATTTTTATTTAGGAAAGAGAAATTCATAATTAAAAAATACGATGACATATCGTCAATGAATACATGAAACCTCCCATTTGTTTTTTTTTTCAAAAATGAAATATTGATACCAAATTATTCGTCTTGTCAAGTCGCGTCTACCGATGAAATAACCTATAGACCATTAAAGGATGACGTCACAGAAAAATCATTGAGGGGCATCAGGCATCCCAACACAACAGACGATTATGGTGTAATATTAGGTGGAACGCCTAAAGAATACCTAATAATCAAAAAAACTGACAGTGTTGATTTTGTTATTATTTTGTCGTCTGAATTTCTTTTTTTTCTCTTATGGCATAACATCCTACAAGGATGATTTGCGCAATCTGACTGTTTGCCCCCCAAGCAAAAGCAAATCCATAGACAAGACCACGTGACCTTTAATGGTCTATTCCTACACTAAAAATGTTATTCAGAAAAATTAAATATCTTAAGGTCTGCCTATTCCTGAATATTTTATCGATGTTAGTTTTACAATTAGCCACTGTATGAGTTATATATATTTTTTCGTTTTGAAATTTTCGAGTTATGAAATTATTCGAATCATGATTATAAAAGGTATTATAAGAGTTTTCCAATGCATCAATTATCACTTTAAATTTTAAGAAGTTTCCAACTGGATTCGACACGTTAGTACTGAAAAATCTGTTCGTGAATCTAAGTAATTATCACGTTGTGAATGCTAATAAAAGTTTAACATACCATACAATTTCTAAGACATCTTCCAGGTATCGAATCAGATCTATGAAGAATGTCATCCAGTAAAACATTTTTTGATCTCCTGTAAATCTTGATATAGATTGCACATACGAGGTTTCGTGAATCCATCGGCGACATCTAATGTTAACAAATTAGTTATTACCATATCTAATTATAGGCACTGACTTACATATTATAATATTATGGTGTAATATTATACTAGTAACGTGTGTACTTTTTTCTTAGAAAACATGTTTCAGAATTATTAATAATATTATTATTTTGCTGTTTCATTTCACAACACTAAAATGCTAACGGTCTCTTTCCTAATTATACTTAAGAATTGCACATCTTATATACCTTACAAAATCATAAAAATAACCCTACACTAAAATGAAACAATCGATGTCCTTCAATTCTTGAAACACCAATGTGTTTGGTCTCATTATTAATTTATCGTTTGAACTTTCAGTATATACCTAGGTACCTACAATATAAGTTGATGATTATGAGTACATATTATTGGTATTTGATACGGAGCGTATAGTGGATAAGTATTTTATGTATGGTGGATACAGTATACTTACCTATGAAATAATCACATGGGTGAAGAGGTTTGAATTGTTACGGTTCAACATTATCAATGATTAGTGTTGTGGTTTCATGTAATGTTTTGTATATCAACAGTGGTACGCTTCCTGTAGATTATTCACGACAATTTTTTTTATTTATTTTTCTAGCGGCTATCTCCATTATAAATTCCAAATAATAAACAATATTTATTTTTTGTTTTATTACAATAATCAATATTCTCAAAAATATGCACTACTTTTTAAACAACACAGTGCATTTTTATTCATTATCATGGATCAGAAACATGAAAAGAATTCGATGCTCTCTCTAAAAAGGTATTTTTTTTTTATAATTCTACCACCCCCCGAATAGTTCAATTCACCAGCCGCCTCTAATTTCTTCATTTGAATGTAGAAAAATTGATAAAAAACATTAACACAAAAATTAAGCTACTGGTAAACAATTTCTTATTTCTACACAGTAATTATCTATTTATACCATCACAGTGTCCTCCATACATGGGGTAGCCAATGGAATCACTGTATATGATGAATATAGGTACAAGTAGTTTTCATCAAGTGTTAAAATAAGCATGAAGGATGGGCGGCTTGATTTATCGTTTAAATAAAGTTGGTAAATGGTCTTACATGTGATGTTTTACGATAAGGTGCCTGCTTTTTATAAGTCACTCGTGAACTTATAGAAAGGAGTAGAAGGGCTATTATTATTATTTAAATTAGTAGGAACCTAATTATTTTCATAATTGAAACATTTTCATTGAATTTAACACGTATTCAGTTCACTGAGAGATTTAGAGAACATGTGGTGATTGATATGTTGCGTTGGTTGGTTAGGTCAAGGCTTTGTCCGAGACGTGAATACATTTCATAGAGGTGGTTTACAGAGATTTGATATTGTCGCTATTATGATCAATGCATGACATGCATGCCACATGATCTCATGTAGAGCGTAGATATATGTAGGTACAATTACTGTCTGCAATTAACAGCAACATAACAAGAAACGTTGTATTACATTCGAGGACAGGTCAATTTCACTAGAACGAATTTTTGCACATGTTATATCATGCGAGACTTTAAGTACCTACCTATAATAAAATTATAGCTCACACTATTTATTATTATTACAGGTATGTGGGAGATACAGTATGTTGATTCCAAACGGGTTTAACGTTGGCTACAAGAACACCAAATACATAATTTGTATAACCTTTCATTTAAATTCCGATTTAAGAGATAAGATCGACAGATTATAATGCAATTTATTTTATAACACTTTTCAATTTCTTTTAATTGCACTGCATTTTGTTATTATAAGCGTTAAGATAAATTTTATCGAAACGTTACTAATATCGTATTTATTTTTTTATTCCTTAATTGCAGTGAGAGCGTAATTTTTTTTTCTCTGTATATCTTGGCATGTCCCTCTGATGTAAGCGATTACCAACGCGAAAGCTTCGCGCTCTTGCGCCATTCAGAATAACTTCTCCATTCCCACTGTTTTGAGCCGATCTTTCATGCTGCATTTTCACGACATTTATCACCGACCAGTCTCTCGACATCCCTCTATTTTTATCTCCTATATTAATCGAAGAACGTGGTATTTTGCCTCACCTATATATACCCCAGATATGTAATTTTACAGATCTTAACATTTTGCAGAAGTTCTCTGTCTGCTCCTGCTCTTTTCAATACCTCTACATTAGTAACCCTATCTGTCCGTAATTATTAATTCAAAGCATTTGTTAAATGAATTACAATTTTAGGTACCGATGGGATGACTTTAGTTAGATTTTTAAATAACTTTATTTATTGAATCAAAAATACACATACATAATGCACAAATATCGATTTGCCTTTATATGTATCTATATTTTTGAATAATATTCGTCTAATCATAATATCATTCTGATGGATCGTGATTCTTACATTTTACGATAATAGGTTACATTAAGATTCAGAGCCACAGTTTTGGTATATCTGCTTCCAATTAAAACCTAGTTTAATATTATGCTATCGGAAAAGATTGTATAATATTGTAATAAAATTGGCTATTTTATCTGTAGGCACATCCTAATTAGTAAAATAACCGAAAAGTTATAGGATGATAAAAAATCTTAAATATTTAACGAATTAAATGGATATTACGCACGCTTTTCAGATTAGTTAATAATAATAATAATAAAAACCTTTATTGCACAAACAACGAAATAAAATAAACAATTTAAACTAGACAAATAAATTTTGTGCAATGGGCGAGTTTATCGCAGAAGCGCGATATCTTCCAACTAACCCATTAGTTATGTGATTGCTTATATTACATAGAGTGAATTCCATGTTACTATTATCTTTTCAAATGGGAACAATAACTTGTATGCACTATGTTAAAATATGGCTATTGACAGTTGCATAGTGGAAATCAGCTTGATTTATAGAATTGGAAGACTTGGGATAATTGTAATAATTACAACTTCTTATTTTATTTAATGTTAAATAATATGAAATTATTATTGTTTTACTACTTATGGTGTCCTCATTTTGGAATGAAGTAATATGATAGCTGGTACATATTTTTAGTTGACTTTTCCTCATATTGTTTCTACCAGTTTGTGTACCGAACCAAAATATCATATTGCATTACATATACTGTACTTACCTACATGTATATAAAACTGTATAACATGTAGTTTATTATGTATAAAATCATACTTCCGTAGCATTGTTTGGTTTAGGAGGAGAAACATTTTGCGCAACATTAATTAGCTATGATCAAATTACAGTTGTCACAATTGTCATTGTATTATTTGTTCTCACCTACCAGTTGCTAGTATTACAAAATGCGTTATTTTGAAATTCGTAATTTTTCCTAAAACTAAAATAAAACCTTTTCTTATAATACAATCCATATTTATTATAATGTTTGTCAGATGACTTGTAAAATTATTGACTGTTGAAAGAAATTTTGATAACTATAAGTAATTCAATGAATTCCAATTTTAGTGTAAGAGAACACTAGACGTAAATACTTAATTTAGTGTAAGAGAACACTAGACGTAAATACTTAATTTAGTGTAAGAGAACACTAGACGTAAATACTTAATTTAGTGTAAGAGAACACTAGACGTAAATACTTAATTTAGTGTAAGAGAACACTAGACGTAAATACTTAATTTAGTGTAAGAGAACACTAGACGTAAATACTTAATTTAGTGTAAGAGAACACTAGACGTAAATACTTAATTTAGTGTAAGAGAACACTAGACGTAAATACTTAATTTAGTGTAAGAGAACACTAGACGTAAATACTTAATTTAGGCGTTTATCTCAATTGCCCTCCATCAATTATCTTAACACATATACATTGCTCTTAATTGGAATGCATTATTTTATAAAAAAAACAACGTCTTTAATTGGATTATATCAACAGCGTAATAATTGATGTAATCATAAAAAATACATATGAATTGAACCTACCCATTTACAAAGCACATAATTATATGTAGGTAGCAGTACATATAAATTATTTCTAAGTAGGTGTATATGCATATTACTCAGAGATGGAATAAATAAATTGAATTGTGAAGTATTAAATAAAGTAGGTACATCTAAAATAATTATATCATTATGTTGTATAACCTAACGTTACCTATCGCCTAATTTGTATCAAGATGTTTACTTCACTGTGTAGTGTGTATATGTTTACAAATCAACGTAAATGTTTATAAGATATTATGTCTATTTATAAAATTACCTATATCATTATTTATGTACTAATATCATTCTCAAATAACTACTTAATTGTTATACATAATAACATCATAAAAACTGACGTGATTTTTGTCTCATTGTGATTAAATGCATTTTATATAAATGTATTTACTAATAAAACCTATGCAGAAAATTGACGAATTGTAAATACCTAGTAATTCTAATGTTTGTACATTCACATAGTGAAAATTCATGATAACAAATATCAATATTAATAAACACAGTTAATTTTTTACTATTTTTTAAAAATTAGTGAAAGATTAACTGTGTTTATTATTATTGATATTTGTTATTATAAATAATCAAACTTAAATTAATCAAAACTCATTAATCATTTAAACTTCAGCATTTCTCTAGAGAATTCAAAAAAGAAACGAGCTAACTATATTCGGAGAGATTCTGTACCAAATAAGTCATCTTTTCTCTTGTTAATTATTGACAGTGAAGCAAATGTATCGCAAGAACGCGTAATAAAATATTAGAGATTAACTTCTCAATAAAATAATTAATTTTAAGCTTAGCTGATTAATCTAATAATTCGATTAAAATAATCGTTAAAACAGCTTAATTGAGTTTAATTAGATAAGACTAGTTTTCTTTTTATGAAGGGTGATAAAATTGTATCGCTAAGTCACAATAGAGTGTTGTAACAAAATACAATAATATGTCTCATTACGCAACAAGTGGGAATGACTTTTATATCAAAACAATATGATTATTTAGTTTAGAACTAGACATTATTTGTTAAATCGGTCTGTTGATAAACAAATGGAATAGGAGCTAATCATAATCGGGGCTTGTCATTAATGTTGTATCTCAATATAATATTATGTGGTATTAATGGATGTAATACATATTGTAATTCATTGACATGAATAGGCATCGTGAGTTGTGACAGTATTCAGTATATACGAGTAGCCTAGCAGAGGTCAAATAATGGTAATGATTCCGAGAACAACATCCATTCATTATGTTTAAACATAATACATCCAGTGATTTTTCGAGTGTAAAATGGAAACATATAAAGCATAGAGAACCTAAAATGTCCTTTTAATACTGGTATAATTCCTATGTAGGTTGTAGATAGCATTTTATAATATTATGACGATATGTACCTAGATAGTATGTATTATAGGTAGACTAGGTAGATGTCTCTCACCAGTCATGTGACATGGAATAATTTTCCGTTTTGTACATCAACAAAGTGACGCCATTCGTGGATACACTACTAATATAGGTATTATAATATCTACCCAATAGCCAATAATATATTATATCTATGAGTATACTAGTCTGTTATAAGTAGATGCTACTCAAATTCTATTACATTATGTATCGCGCTTTGCTAAATAAAGTAGACATTCATGTGTTTCACAACGTAACTCCTCTATCAAATTTTATAAAGTAACTTTATAACCTATTTCAAATATTTGTAATATTAATGGCTCGCAAATTGACTTACTATTTTTACGTTATATAATTCAACTTATATTTCGTCTACTGGCTTATTTTAATAATACGTGGTTTACATTTTAATAATACGTCTACTGGCTTATTTTAATAATACGTGGTTCGATCCCAGGTGCCGGCAAACTCCCCTTTCACGGAACAAGCTTTTAGCTTAGTGTGAAAGGTGTATTCGGGTTTATAACAAAAACCTAGATATATCTTTAAAAAAAATGTAACAGTGCCCATAATTCACTATAATATATTATTAACATTCTTCCTATTCCATAAAGATGTTTATATGTAGGTATATATTTATATTATCTCGATGAGGTAGACTTAGGTACTAGATATACTCACGCCGTGTCCCAGGTAGGGTAGCTTTATTTCTCGGATATTTCAGGAGTCCAAGGACTCCTATTTATCCCAGGTAGGGTAGGCAGAGAGAATGGAACGCCATGTTGATCTATCCTTACATACTTCTTTCGCTTCCTCTACATTCATCCAGTTTCTCATACATGTTCGCCGATTCCTCTTACTTAACACGCGACCGTCCTTGAGAATTTGATCCACGTGGACAAGCGTAGTTCTTGGACTCCGCGCTTTCTCACACCCCCTCTTTCAGATAAATACACCCTCTTCGTCAATCTTACATCATCCATTCGCTCTACATGACCAAACCATCTAATTTATTTACACACATTCTATCCACAACACTCCTCTTGCATCCACTCATTCTTCTAATATCCTCATACCTCACTCTATAGCATCTCCACAGCATTTATTCCACTCTAGTCCTTCTTCAGCCACGTCCAAGTTTCGCTTGCATATATAAGTGTCGGTACAAGAATGGCGTTGGGCACCAGCATTGTAGCCATGTTCGACACATTGCTATTGTTAACAATGGATCGAAGTGCAACGTTCACTCTTGCACCAGCCATTTTTCTTTTTTCAATGTTCATAGACTTAGGTATATAATATTAATATTTCAATATTAACAAAGAAGAGCTTCAGAGTCGCCACACCAACTGCCTGGAACAGAAATATTAATGTTGTTGACCGAAGGTACTTGTTGGAAGTCCATTTCAAGATAAAATTTAAAAAAACACAACAGATTGCCTACAAACCTGAGACAAAATCAACCTCCTACCGCATTCAGGAGCAATTTGAAAACGATACTGTTCAGAAAAAGTCACGGCACCTTTAAGATGGTCATGGATCACTAAACGGCGCCATATATATATATATATATATATATATATATATATATATATATATTGTCCATATTAAGCACTATGAAATTAATAATCTGGACAACATTATGGTGTTTCTGTATATTGAAAGCGTACGTTAGTGATGTGCAAAACGTGTGCATAAAGCAATGCAAATAGATAATTTATATACATACTTACTTAATACAATATATGAAATATTTTCTGTTCAGATAAATCTGTGGTAATATAGCAAAAGTTGATGTTTAGTCTTTATAACAATCAAATTTGTCACTGAATATGCCTTTTGAAAGCTTATTGTACTAATGAAATGCTGAAAAATATCATTATTTGCAAAATAATAATAATAATAACATAAATATTAGTATGAAGAGCCAATGATTTTACATGCCGAAAATGGTTGAAAATGATTATAACGTTTTTGAAATGCGTTAAGTTTGCTTTTTCGGACAAAGCTGTTATGGTCTCAGTGCAGGGTGATGTTTTATAATAATAATAAAAAAAAATAATAAAAAATCAACTTTTGCTAGGTATATTCTCACAGAAATGTCTTGTGAATTACAAATCGCTGGTTAGGTATAATAGTATTTGAAATATGTAATAGGGCGCAATAATATCACTTTAATGTACCTATAATGATTAAGGTTTTTGAAATATTTAATCCATTTAAAAGTTAGGGTACGCACGAACTTAATTATTTGAAATAATCAACCAATTATTTTCATTAAAATTTATTTCATTTCCATTAAGTATGAAAGTCGCCGTTGAGATGGCTGGATCATGTGCCTCGTACGCCAACAAATCGACTACTAAGATCGTTAGAGGCTGTGGGAGAGGGCAGAAGAAGCTGGCAAGATCAAGGAGCAAATTTTTGTGATGAAAAACTTAGTATGGAGTGGCAAGAGGTCCTGGGAGCAGCAACGGTCAAAGATATTTGGAGGAAGTAATAGGCCCCTGACCCAACAAAGACAAGGGGAAGAAGCTCTAAGAATGATTTTTTAAATAAAATATAAATGTATGTATCACACATAAATCTTTCATAACCAAAAGTAAAATGTTTCAGAAATGCCTTATGATAGTAGTCTCCCAAACACTTAATTCAAGGGTATTTTTTATAGTTATTTGAGATAGTACCTATTTAATATATCTTCAAATAATGAATTCCCCATAAGTCTTAAGTGAAAGCTTTATGATTCGTGTGTCCTGCCAGTGATTACATGTGGGCTAGCGCTAGTTGCGAACAAATGGAAACTGAGGTGTGTACAGCGTGCCTTGGAGAGACAAATGCATGGCATTAGCTTGAGAGACAAAATAAGAAATGAAACCACCCAACAAAAGTCGACATTGTTGATAAAGTCTCCAAGCTGAAATGGCAATAGGCTGGTCACATAGCAAGGCGAGAGGGTTGCAGCTGGTGGACATCCAAAGTTCTTGAATGGAGACCGTGGGAGGACAGAAGAAGTGTGGGAAGACCCAAAAAAAGATGGGTTGACGATATTGTCCAAAAGATGGAAAATAGTGGTATCGTGTTGCTCGAGTTCGAAAAGCATGGAAAAGTTTTGCAGAGGCAAATGGAGAGAAGAGCAGTAAGTAAGTAATATGTTTTATTATTATTATGATGTGTAAACTAGCAGAATGTACCTACTGTATATTATTGTATTCCATAATATGTAAAAATCTTTGTGCCGTTGATGATTGAATAAATAAATAAAAATTTAACACCTACACTTTTTCATATTTGTGTTAACTCTGATAAGATCAATGGACGAGCTATTTTCTGCTGTCAATGAATTTATGATTTGAAGAAGTAGTTGGCCCGTTTTGAGATATAAATTGTAAATAAAAAAACTAACCTCAATTTTAATTCGTTTAACTGTGGGCCTCTTTATGGATCACGTGTTCTGAGTGTAATAATAATAATGATGTACTCAATACCACCGTGGCTTTATATATCTTTGGCATCTATAAATTTATAGTTAGTTGTCAAATTATTCACCCCCTTCTCCATAGTCGACAGTCGTTACAACCCCTATGCTAGTAACAAACTTCTACTTATTATAAGTGGTGTGATGTCGTGGCGGCAATATCAACAAGGTGCATAATTATTATTTACGTCTGCTTCGAAAGCAGACAAATGCACAACAATTCAAAGCTTAATAATATACATATGAAACTCGTGTGTATATTAACTTGCACATGTATCATAATCATAGGTACTTTTGTAAAGAGTGATACAGAATACAGAAATAAATTTCTATTCTATTCTTCAGGCCACAATAGATTTATAGAACATAATATATAATACTATCTAGAGAAATTTGGCGCGTAAAGTTGTTACCTATCCCAAAAAAACACCGGTACAGGTATATCCCATATAAACGTGATAATAGGAACGTGACACGAGCCAAAACTATTTGTATGAACGAAAGAAAAAAATAATAATAAATGGATGACTTTTGTAAACATTGTGTATGTATTGTCTCACCTGACAGAGCCGCTCGGTATTCCTTCCAGTGAGAGTGTGAATGTGACGGCATATTGAACTATTTCAATATAACGTTAAATTTATACGATATTATTTTGACTATGTATGAGTAAATGATTATTATTTAGGAGTTCGACACACCGCTACTCAAAATGATGATTATTTATTTATTTAAGAAAATAAATTTATATTATTTTTTGTACTTCATTCTCACTTTTTATAAATGTATAAAATTAATGTCTGTGTCGGGCCCACAAGGCGATTGTGTTTATAACACATTTTTATCCTGTCGGGTTCAATGTGTGCTTACTACTCACTCAGTACAAGTATGTACTGGTAAAATGTAAGCAATAATTGTACTACAGTATGTAAGATAGAGGAGTACGTGATACTGACGCGACGTTCACAGCTGTCCGTCCAATGCGACGGCTCCTGATATAACTAAATTCAACTATACTTCACTGTTTATTCTTCACTCAACCGCACTAGGGTTGTAACGGATATCCGCACCTTCGTTTAGCCGTGTCCAACCCTACCGAACGAACGGTGCGAACGAATGATCTGTCTCTTCTCTCCATCGGTATAAAAAAAGAATGAGAAGAATAATTTATTAAATAATTTTTTTCCCTTTTAAGTTCGATCGTTCGGCAAGTGTGGAAAGTCTTTTGTGTAAGATTAATAGTCTCCTGTTGAATGCATGTAGCAGTGACGTGCCTTTCATACATTCTTAAATGCGTTGCGTGCTCTGAAGAAACTAACAATAAAATCAAAATCCAAGTAATATTAAATTTCGCGTTTTGCCGATCATGTATTTTAGTTTATAGATGGCGTGGCGAATCTAATTACTATAGCTCTAGTTATAAAACAAAAAAGAATAGTATGAAATATTAAGAATGTAAATATTATTTTATTTATGTATTCTTTACATATTGATTACAAGCAAATTTACACAAAAATACATTTACAATAAATACAATCAATATACAGAGGGCGAGTTTATAGCAGAGGCGCGATTTCTTCCAACTAACCCAAACTTTTACGGTCAAATGAGAATATTATAAAGTTGGAATATCTCAACGTTTTGTCATTTACTGTTCTTATTGTTTTATTTTTACATTTATTTCAGTAGGCAGGTACCTATATGGGTTGTGTTTTGTTGTAAATTTTTAATAAATATAACTGAATAAAAATAATTGGTAATATATTAGAGCTATGTATTTCATTTCAAATTCATACAAAGTTCATAAATCTATAAATCATCACCTCATAAAAATGGATTGGATTATATAAATAATATAATATACTTCTGAGTTCTGTAGAGTTCTGTATCGTTGGTCAGTAGAGAAAAGGCCAATATATAGAGGGGGAGATGGTACCGTATGCTTTCACAAGGGCCCTCCAACCTGTAGATCCATACACACATTTAGTTGCATCCAAATAACTTTTGTGCATTGATTACTAGCAATTTTACAAATAAATTCATTTTATTACTTTAAACACACAACTGGTATGTATCATCTTAGTTCAGCGATAAAGTCTGCTACTCATAAACATAAATATTGTGTACAATTCGCAAAGATTGAGCCAGCCCCAAACTAAGATGTCAATCGTGTATTATGGGTACTAATGCAACACATAATATGATGTACGAAACGTATACATGTAACACTCAAACCCAAGACAATTTGAAAAAGGTTCATTCCACCCTGACTAGAAATTAAACTCGATACATCTTGCAAGAGCCTTACTTTTGCGCCACACTGGTTGTCGTTCCGAGTATATTTTGATAGCACTGAGAAAATAACTTAAATGGTCATTTACGTAGATAATTCGCTAGCTTGAGTGTGATATTTTAGAGAGATACCGAGTAAACTCGATTTAAGATAAATTAGTAAAACTATATACATAAATAAAATAATATAGAATAAAATATTAAAATGTACATACATACGAACTTATGTACATACCATCACAGTATTTTCTGAAAGTAGGGTAACCAGGGGATTAACTGCATGTAATAGTTTGTGCCAATAAAAGGCAAAACATTCAGAATGGCTTGCACGCCTCATCGCCGAACTGAATAACTTAGATGTTTTAAACATAATATTTTTCCCTTCACAGGACATTCAAATACTTGTAGAAAAGAGTGGGAGACTTATTCTTCTGCGGGGTTCCTTTAGAATATTTATAAAGTCATCTGGATTTAGCATAAGTAAACATTATGTAATGAATTTTTTTGCTATGAAAATATTATTAGTTTATTTGTGTCCACTTACTGATTGCATACACGCTTAAAAATATTATTTATGTTGTACTGTCAAGATATTTTATATTTGATGTTTTATAAACACCAGCCTTTATAAACACAGGATATTGTAAAAAATATTTATTTGTTCATAAATGCACACTGATTACAAACAATTTTACACATTAATTTACTGATATCTATTATATTTTTTCGGTGGTAAGCTTATGAAAGTTCATTTTAATATTAAATTAATTAACTGAAAAGAATGGTTGACCGATTTATTTCGTGGACCCCAAATCCATCTCTACCCACACGCCGTGTCCAGTGTGACCAGATTTGGTAGTTTCCTACTTTTTTGGTAGTTTTTGAGGCATTTGCAAATATGTTTCGTAGTTTTTATTTCTTTGGTAGTTTTTAGTAGTTTTTGGTAGTTTTTTGGTAGTTTTTGTATTTAGTCGGTAATTGGTAGATAAATTATCGGGAAAAGTACCCGATACTTACTGATTCGAAAATAATGTCGGTACAAATACCGGGTACATTTTGGAAAAAGGTACTGCGAGAAAATATTGTTGAAGAAAACCGAGGAGTTTTTGAAATACTTCAAATTCCTATACCATTTTGAAAATTCGGCGACGGGGGGGTAGAAATTCAAGCGAGTAACTTTTTTCAGTAGTCGGTATAAAAATACCCGAAAAGTAACAACAGTCGGTACAAATACCCGGTAAAAAGGTACTGTGATAAAATATTGTTTAACAAAACCGAGGAGTTCTTGAAATACTTCAAATTCCTATACCATTTTAAGAATTTAGTAGTTTTTGGTAGTTTTTGATTTCCCCATTTAGTAGTTTTTGAAAATAAAATCTGGTCACACTGGCCGTGTCCCAAGCTAGGTTGGTACAGAAGATGGAACGCCATATATACCTATCCTGTCATACTTAATTTTCTCAAATACATAATCCGCATCCGCATCTTTATCCGCAATGCGAGATGCACTCAACCCTGCACTATACTAACTACTGTACAGTACAACTCATCGAGTTGTATGAAAGAATTCAACATTCGGCATAAATAGCGAATACATACAACGAATGCAGCCGTGTAACTACCTAATGTATATCAATCTATACTGTATTATTATGTTGGTGGGTAGGTATACGTACATAATGTCCGAAATGAAACAGATTCTATCCTCGTGGTCGTTGGTCACGCTGCACGCTCGTTGTTGATGTTGCGATTGGTTAGTCATAGTAGTAGTGGTAAACTTATCGCGCCAGATTTTAATTTGCCGACTTCAGAAACGAGTGATTCTCATTATTAACATTATTACAAACTTCACCATGTATTTTACTAATAATTATTTTAATACATACATAATAGTATTTTCATTTATTTTATATGGATATGTTCAACACAGTGATGTGTATTTTTAGTGGTATGTAAACATATGGCAATAAGTAGAATGCAAGTGTGTGTTTGTGTGTGCATGTGTGTTTCGAGAATATTCACATACCTACATATTATTTGTGTGCTGGCTGGATATATGTAACATATTACAGTATACCTAATACAAGTAGTTATATTGTAGATTACGTACACATTTTATTACATAGATATGCATGAGTAGTGTGTGTATATATGTATGTATGTGGGCACATGTATAAATGTATCTACGTTATTATAATATCAATATATTATAACTAGGGAATCCAATCCCGCATCAAAATCGCGATCCCGCAAGCCTTCGGGATTAGGGAATGCAATCTCGACTCGAGATTGACGAATCGAGATCTCGTTTCAAAATTTGAAGTCGAGATTGAGTCATTCGAGATCTCGTCAAATAATTCGACGAGATTTCACGAGATCTCGATTTATTCGAGATTAGACTATTTTATAAAAATACTATATCATTTGTTCAATAAATGTTAAATTGAATTAAAAAAACTACATATCCATGTGACTGTTATAATTTTTGTAAATAAAACAATAATAATTGAGCATAAATTTAAAAAATCAACTTTTATTAAAGAAAAGTTAAGTGTTGAGTCTCCATGACATTCTCCAAATTTTAGTACACTAAATATCTTAGCATGCTCAGTTTGTATAGTGTAAAGGCAGAAAAACGTATACACTATACAAACTCAGCAAGCTATAACCACTGAAATTTGGGGAATGTAATTAATGGGCACATTAGAGGAGATATCTATACTGTACGTATCAATCATGTTCGCAAGACTTGACCAGCGAGTTTTACAGTCTAGTGCCAGTTGGAGGGGTTTTCCTATTTCTTCCTAGATATAAGGCTGTAGGACATCATTCTTTGTCAGCGAGTTCTTAAAAAAACTTGACGAGTTTTGTAAGTTTCGATATAATTAATCGATATTCCAAAGCCAAATCTACTTGCCTTGATGGAAATGAAAAACGAAATCCATAGTCATCGTTGTCATCCTCTTCATCACTTCCACCATCTCTATCTGATTCTGTATTAGGCTGTCCATCTTTTTCTACCGACCTTAACAAATCTTTTTCCTCAAGCTCAGCATTCGATTAAATTTACTTGTAGTTACGTACATATACACTTGGCATGAGTTGTTCTTAGACATAATTATTTCACTTGGTTAATTATCTAATGTTTTAATAGTAATTAGTTAAGTTAGTTATCATATTTACTGGAGAAAGCTAAATTTTAATAATACGTACATTTTTCATGCGCGCTCAATCTCGATCTCGTTTGTGATCTCGATCGATTTGGTCGAGATCTCGAACGATATTTTAAAAACGAGATTACCTAGCTTCGAGATTAAATCTCGAAAAATTACTCGAGATCTCGCGAGATCGAGATTGCATTCCTTATGCGGGACTGATAGATTTTTTAATAAAAAAAAACTGTTTTAAGTAGATACTTAGTTATTTAAAAAAATATATTAAATAAAGACGAGTAAATTGTAATATTTTTTATTATTATGCAGATTTATTACTCATATTGCTAATTATTAACAAGTGGAAAATTGATGTTTTAGAGGTATAAATAATCAGCTTCTTATAAGGAACGATATAATACAACATTTCACCTTATAGATTTGTAATTTGTATGAACAATTGAACATATTTATTAATTTCGACTTTTAGAGGCATAAAAAATAGCTTTTTTCTGATAATACTTTCGAAAAAATGATAAGTACCTAAAGTTTCATCTTTTAGATTTGATCTTATCTTGTTGCATAAATAGCCAGCGGCGGAAAAAGCACGTTCAGCTTCCATGCTGTTAGGTGGAGTTGACTTCATATTACTTGACTATCCATTCTGTACGGAGACTGCTCTAATTCATCTTCTAGTATAGACGAAGGCTCATCATTTAATAGATTCGATAAAGGCGTGTCTTCTTCATCGCCATTGTCATCAACTTGTTGGTTTTGAGTTTTAGGTTGTACCTGCGAGTCTGACAACAGTCTCTCGATTGAACACTTCATTTCAGTTCGAAATGTAACTTTGCTTGGATGAAAGAATGGAACGTCCACCACATTTGTAGATCCTAAATCTTTTTCTAGATATTTGTTAGGATATTCTAAGCACAGCAACACGACAGTCATTGATGTGCGGCGTTATTTTATCCGGCGAGATAGCGACACTTCAAGTTCCTGGCTTAACCTGGTATTTTGGCGATCCAGTTTGCTTATCATGAAACGCAATGTGGTTTCTGCAGAAACTAATGTTGCGTCCTCGCGGCATAAGACATTTACAGCAAGCTTCACTGGCTCTAAAGTTCGTTCAATATTACTCAATGTTATAAATTCTTCATCAGTGAATGAAAATGAAGATGATGTCAGTTTAAGATCAATAAGTGCTTTAAGTATGTACTGTTTGACTTTGTTGAACCTCGATAACATTGATGCGAGACTGTTCCAGCACGTTCGGCAATCTAGGATCAGCTGTAATTCTTTGCAGAATTTTGCTTTAATATATATTTGCAGAAGATCATTTGTTACTGGAGATTTAGAACTAAAATGCTTGACAATTTTCCTGACTTTTTGAAACAGTAAAAACAAAAAATGGATTAAGTTATAATGATTTTCATTGAAAAATCTATTGGTCTGACAATACTTATCTACCTATATTGTGGTAGCAAATCTCCTTCTTGAATGTCTTCCTCTACCGAAAAGTCACTTGCTCGTCAACATTTTCATTATCACTCCCACCATCCGGTCTATTTTCGAGTACTTCAACTTGACTTTATTTCTTCTTCTTGTCTCTGATTGCATAGAACTTCAAGAACAGCGAGTTGCAACCCATGTGCAAAGAATAACTGGTGGTGCGCTGATAATAATCTCCCAACTTTCTTCATGACTGCTGCACCTCCGGTTGTTGCTGCGATCACATCTAGATTTAGGAAACTCTAATTATTTTCCATACAAATTCTATAGAAAAGTCACGAGATCCAAGGCAAAGTAACTTATCATTGAGGCTGTGTTGGGTTTAATAAATAATCAGAATGTCGTCTGAGCCCATTCTTAAATATTTTTTTCAGTCCCGCAAGCGTGCGGGATCCCGCATGAGTAATCCCGCATTTCTGATCCCGCAAAAAAGGAGTGGGATCTCGCATTTACGGGATCCCGCTTTTGCGGGATTGGATTCCCTAATTATAACTATAAGATAAGCACTTCCCAACCACATGTAGTGTGATTGAAATGCGTGGAAAATATGATAGAAACTTCTACGAACTGTTTACTTATCTTCGTATTGCTAGTACCTATGTTCTAAGTAACTATATGACACATGTGTCTAACTATGTTATGGACAATAGGTAAGTATAATTTATTTGTAATAAAAATTATAATCTAGTGACGATTAACAACATAACCAATATCAGATTAAATGATAGTTTGTATTTACATAATATATACATACCTATACGAATTACATACATGCATTCTATCACCCCGCATCTCTTGAAGGCGGTATAGTTAGAAATGATCGAATCCCTAATAAAAAAGTAATGGAAAGATTGATAATTAATAAACAATAACACAGATGTGCAATATGAAAGAGTTCAGTTTATTATATAAATTATTTAATATTCACATATAAAAATACTCTTAAAATTCACTTCATTTTTAATTTGCTTTTTTTTAAATTACATCCGTCTTTAGACAAATTTAGAAATAAATACAAATATATTATTATTTTCTCATAATAATAAAGTAAATATTGTATGATACGTACTTGAGATAAGATAACACTTAAAATTGATATGATAAGCAATAGATTATCAGTCCAAATAATAATAATAAATATCGTTGAGTCGGATAACTTATGAAATCTGATACACCTCTATCTTTACCATCAAAATATTTTCCACAAGCGGGGCAGCCAGCAGACAAACAGTATGTAATAAAGTGCTAATCATCCCCTCCATGCCAATAAAAAAATTAAGATATTCAGGATGGGTGGCATCGCTGAATTAAATATGTATAATATCTTATTGTGATATTTTATGAACACCTGCCTCTTAGAGGATATGAATTGAAAACTGACAACAAAGAGTGGGAAACTTTTCTTTGCTAGGGACTCTACGAACCTTATTTATCAATCCTACTTTTTGAATTTCTTCATTTATACATTAAATAAGTCAAACGGCTCATCAGCCTATCAAAATAGTATAAATTTTGAACATATTACGATATAAAATTATAATGCACACAATAATAATAATAAAAAAAAATCTCATAAAAAATACTTCATGATAAATATGACATTAAAAATAGTAAAACCAAAATTGAAAAACAAAGCCACAAAAGACAGATACATCAGGCACAAGCATAAATGTAGTGTTGTGGAATTCTCAAGAAATAATTTTTGGAGAAATTTACCGAGAAATTTCTCGGTAAATTTCTCGAAGTAGAGAATTTTCGGAGAATTTTTTTTATTTTTTATTTAACAGTATAATAATAATAAATAATTTATTCAATCAATCAATAACAATGTACAAATGTTGAGACAATTGGCTACAATATGGCTACAATTAATTAAGGAAAAAAATATTTTTTATAAAAAATCTTGATGTTTGACACCCCACATGCCCATATTTAAGTTAAAAAAAAATTGCAAGTACGTACATGGAAAAAAAGTGATAATAACCAGTGATTTGGGCCTTAATCATCCCCACAATTTTTTTGGATCAATCGTGTTGGCTGCGAAGTGTACTGGGTGAAGGTCATAATACCACTAAGAAAAATTATGGAGAGAAATTTCTCTTCCATCAGAAGAGAAATTCTCGGAGAAATTTCTCGTTCTCGAGAATTTTTTTTGGAGAATTTTCTCTTCTCACATCACTACTCGTATGTCAGCTGCCTGAGAGATCTGAGAGTATTCATTACCAAGTCTTTAAATGCAATTCAGTGATGAGTTTTGACTGTACTTTCTCAGGGATTCATTCACATACAATGATGTAGCCTGTCGCGTGGTGCTCGATGGAGATCGATTTTTATTTGATATTTGGACAGTACATCTGATCGGGAGCCGGATAATTTACCGACAACAATTTGCCGACGGACAATTCACCGACAACAATTCACCGAGAGGACAAATTACCGAGAGGATAATTCATCGACGTACATTTCACCGACAGACAATTTGCCGACAAATACAAAACAATATAATCATGTTTTTTAATGTATTTTATTGTTTATATATTTGTGTAACAAAATATTTAAACACCATATTTAAACATATTTAAACAAAAGAACTTCCGACCACGCCAGAATTATATTATTCGCATTTGTCGGCAAATTGTCTGTCGGTGAAATGTACGTCGATGAATTATCCTGTCGGTGAATTATCCTCTCGGTAATTTGTCCTCTCGGTGAATTGTTGTCGGTGAATTGTCCGTCGGCAAATTGTTGTCGGTGAATTTTCCTAGACCCCATCTGATCATGTTTAAACTTATATAAAAACATAAAATCAGGCAACTTCCTTCTATCAGAAAGTCTTAATAAATTTAAAGAGTTCAACAAATACTCATAAACAATGTTTTCCAAAGGTGAACCCATTCTGTAGTTAATAAAACCTACGCTCAATCCTGTTTAGGCTATTTACATGAACCTCAAAGCATGGGTTCTACACAAGGGAGTCAAATTCCAAGATACTACGAACCAAAGAAGTACCTATATAAAATTTTCAATATACAGTATACAGACTTGATAGAGGCTTACAGATTCTCAGCACAAAACCCGACATTTCTTAATTATCTGTTACAATTACACTATCTACATGATTAAAAAAACTTAGTCGTTGTCAAAAATTGTACCAAGATCATGTATCTGATGCTAGCACAGAACTGTTAATGTCATAATTATAAAAAAGAGGATGAGTAGTTTTGTAGAAACGCATAACTTGTAATTTCTTTGTATTTGATGTCAGTCTATTGTTATAACACCAATTGTCAAAAGCATTCAAATTCTTCTGTAGTATCTCACAGTCCTCCATGGAATTTATAATCTTGAAAATTTTCATGTTATCAACATGCATAAAAACATGCACATTAGAGAATATTATGTTTGCAGCGTCATTATAAAAGGATGTCGGTCCGAGGTGCGGCACGCCACTGAAAACTTTAAAGGTGCGGGAGAGAGTGTCATTTATTTTCATAGGGATCCACTAAAATCAATTGACCGTAATTTGCCCACCCCGTTGAAAGCCTTGCTGAAGTCTGTATAGAACGAATCAACTTGACCTCGACCAGTCAGCAAATAAGATATAAAATTCTCATACTCCAGCAAATTCTACTGAGTAGACCTCGAAGATATAAAATCAAGTTGATAATCAGATACAGTATTGCTGATTCATTTATTTATTCATTCATCGCCCTCAACGCTTCTCTCGGGAGCACAGGGCAGAAACCAGAAACCGTCCCTCTTTCAGAATACACCGTTCCTATGACAACGACATCAGAGCGCAGGGAAAGGTGACGCAATTGGCGTAGAGACGCTCTAAATGGAGGAGTACCTATTGTTGATGCATGGTGAATTCTTGTTCAAAACAATTCTGGGTTTGCAGACTACTTGCAAATTGGTCTATAGCCAGTAAACTCTTGTCTATTACCTAAGTTAAAAATATGGATAACTTAGCTTTGCTTCCAACAATATGGATGCTCACCAGATATTATTAATTTATTAAACAATATAATCATCTTTAAACGATATAATTTTACACTGCTCTTAAGCTTGTGTTATAAACTGTTATAAAAAAAAATCTAAATAAATATATAATTTTGGATGTATTTACATTAAGTCTATCTTTTAAAAAGAGTTTTGTTGTGTATTTTGCTGATCTTTTAGCTGTATTTGGAATGCTGTCTTCTGCTTTTACCTATTGGATAGAAGAATTTGAAAATTGTATAAGTAGTTGTTGAATGAGTACGGGACGAATTGAAGAAATATATCGTTCAACCCTCCTTCAAAAGTAAAATAAGCCATATATTGATGATCATATTGATTATCTGGGTTTATTCATTAATTGTTACATCAATAAAATAGGCAATATAATATCGTAGCTGACTGTTAAAGGGCAGTGTAATTTGAGTGAATTACTCTTGTACCAGTAATATTCGATAACTTATACGCGGTAGTAGGTAGAGCAGAGGAGGGGGGGGGAATTTTCGGATGAAGGGCCTAATTCAGGAATCCATAATTATCGGCGGGCCGCAAGTAAAATATCATTTTTATATATACACTAATTTATTACCATGAAAATGCATACAGTGTCATACAGTGTGTTTTGTTTGAGTTATGCCGTTATAAACAAGATCCGAGATGATGGATTTTTTTTAAAATTTATTTTCAATCTTTGTTTAAAAAGTCGTTAGAAGACAATATGTGTTTTTTTTTAACATTTTATTACTCGCGGGCCGCAGTTTGCCCGTGCCTGAGGTAGAGTTAAATAATGAAAAGGTATAATTAATTGTAAAATTATCTACGTAGGTACTTCATGAAATAAATTTGACCAGTTTATGTGTATTAACCACGCGCCTATCATACTGTTGGTAGGTACGAGTACTCTGGGTTTTATTTTCAGACTGGTGACAGACTTTCAATTGATCCAGTCTTACAGACTAACTACTCATTGTCTCCCGTGTCCCATTACTGGAGCACAATGCTGCATGGTCCCCGAATTATGTCATCCATTGTAAAAGTTTGGGAAGAGTACAGAGAAAGTTTTTAAGACTAATAAATTACGGAATGGGAATAGTTTATATTGAATATCCAGTCTTAATGAGCGAGCTCTGTCTCCTCAGTTTTGAGAACCGTGGGAAGATGTTAGTATCAAATTCAGTTAGATGATGTTTGGTATCAAATTCAAATTATATAGCCTACAAAGTGTTATTAATCACTAAAAGTGTCGGTCTTCTAAAACCTACGAATACAAATTTAGAAAATAAAAACCAAGAAAACCTTTGTAGTTCATTTCTAGAAGTCGTTGGCTAGTATCTAACTTTGAAAAAGTGACTGTTCTCGCAGATATTTGTAATAATGTTAATCTTTGAAAGACAGGTACGAATCAAATTGCCAACAAAGCCATCCCATTTTAAGAATTAATTAGCAATAGAACCATTGCATATAACGAATTAAATCAAATTATATTTTCGATATCTCGTTAACAAAGCTATTAAATATATTTACATAATATTATATATAAATAATTATTTATTATATGAAATTATTTCATAGATGATATTAAAAATAAATGTTAAGTAAATAAACATAGGTACTTGCTAATATTTTATTGGTATAACTATGACATAAAAAATAACGAGCAATATTTTACCCAATAAGTTTTTAAAATTTAATGCGTGTACATAGGCGGTCAATGTAAATATTAATTTAACTTGATCATAAATTAAACTAATTACATATTTAGTAGGTATGTACTAATATTATGATATACTTAATGTTAAGTCCTCTCTTTTCTGTAAGTTTTTGAGTATTCTGTAAAAGACAGGTATTCGTGGAAGAACAAAAAAATATAAAATTAAATATCTTTAATTTTTCATTTAACATCTTCAATTTAGCGATGATGTATGACATTCATTCTGAATGTCTAAACATTTTATTGACACGCAGCTGTCGATTTATATGTTTATTATTCGTCCGCTGGTAACCCCACATGTGGGAAATGAAGATTGTTGAAGAATATAAAAGACATCTTGTTACAAAAATACACTTTGACTTTTTAAACTTAACAACAAATACTTTTTATGACAAAGAAAATATATAAATAATTTCAGAATACTTACATAGTATTTTACCGTTTTATTTTCAATTATTGTTGTTCTTATGTATTCAATAATTATATACATTGTTTTTTTCTACATAAATTAATTATAATATAATCTCGTTTTAGTCAAAGATTTTTTTGGAATACTTGGGACAGGAAACCTACCTTTTTATGTAAGCAAATAGGTATGTCGAATCTCTGCTATCTATGGGTTGGATATTATCCAACCCATAGATAGCAGAGATTCGAACCAATATGATAACTAGAAGTTCCAAGTATTGACGTTATGTCGGTAACTTATTAAATAAAGATTCGATGTTTTTCAGGTAGATGTCGCGTTAGTTAACTAAACGAAGATATTTAGCAGTAAATATTTTCAATTCAATGCGTTTATGGGGATTTTTTTTTATTATTATTTTTCAGGCATTCCACCCAATATTGAGTGATTTTGCTAGGGAAAAATTCTAACAAGATAATTTTACATGACGACAAAAATAAAAAAAAAATTAAAGTAAAATTTGATATTGTGATATTTTTTGTGAGGGATTAGGTCGATTAGGTATTTGTTTGGGTTTACAGTTTATCAAATATTCATCTCACAGTAGGTGATCAGAAACTTAATGCACCGCTTAAGGTCGCACGGTGCCGGCGACCTGTCCACGCAACCACGGCCCCTCCAAAAGGTATGTTTATAAAATTAAATAAAGTGATTGAGAGGAATTGGTTTATCCTTTGGGTGTTGCATCTTTACCACACGAGCCCTAGAAAAATCGACATACCTATTTGCTTACATAAAAAGGTAGGTTTCCTGTCCCAAGTATTCCAAAAAAATCTTTGACTAAAACGAGGAGAACGGACCTAAAAAGTCTCATTTTTTGAGAATTTGACTAAAAATACCATAATCTTTTCGAAAATTCAGCGATGGGGAAGCGAAACCAATTAAATAAATCGTGAGGCTAAGAATTAATTACGACATCCGGGGCCCCAGCATGTTCAAAGATAGCCCTGTATGGTGGTGAAACTGATTTTTTTAGAGTATGTATTGACATGGACATACACACTCAAGGGAAGTTGCTGTCTCTCCCCTAAAACCTTGAAAATAGTAGGCAAAATTTGTATTAAAGTATGGGAAAAGCGGCACCAAAGTGGGAAGCTGCTCGCCCTAGAAGTCAGACTAAATACAATGGGAATTTTGTGGGTATACTTTATTTTAAATAAATTGTTAGCAAATTTATTAAAAATAATCATAAGAAGAAATTAAACATTCAGGATTATTCAGCAGGTAAGTAGGATTGACGGGATACTCAATTTATATAATTATCATTCTAAACTATAACAAAACTGATTCTACCAGAGACAGTTCAAATATATTGGTATTAACTAATAGGTATATTATATTCAAATTATACACAATAATAATTCATGGTATTTACATGTTTATAATGTATTTGTTTTATTCTTCACTGTGCATTGGTTACAATATTTCAAATCAATACAAAGTATCATAAAAATATCAGTTATACAATTCAAAGAACAGAAGGCGATAACTGGAATGCGATGTCTTCCAACCAAGCCAGTGCACTTTTTTTTTTTTTTAAAAAGATATATCTGGGTTTTGTTATAAACTCAAATACAACCTTAAGCTAAAAGCTTGTGCCGTGAAAGGGAAGTTTGCCGGCACCTGGGATCGAACCACGGACCCCTTGTTCTGAAGGCCGATACTCTACCCCCAGGCTACCGACGAACTCTACCGACGAACCTAATGTATCTAGTCAAAATAATTCAATTTCTATGATTTTATGTCTATATGCATTGTAAAATACGTAAACTTATAATAAATTTCATGCAGTTTCATTCATTACAGCTATAAATCCACGTACATTTTTTTATTTCCGGATTATATAACATGCCCAACAAACAATCAACTTTTACTGCTATCCAATTGAAAAGAGTATATACACAAACGTAGTATGACCTGAAACAATGAAAAAAAAAACATTTCCTTCATAAGATGTCATAAGTATTAAGTAAGTTCCTCTAACAGGATAAAATTTGTTTGATATTTTAGGGATGGTCCTGGTTGAACCATGATTTAAGAGGTGAAGTGAAAGATGAAGAAGACTAGACATTATATACTGATGTCTCAAGATAGATGAATTGATTAACAGCAAATGCACATTTTCTAGTTGTATACGTAGTTTACAAATCTAGGTAATTGTTAAACTGGACAAAGCACATCTCGCGATAAGACGGGTTGTGGGTTCAAGTCTCGTCCGGGGCACTACCAAATAAGGTAACGTTGTCTTTTCTTAGTCTTATATGGTAGTTTCGTGCGTTGAATTTACATATGTGACCTCATGCAATGGTTAATTGTAAAAATAACATCGATAAACTAGGTAACTGTTTTTTTGAAAATGAGTCACTCACTTGCATTTAGTTCCCGAAGCTGGAAAACTGTCCGGTCCACTGCAGTTGGGTTTGGAAGTTGTGGGTTGAATAATGTTTGTTGTTTTTGTGATAGGCGCAGGAGATGTAGATGTTGTATGTACCGAATTTTCACAAGAAGATTGTACATTTTCTCCACAAAAACTTCCGGAAGAGTAGATGAAATCACATTTAGTATTATTTGGACAGTTTATAATTGGTCCACTCGGTATTTTTCCATCTAAAGTGAAAATAGCTCATAAGAAATTGCTCTTAATACCTACACAATATATCTATAAAAATAAAATTTAGGGATTAAATATTTCTTGATGTGTTTATTGTTTAACTGAATAATTTTGAGTAAGTAGATAAGGTTACAGTTCAAAAGTAAAAAGTAACTTAACAAGATTAAGGACTGCATCGGATGTAGAATATTTAAATTCTTCTGTTTTCTGATGAAGTTTATTTGCAATTGTATTTCATTTAATACAATGAAGTCTATTGTTAAAAACTTAATTACATAATTACCCTATTTTTATTAATCTAATCCTATCTTGTGGTTCAAAATAGACTTAGATAATATTATGCGATAGTTTTTTCAAATACTGAACTTGCATATGGTATGTAACATATTTTATGTAAATTTCGATCTTTTTATGTTACATTTAGTCATCCGGTCTCTAATAATGGTCTAATAAAAACTTATCCATTTTATAATAATTAGTAAAATTACCTAAACAAAGTTGTAATTGAGAATCGTTCACACATGCGAATCCATAGTCATTGCAGAAACCACACGTGCAATCTGGATTCGCACCATTTGGTAGAACACTGCAGGGTAGAGATGTAGATCCAGCGCTCGTGAAGCAATACTGTGATTCAGAACACGAATACGGATCGCCTATGGATGTTCCTGAAAAAAAAATACATATACAAGATTAAAAAAATTTACATGCCTCATCACTGAATTCTCAGCAAGTTTATATCTGAGAATATACCACTTATATAATATGTGTAGGTAGGTACATAACTACATAGGTACCTCAAAAACAAGACCACACACTTTCATGACAGTAAATATTTCTAGCTTTATAAGCAAAATGAAAGCCGCCTTTTTCGTCGGTGCCCTCGCGAATTGCCCTTCGATTGCGAAGAATCGTAAAACGGTATCAAAGCAATAAGTCATCTTTGAAATATTTTGACTATTAAAATGAGATTCTGCCTTTAAAAGATAAAAAATCTCTATCTGGTTACTAAATATGACATCCTAAAAAAGAGTTGCTTTGGAATAGTAAAATATTATGGAAAACTATGAATGAGAGAGATCCTTGATCACCCGGAAACGAGTGGATGGCTTTTGAACATTGAATAGAATAAACGAATGAGATAGAAAAAGAGTTGCCTTTACGAGAAGATATTTATATAACAATAAAAATATATTAATAAATCATACCATTGGAATTGAAACTACAGTATTGATATTCTGTACTTGATACACATTTTACGTTGTATTTAGAACATTTATTACAGTCGCCCAATCCACGACTAATTATGGCCTGAAAAAGAGTTACAAAAACATTATAAATTTTTATTATTAGGTATCCATATAAATCTAATTAAAAATACTAATTAAAAACACGGAAATATTCAGGCAATAAGTACTTACAAAAAATATCAAATATGCTATCATATTGAAATATTTTATTTGCAACGACAAGACACCAGATGCTTCCTCTATTAGTGTAATGACTATTTGTATTTTCTCCGTATCATAGTTTGTTTCTAGTCAATAGGTGCATAATGCGATTAACATGCAATTAATTATATAACTAGGGTGACATTCAAAGTGACAAGTGCAATAATTTATAACATTTAATGAATATATACCTACATACTTTGTTATAGAACTATAATTTTAAGAATACAATAATTCAAAAACTTATGTACTGAGTAATAATATTTTCTATGACATGTTCTGAGCTTCAGAGCAGTAGAAATAAATTTGTTCTTATCACCGCATCACAGCAAGAAGAAGTTTATTAGAAAACTATTTCAAGATTTTTCGTCTCTTAATATTTCTCAAGTATTCGGAGAAATGTTTTACCATTTGACTCATATTTTCCCTCACATTACGATACATTGTGAAGAAGGATTTTCAATTCGTCGGGAATGCAGTGAGAAAAAGTACAATGCTTTTGTCCAGTTTTCACTTTGATTGATATTGACTGAAATATTGATAGTAATTAATTGTATAAACAAGCAAATAATATTAGAACATTGTATACTACGTGTAGCGGACGGCCAAGAACCACGTGAGATAGAATAGAGATACTCTCGCGAGAAGAGTGTTGTGGATAGAATGCGTCTAAATAAGTTACAATGGTTTGGACATGTTGAGCGAATGCAAGATGAAAGAATTATGAAGAGGATGTACATATTTATCTGAAAGAGGGGGTGTGAGGAAGCGCGGACGACCAAGAACCACGTGAAGAGGATGTATTTATCTGAAAGGGGGGGGGGGGTGTGAGGAAGCACGGATGACCAAGAACTACGTGGTTTGATCACATGGATCAAATCCTAAAGGATGGCCATGTGTTGAGTAAGAGAAATTATGTATGAGTGCGGAGGAAGCGAAAGAAGTTTGTAAGAATAGATCTATATGGCGTTCCGTTCTCTCTGCCTACCCCTCCTAGGACACGGCGTGAGGGTATAGATAAAAATGTCATTCCACAAAGTTACACTCAAAAACTTGAATCATCCAAATATTGATATGATTTAGTTAATTTTATTTTAAATCAATCAGTAACAATTGATATGGGTCATACATCACTCGTTACATAGTTATTTGCTTTTCTACCCTTTTTAACGTCATCAACTGGTATTTATTACTTGTATTATAACTGGTTCACTTAAAGATTACTGCTGTTATATTTTTTACAGAATGATGTTTATTGTTTGTATTGGAATTATATTGGTACCATCAGTAAGGTTGTTCATATTTTGATATTGTATTACATATAACTATTTTCTAGTTGACGTCGAGTTTATGATCTGCAAATCATCTTGATGATGAAGTTTAATTTATCGACTGACGGTTCTTGGGGGAAGTTCATATTAATAATTTATCAATGAAACACGATATTTAGTTATTCCACTATTGGATTTATTAATTTTGCGAGCCGACTTTCAAGACTTTCCGCTCTCATCGTCATGCATAAATAAGGTGAAGCTTCATTACAAGTTATAGAAAACAATAGATTAAAATAAAATATAAAGAGTTGGGTTAATATTATGTATCGTCAACCATATATTACTATAATTATGAGCCGCTGTGGATGGTTCTATATTAAACATCTACAGCATTTGCCTTTGTAAGATAACAGGGAAACCACAGAAAAACCCTTGTCAGAGATGTGCATTTCATTTTTATAGAGGGTGCATTTTTATAGGGGAGTAGCCAGCAGACTAACTGCATGTAATAAACATACAAGCTGTCCTAACTCTCCCAACAAAATAATAAAACATTCAGGATGTGTGAAATTTATTTATTAAATAGTAACTGAAGAGAGTTAAAAAAATAAAGAAATGTCACCCAAACGCATAAGTTGGAGTCTTCGGACTCCTGAAATATCCGGAAAAAGAGGATATTTCAGAAATATAACTTATTTAATAGTTGTATACAATAAGCACAAGCATATAATATATTTTAACTTTTTTTTATTTTATATCTATGATAAAATTTTATAGTACCTAATCATAATCATAAATAAAATAATCTTTATTGTACATTTTTAAAGTACCTAGTACAAATGGCGAGTTTATTGCCTGCAGGCAATTTCTGACCACCAACCATGAGAGAAATATAATAATAAAACAGATGGATGATGAGAAAAAACATTTTTATTGACAAAAATATTATTGTATGTCTCAGCTCCGTTACACTAATAACTTGGGTATTTCAGAATTTTGCATTTACCTACATATTATTACAAAAATGTTTCATTAGTTCGTTGGACAAATATACGTTGAACTGCATCTATTAATACTGGGATCGAATAAAGAATTATTTGTGCAGTTGTATGAGTATCCGATAAAGGTATTATTTCGTCGTATACATTTCACAAAAGATCTGAAATACATCAGAAAAATTATTGTAAATAATAGAATAATGTTATACCTAAAAATGGTAAGTTTTGTAATGAATACTATATTATATTCATTAAATCCGTTCATAAAACAGGAAGAAAGACGAAATGTACGTTTTTTTATTTCTAATATTTTTAGATTAGATCCATACACACATTTAGTTGCATCCAAATAACTTTTGTGCATTGATTACTAGCAATTTTACAAATAAATTCATTTTATTACTTTAAACACACAACTGGTATGTATCATCTTAGTTCAGCGATAAAGTCTGCTACTCATAAACATAAATATTGTGTACAATTCGCAAAGATTGAGCCAGCCCCAAACTAAGATGTCAATCGTGTATTATGGGTACTAATGCAACACATAATATGATGTACGAAACGTATACATGTAACACTCAAACCCAAGACAATTTGAAAAAGGTTCATTCCACCCTGACTAGAAATTAAACTCGATACATCTTGCAAGAGCCTTACTTTTGCGCCACACTGGTTGTCGTTCCGAGTATATTTTGATAGCACTGAGAAAATAACTTAAATGGTCATTTACGTAGATAATTCGCTAGCTTGAGTGTGATATTTTAGAGAGATACCGAGTAAACTCGATTTAAGATAAATTAGTAAAACTATATACATAAATAAAATAATATAGAATAAAATATTAAAATGTACATACATACGAACTTATGTACATACCATCACAGTATTTTCTGAAAGTAGGGTAACCAGGGGATTAACTGCATGTAATAGTTTGTGCCAATAAAAGGCAAAACATTCAGAATGGCTTGCACGCCTCATCGCCGAACTGAATAACTTAGATGTTTTAAACATAATATTTTTCCCTTCACAGGACATTCAAATACTTGTAGAAAAGAGTGGGAGACTTATTCTTCTGCGGGGTTCCTTTAGAATATTTATAAAGTCATCTGGATTTAGCATAAGTAAACATTATGTAATGAATTTTTTTGCTATGAAAATATTATTAGTTTATTTGTGTCCACTTACTGATTGCATACACGCTTAAAAATATTATTTATGTTGTACTGTCAAGATATTTTATATTTGATGTTTTATAAACACCAGCCTTTATAAACACAGGATATTGTAAAAAATATTTATTTGTTCATAAATGCACACTGATTACAAACAATTTTACACATTAATTTACTGATATCTATTATATTTTTTCGGTGGTAAGCTTATGAAAGTTCATTTTAATATTAAATTAATTAACTGAAAAGAATGGTTGACCGATTTATTTCGTGGACCCCAAATCCATCTCTACCCACACGCCGTGTCCAGTGTGACCAGATTTGGTAGTTTCCTACTTTTTTGGTAGTTTTTGAGGCATTTGCAAATATGTTTCGTAGTTTTTATTTCTTTGGTAGTTTTTAGTAGTTTTTGGTAGTTTTTTGGTAGTTTTTGTATTTAGTCGGTAATTGGTAGATAAATTATCGGGAAAAGTACCCGATACTTACTGATTCGAAAATAATGTCGGTACAAATACCGGGTACATTTTGGAAAAAGGTACTGCGAGAAAATATTGTTGAAGAAAACCGAGGAGTTTTTGAAATACTTCAAATTCCTATACCATTTTGAAAATTCGGCGACGGGGGGGTAGAAATTCAAGCGAGTAACTTTTTTCAGTAGTCGGTATAAAAATACCCGAAAAGTAACAACAGTCGGTACAAATACCCGGTAAAAAGGTACTGTGATAAAATATTGTTTAACAAAACCGAGGAGTTCTTGAAATACTTCAAATTCCTATACCATTTTAAGAATTTAGTAGTTTTTGGTAGTTTTTGATTTCCCCATTTAGTAGTTTTTGAAAATAAAATCTGGTCACACTGGCCGTGTCCCAAGCTAGGTTGGTACAGAAGATGGAACGCCATATATACCTATCCTGTCATACTTAATTTTCTCAAATACATAATCCGCATCCGCATCTTTATCCGCAATGCGAGATGCACTCAACCCTGCACTATACTAACTACTGTACAGTACAACTCATCGAGTTGTATGAAAGAATTCAACATTCGGCATAAATAGCGAATACATACAACGAATGCAGCCGTGTAACTACCTAATGTATATCAATCTATACTGTATTATTATGTTGGTGGGTAGGTATACGTACATAATGTCCGAAATGAAACAGATTCTATCCTCGTGGTCGTTGGTCACGCTGCACGCTCGTTGTTGATGTTGCGATTGGTTAGTCATAGTAGTAGTGGTAAACTTATCGCGCCAGATTTTAATTTGCCGACTTCAGAAACGAGTGATTCTCATTATTAACATTATTACAAACTTCACCATGTATTTTACTAATAATTATTTTAATACATACATAATAGTATTTTCATTTATTTTATATGGATATGTTCAACACAGTGATGTGTATTTTTAGTGGTATGTAAACATATGGCAATAAGTAGAATGCAAGTGTGTGTTTGTGTGTGCATGTGTGTTTCGAGAATATTCACATACCTACATATTATTTGTGTGCTGGCTGGATATATGTAACATATTACAGTATACCTAATACAAGTAGTTATATTGTAGATTACGTACACATTTTATTACATAGATATGCATGAGTAGTGTGTGTATATATGTATGTATGTGGGCACATGTATAAATGTATCTACGTTATTATAATATCAATATATTATAACTAGGGAATCCAATCCCGCATCAAAATCGCGATCCCGCAAGCCTTCGGGATTAGGGAATGCAATCTCGACTCGAGATTGACGAATCGAGATCTCGTTTCAAAATTTGAAGTCGAGATTGAGTCATTCGAGATCTCGTCAAATAATTCGACGAGATTTCACGAGATCTCGATTTATTCGAGATTAGACTATTTTATAAAAATACTATATCATTTGTTCAATAAATGTTAAATTGAATTAAAAAAACTACATATCCATGTGACTGTTATAATTTTTGTAAATAAAACAATAATAATTGAGCATAAATTTAAAAAATCAACTTTTATTAAAGAAAAGTTAAGTGTTGAGTCTCCATGACATTCTCCAAATTTTAGTACACTAAATATCTTAGCATGCTCAGTTTGTATAGTGTAAAGGCAGAAAAACGTATACACTATACAAACTCAGCAAGCTATAACCACTGAAATTTGGGGAATGTAATTAATGGGCACATTAGAGGAGATATCTATACTGTACGTATCAATCATGTTCGCAAGACTTGACCAGCGAGTTTTACAGTCTAGTGCCAGTTGGAGGGGTTTTCCTATTTCTTCCTAGATATAAGGCTGTAGGACATCATTCTTTGTCAGCGAGTTCTTAAAAAAACTTGACGAGTTTTGTAAGTTTCGATATAATTAATCGATATTCCAAAGCCAAATCTACTTGCCTTGATGGAAATGAAAAACGAAATCCATAGTCATCGTTGTCATCCTCTTCATCACTTCCACCATCTCTATCTGATTCTGTATTAGGCTGTCCATCTTTTTCTACCGACCTTAACAAATCTTTTTCCTCAAGCTCAGCATTCGATTAAATTTACTTGTAGTTACGTACATATACACTTGGCATGAGTTGTTCTTAGACATAATTATTTCACTTGGTTAATTATCTAATGTTTTAATAGTAATTAGTTAAGTTAGTTATCATATTTACTGGAGAAAGCTAAATTTTAATAATACGTACATTTTTCATGCGCGCTCAATCTCGATCTCGTTTGTGATCTCGATCGATTTGGTCGAGATCTCGAACGATATTTTAAAAACGAGATTACCTAGCTTCGAGATTAAATCTCGAAAAATTACTCGAGATCTCGCGAGATCGAGATTGCATTCCTTATGCGGGACTGATAGATTTTTTAATAAAAAAAAACTGTTTTAAGTAGATACTTAGTTATTTAAAAAAATATATTAAATAAAGACGAGTAAATTGTAATATTTTTTATTATTATGCAGATTTATTACTCATATTGCTAATTATTAACAAGTGGAAAATTGATGTTTTAGAGGTATAAATAATCAGCTTCTTATAAGGAACGATATAATACAACATTTCACCTTATAGATTTGTAATTTGTATGAACAATTGAACATATTTATTAATTTCGACTTTTAGAGGCATAAAAAATAGCTTTTTTCTGATAATACTTTCGAAAAAATGATAAGTACCTAAAGTTTCATCTTTTAGATTTGATCTTATCTTGTTGCATAAATAGCCAGCGGCGGAAAAAGCACGTTCAGCTTCCATGCTGTTAGGTGGAGTTGACTTCATATTACTTGACTATCCATTCTGTACGGAGACTGCTCTAATTCATCTTCTAGTATAGACGAAGGCTCATCATTTAATAGATTCGATAAAGGCGTGTCTTCTTCATCGCCATTGTCATCAACTTGTTGGTTTTGAGTTTTAGGTTGTACCTGCGAGTCTGACAACAGTCTCTCGATTGAACACTTCATTTCAGTTCGAAATGTAACTTTGCTTGGATGAAAGAATGGAACGTCCACCACATTTGTAGATCCTAAATCTTTTTCTAGATATTTGTTAGGATATTCTAAGCACAGCAACACGACAGTCATTGATGTGCGGCGTTATTTTATCCGGCGAGATAGCGACACTTCAAGTTCCTGGCTTAACCTGGTATTTTGGCGATCCAGTTTGCTTATCATGAAACGCAATGTGGTTTCTGCAGAAACTAATGTTGCGTCCTCGCGGCATAAGACATTTACAGCAAGCTTCACTGGCTCTAAAGTTCGTTCAATATTACTCAATGTTATAAATTCTTCATCAGTGAATGAAAATGAAGATGATGTCAGTTTAAGATCAATAAGTGCTTTAAGTATGTACTGTTTGACTTTGTTGAACCTCGATAACATTGATGCGAGACTGTTCCAGCACGTTCGGCAATCTAGGATCAGCTGTAATTCTTTGCAGAATTTTGCTTTAATATATATTTGCAGAAGATCATTTGTTACTGGAGATTTAGAACTAAAATGCTTGACAATTTTCCTGACTTTTTGAAACAGTAAAAACAAAAAATGGATTAAGTTATAATGATTTTCATTGAAAAATCTATTGGTCTGACAATACTTATCTACCTATATTGTGGTAGCAAATCTCCTTCTTGAATGTCTTCCTCTACCGAAAAGTCACTTGCTCGTCAACATTTTCATTATCACTCCCACCATCCGGTCTATTTTCGAGTACTTCAACTTGACTTTATTTCTTCTTCTTGTCTCTGATTGCATAGAACTTCAAGAACAGCGAGTTGCAACCCATGTGCAAAGAATAACTGGTGGTGCGCTGATAATAATCTCCCAACTTTCTTCATGACTGCTGCACCTCCGGTTGTTGCTGCGATCACATCTAGATTTAGGAAACTCTAATTATTTTCCATACAAATTCTATAGAAAAGTCACGAGATCCAAGGCAAAGTAACTTATCATTGAGGCTGTGTTGGGTTTAATAAATAATCAGAATGTCGTCTGAGCCCATTCTTAAATATTTTTTTCAGTCCCGCAAGCGTGCGGGATCCCGCATGAGTAATCCCGCATTTCTGATCCCGCAAAAAAGGAGTGGGATCTCGCATTTACGGGATCCCGCTTTTGCGGGATTGGATTCCCTAATTATAACTATAAGATAAGCACTTCCCAACCACATGTAGTGTGATTGAAATGCGTGGAAAATATGATAGAAACTTCTACGAACTGTTTACTTATCTTCGTATTGCTAGTACCTATGTTCTAAGTAACTATATGACACATGTGTCTAACTATGTTATGGACAATAGGTAAGTATAATTTATTTGTAATAAAAATTATAATCTAGTGACGATTAACAACATAACCAATATCAGATTAAATGATAGTTTGTATTTACATAATATATACATACCTATACGAATTACATACATGCATTCTATCACCCCGCATCTCTTGAAGGCGGTATAGTTAGAAATGATCGAATCCCTAATAAAAAAGTAATGGAAAGATTGATAATTAATAAACAATAACACAGATGTGCAATATGAAAGAGTTCAGTTTATTATATAAATTATTTAATATTCACATATAAAAATACTCTTAAAATTCACTTCATTTTTAATTTGCTTTTTTTTAAATTACATCCGTCTTTAGACAAATTTAGAAATAAATACAAATATATTATTATTTTCTCATAATAATAAAGTAAATATTGTATGATACGTACTTGAGATAAGATAACACTTAAAATTGATATGATAAGCAATAGATTATCAGTCCAAATAATAATAATAAATATCGTTGAGTCGGATAACTTATGAAATCTGATACACCTCTATCTTTACCATCAAAATATTTTCCACAAGCGGGGCAGCCAGCAGACAAACAGTATGTAATAAAGTGCTAATCATCCCCTCCATGCCAATAAAAAAATTAAGATATTCAGGATGGGTGGCATCGCTGAATTAAATATGTATAATATCTTATTGTGATATTTTATGAACACCTGCCTCTTAGAGGATATGAATTGAAAACTGACAACAAAGAGTGGGAAACTTTTCTTTGCTAGGGACTCTACGAACCTTATTTATCAATCCTACTTTTTGAATTTCTTCATTTATACATTAAATAAGTCAAACGGCTCATCAGCCTATCAAAATAGTATAAATTTTGAACATATTACGATATAAAATTATAATGCACACAATAATAATAATAAAAAAAAATCTCATAAAAAATACTTCATGATAAATATGACATTAAAAATAGTAAAACCAAAATTGAAAAACAAAGCCACAAAAGACAGATACATCAGGCACAAGCATAAATGTAGTGTTGTGGAATTCTCAAGAAATAATTTTTGGAGAAATTTACCGAGAAATTTCTCGGTAAATTTCTCGAAGTAGAGAATTTTCGGAGAATTTTTTTTATTTTTTATTTAACAGTATAATAATAATAAATAATTTATTCAATCAATCAATAACAATGTACAAATGTTGAGACAATTGGCTACAATATGGCTACAATTAATTAAGGAAAAAAATATTTTTTATAAAAAATCTTGATGTTTGACACCCCACATGCCCATATTTAAGTTAAAAAAAAATTGCAAGTACGTACATGGAAAAAAAGTGATAATAACCAGTGATTTGGGCCTTAATCATCCCCACAATTTTTTTGGATCAATCGTGTTGGCTGCGAAGTGTACTGGGTGAAGGTCATAATACCACTAAGAAAAATTATGGAGAGAAATTTCTCTTCCATCAGAAGAGAAATTCTCGGAGAAATTTCTCGTTCTCGAGAATTTTTTTTGGAGAATTTTCTCTTCTCACATCACTACTCGTATGTCAGCTGCCTGAGAGATCTGAGAGTATTCATTACCAAGTCTTTAAATGCAATTCAGTGATGAGTTTTGACTGTACTTTCTCAGGGATTCATTCACATACAATGATGTAGCCTGTCGCGTGGTGCTCGATGGAGATCGATTTTTATTTGATATTTGGACAGTACATCTGATCGGGAGCCGGATAATTTACCGACAACAATTTGCCGACGGACAATTCACCGACAACAATTCACCGAGAGGACAAATTACCGAGAGGATAATTCATCGACGTACATTTCACCGACAGACAATTTGCCGACAAATACAAAACAATATAATCATGTTTTTTAATGTATTTTATTGTTTATATATTTGTGTAACAAAATATTTAAACACCATATTTAAACATATTTAAACAAAAGAACTTCCGACCACGCCAGAATTATATTATTCGCATTTGTCGGCAAATTGTCTGTCGGTGAAATGTACGTCGATGAATTATCCTGTCGGTGAATTATCCTCTCGGTAATTTGTCCTCTCGGTGAATTGTTGTCGGTGAATTGTCCGTCGGCAAATTGTTGTCGGTGAATTTTCCTAGACCCCATCTGATCATGTTTAAACTTATATAAAAACATAAAATCAGGCAACTTCCTTCTATCAGAAAGTCTTAATAAATTTAAAGAGTTCAACAAATACTCATAAACAATGTTTTCCAAAGGTGAACCCATTCTGTAGTTAATAAAACCTACGCTCAATCCTGTTTAGGCTATTTACATGAACCTCAAAGCATGGGTTCTACACAAGGGAGTCAAATTCCAAGATACTACGAACCAAAGAAGTACCTATATAAAATTTTCAATATACAGTATACAGACTTGATAGAGGCTTACAGATTCTCAGCACAAAACCCGACATTTCTTAATTATCTGTTACAATTACACTATCTACATGATTAAAAAAACTTAGTCGTTGTCAAAAATTGTACCAAGATCATGTATCTGATGCTAGCACAGAACTGTTAATGTCATAATTATAAAAAAGAGGATGAGTAGTTTTGTAGAAACGCATAACTTGTAATTTCTTTGTATTTGATGTCAGTCTATTGTTATAACACCAATTGTCAAAAGCATTCAAATTCTTCTGTAGTATCTCACAGTCCTCCATGGAATTTATAATCTTGAAAATTTTCATGTTATCAACATGCATAAAAACATGCACATTAGAGAATATTATGTTTGCAGCGTCATTATAAAAGGATGTCGGTCCGAGGTGCGGCACGCCACTGAAAACTTTAAAGGTGCGGGAGAGAGTGTCATTTATTTTCATAGGGATCCACTAAAATCAATTGACCGTAATTTGCCCACCCCGTTGAAAGCCTTGCTGAAGTCTGTATAGAACGAATCAACTTGACCTCGACCAGTCAGCAAATAAGATATAAAATTCTCATACTCCAGCAAATTCTACTGAGTAGACCTCGAAGATATAAAATCAAGTTGATAATCAGATACAGTATTGCTGATTCATTTATTTATTCATTCATCGCCCTCAACGCTTCTCTCGGGAGCACAGGGCAGAAACCAGAAACCGTCCCTCTTTCAGAATACACCGTTCCTATGACAACGACATCAGAGCGCAGGGAAAGGTGACGCAATTGGCGTAGAGACGCTCTAAATGGAGGAGTACCTATTGTTGATGCATGGTGAATTCTTGTTCAAAACAATTCTGGGTTTGCAGACTACTTGCAAATTGGTCTATAGCCAGTAAACTCTTGTCTATTACCTAAGTTAAAAATATGGATAACTTAGCTTTGCTTCCAACAATATGGATGCTCACCAGATATTATTAATTTATTAAACAATATAATCATCTTTAAACGATATAATTTTACACTGCTCTTAAGCTTGTGTTATAAACTGTTATAAAAAAAAATCTAAATAAATATATAATTTTGGATGTATTTACATTAAGTCTATCTTTTAAAAAGAGTTTTGTTGTGTATTTTGCTGATCTTTTAGCTGTATTTGGAATGCTGTCTTCTGCTTTTACCTATTGGATAGAAGAATTTGAAAATTGTATAAGTAGTTGTTGAATGAGTACGGGACGAATTGAAGAAATATATCGTTCAACCCTCCTTCAAAAGTAAAATAAGCCATATATTGATGATCATATTGATTATCTGGGTTTATTCATTAATTGTTACATCAATAAAATAGGCAATATAATATCGTAGCTGACTGTTAAAGGGCAGTGTAATTTGAGTGAATTACTCTTGTACCAGTAATATTCGATAACTTATACGCGGTAGTAGGTAGAGCAGAGGAGGGGGGGGGAATTTTCGGATGAAGGGCCTAATTCAGGAATCCATAATTATCGGCGGGCCGCAAGTAAAATATCATTTTTATATATACACTAATTTATTACCATGAAAATGCATACAGTGTCATACAGTGTGTTTTGTTTGAGTTATGCCGTTATAAACAAGATCCGAGATGATGGATTTTTTTTAAAATTTATTTTCAATCTTTGTTTAAAAAGTCGTTAGAAGACAATATGTGTTTTTTTTTAACATTTTATTACTCGCGGGCCGCAGTTTGCCCGTGCCTGAGGTAGAGTTAAATAATGAAAAGGTATAATTAATTGTAAAATTATCTACGTAGGTACTTCATGAAATAAATTTGACCAGTTTATGTGTATTAACCACGCGCCTATCATACTGTTGGTAGGTACGAGTACTCTGGGTTTTATTTTCAGACTGGTGACAGACTTTCAATTGATCCAGTCTTACAGACTAACTACTCATTGTCTCCCGTGTCCCATTACTGGAGCACAATGCTGCATGGTCCCCGAATTATGTCATCCATTGTAAAAGTTTGGGAAGAGTACAGAGAAAGTTTTTAAGACTAATAAATTACGGAATGGGAATAGTTTATATTGAATATCCAGTCTTAATGAGCGAGCTCTGTCTCCTCAGTTTTGAGAACCGTGGGAAGATGTTAGTATCAAATTCAGTTAGATGATGTTTGGTATCAAATTCAAATTATATAGCCTACAAAGTGTTATTAATCACTAAAAGTGTCGGTCTTCTAAAACCTACGAATACAAATTTAGAAAATAAAAACCAAGAAAACCTTTGTAGTTCATTTCTAGAAGTCGTTGGCTAGTATCTAACTTTGAAAAAGTGACTGTTCTCGCAGATATTTGTAATAATGTTAATCTTTGAAAGACAGGTACGAATCAAATTGCCAACAAAGCCATCCCATTTTAAGAATTAATTAGCAATAGAACCATTGCATATAACGAATTAAATCAAATTATATTTTCGATATCTCGTTAACAAAGCTATTAAATATATTTACATAATATTATATATAAATAATTATTTATTATATGAAATTATTTCATAGATGATATTAAAAATAAATGTTAAGTAAATAAACATAGGTACTTGCTAATATTTTATTGGTATAACTATGACATAAAAAATAACGAGCAATATTTTACCCAATAAGTTTTTAAAATTTAATGCGTGTACATAGGCGGTCAATGTAAATATTAATTTAACTTGATCATAAATTAAACTAATTACATATTTAGTAGGTATGTACTAATATTATGATATACTTAATGTTAAGTCCTCTCTTTTCTGTAAGTTTTTGAGTATTCTGTAAAAGACAGGTATTCGTGGAAGAACAAAAAAATATAAAATTAAATATCTTTAATTTTTCATTTAACATCTTCAATTTAGCGATGATGTATGACATTCATTCTGAATGTCTAAACATTTTATTGACACGCAGCTGTCGATTTATATGTTTATTATTCGTCCGCTGGTAACCCCACATGTGGGAAATGAAGATTGTTGAAGAATATAAAAGACATCTTGTTACAAAAATACACTTTGACTTTTTAAACTTAACAACAAATACTTTTTATGACAAAGAAAATATATAAATAATTTCAGAATACTTACATAGTATTTTACCGTTTTATTTTCAATTATTGTTGTTCTTATGTATTCAATAATTATATACATTGTTTTTTTCTACATAAATTAATTATAATATAATCTCGTTTTAGTCAAAGATTTTTTTGGAATACTTGGGACAGGAAACCTACCTTTTTATGTAAGCAAATAGGTATGTCGAATCTCTGCTATCTATGGGTTGGATATTATCCAACCCATAGATAGCAGAGATTCGAACCAATATGATAACTAGAAGTTCCAAGTATTGACGTTATGTCGGTAACTTATTAAATAAAGATTCGATGTTTTTCAGGTAGATGTCGCGTTAGTTAACTAAACGAAGATATTTAGCAGTAAATATTTTCAATTCAATGCGTTTATGGGGATTTTTTTTTATTATTATTTTTCAGGCATTCCACCCAATATTGAGTGATTTTGCTAGGGAAAAATTCTAACAAGATAATTTTACATGACGACAAAAATAAAAAAAAAATTAAAGTAAAATTTGATATTGTGATATTTTTTGTGAGGGATTAGGTCGATTAGGTATGTTTATAAAATTAAATAAAGTGATTGAGAGGAATTGGTTTATCCTTTGGGTGTTGCATCTTTACCACACGAGCCCTAGAAAAATCGACATACCTATTTGCTTACATAAAAAGGTAGGTTTCCTGTCCCAAGTATTCCAAAAAAATCTTTGACTAAAACGAGGAGAACGGACCTAAAAAGTCTCATTTTTTGAGAATTTGACTAAAAATACCATAATCTTTTCGAAAATTCAGCGATGGGGAAGCGAAACCAATTAAATAAATCGTGAGGCTAAGAATTAATTACGACATCCGGGGCCCCAGCATGTTCAAAGATAGCCCTGTATGGTGGTGAAACTGATTTTTTTAGAGTATGTATTGACATGGACATACACACTCAAGGGAAGTTGCTGTCTCTCCCCTAAAACCTTGAAAATAGTAGGCAAAATTTGTATTAAAGTATGGGAAAAGCGGCACCAAAGTGGGAAGCTGCTCGCCCTAGAAGTCAGACTAAATACAATGGGAATTTTGTGGGTATACTTTATTTTAAATAAATTGTTAGCAAATTTATTAAAAATAATCATAAGAAGAAATTAAACATTCAGGATTATTCAGCAGGTAAGTAGGATTGACGGGATACTCAATTTATATAATTATCATTCTAAACTATAACAAAACTGATTCTACCAGAGACAGTTCAAATATATTGGTATTAACTAATAGGTATATTATATTCAAATTATACACAATAATAATTCATGGTATTTACATGTTTATAATGTATTTGTTTTATTCTTCACTGTGCATTGGTTACAATATTTCAAATCAATACAAAGTATCATAAAAATATCAGTTATACAATTCAAAGAACAGAAGGCGATAACTGGAATGCGATGTCTTCCAACCAAGCCAGTGCACTTTTTTTTTTTTTTAAAAAGATATATCTGGGTTTTGTTATAAACTCAAATACAACCTTAAGCTAAAAGCTTGTGCCGTGAAAGGGAAGTTTGCCGGCACCTGGGATCGAACCACGGACCCCTTGTTCTGAAGGCCGATACTCTACCCCCAGGCTACCGACGAACTCTACCGACGAACCTAATGTATCTAGTCAAAATAATTCAATTTCTATGATTTTATGTCTATATGCATTGTAAAATACGTAAACTTATAATAAATTTCATGCAGTTTCATTCATTACAGCTATAAATCCACGTACATTTTTTTATTTCCGGATTATATAACATGCCCAACAAACAATCAACTTTTACTGCTATCCAATTGAAAAGAGTATATACACAAACGTAGTATGACCTGAAACAATGAAAAAAAAAACATTTCCTTCATAAGATGTCATAAGTATTAAGTAAGTTCCTCTAACAGGATAAAATTTGTTTGATATTTTAGGGATGGTCCTGGTTGAACCATGATTTAAGAGGTGAAGTGAAAGATGAAGAAGACTAGACATTATATACTGATGTCTCAAGATAGATGAATTGATTAACAGCAAATGCACATTTTCTAGTTGTATACGTAGTTTACAAATCTAGGTAATTGTTAAACTGGACAAAGCACATCTCGCGATAAGACGGGTTGTGGGTTCAAGTCTCGTCCGGGGCACTACCAAATAAGGTAACGTTGTCTTTTCTTAGTCTTATATGGTAGTTTCGTGCGTTGAATTTACATATGTGACCTCATGCAATGGTTAATTGTAAAAATAACATCGATAAACTAGGTAACTGTTTTTTTGAAAATGAGTCACTCACTTGCATTTAGTTCCCGAAGCTGGAAAACTGTCCGGTCCACTGCAGTTGGGTTTGGAAGTTGTGGGTTGAATAATGTTTGTTGTTTTTGTGATAGGCGCAGGAGATGTAGATGTTGTATGTACCGAATTTTCACAAGAAGATTGTACATTTTCTCCACAAAAACTTCCGGAAGAGTAGATGAAATCACATTTAGTATTATTTGGACAGTTTATAATTGGTCCACTCGGTATTTTTCCATCTAAAGTGAAAATAGCTCATAAGAAATTGCTCTTAATACCTACACAATATATCTATAAAAATAAAATTTAGGGATTAAATATTTCTTGATGTGTTTATTGTTTAACTGAATAATTTTGAGTAAGTAGATAAGGTTACAGTTCAAAAGTAAAAAGTAACTTAACAAGATTAAGGACTGCATCGGATGTAGAATATTTAAATTCTTCTGTTTTCTGATGAAGTTTATTTGCAATTGTATTTCATTTAATACAATGAAGTCTATTGTTAAAAACTTAATTACATAATTACCCTATTTTTATTAATCTAATCCTATCTTGTGGTTCAAAATAGACTTAGATAATATTATGCGATAGTTTTTTCAAATACTGAACTTGCATATGGTATGTAACATATTTTATGTAAATTTCGATCTTTTTATGTTACATTTAGTCATCCGGTCTCTAATAATGGTCTAATAAAAACTTATCCATTTTATAATAATTAGTAAAATTACCTAAACAAAGTTGTAATTGAGAATCGTTCACACATGCGAATCCATAGTCATTGCAGAAACCACACGTGCAATCTGGATTCGCACCATTTGGTAGAACACTGCAGGGTAGAGATGTAGATCCAGCGCTCGTGAAGCAATACTGTGATTCAGAACACGAATACGGATCGCCTATGGATGTTCCTGAAAAAAAAATACATATACAAGATTAAAAAAATTTACATGCCTCATCACTGAATTCTCAGCAAGTTTATATCTGAGAATATACCACTTATATAATATGTGTAGGTAGGTACATAACTACATAGGTACCTCAAAAACAAGACCACACACTTTCATGACAGTAAATATTTCTAGCTTTATAAGCAAAATGAAAGCCGCCTTTTTCGTCGGTGCCCTCGCGAATTGCCCTTCGATTGCGAAGAATCGTAAAACGGTATCAAAGCAATAAGTCATCTTTGAAATATTTTGACTATTAAAATGAGATTCTGCCTTTAAAAGATAAAAAATCTCTATCTGGTTACTAAATATGACATCCTAAAAAAGAGTTGCTTTGGAATAGTAAAATATTATGGAAAACTATGAATGAGAGAGATCCTTGATCACCCGGAAACGAGTGGATGGCTTTTGAACATTGAATAGAATAAACGAATGAGATAGAAAAAGAGTTGCCTTTACGAGAAGATATTTATATAACAATAAAAATATATTAATAAATCATACCATTGGAATTGAAACTACAGTATTGATATTCTGTACTTGATACACATTTTACGTTGTATTTAGAACATTTATTACAGTCGCCCAATCCACGACTAATTATGGCCTGAAAAAGAGTTACAAAAACATTATAAATTTTTATTATTAGGTATCCATATAAATCTAATTAAAAATACTAATTAAAAACACGGAAATATTCAGGCAATAAGTACTTACAAAAAATATCAAATATGCTATCATATTGAAATATTTTATTTGCAACGACAAGACACCAGATGCTTCCTCTATTAGTGTAATGACTATTTGTATTTTCTCCGTATCATAGTTTGTTTCTAGTCAATAGGTGCATAATGCGATTAACATGCAATTAATTATATAACTAGGGTGACATTCAAAGTGACAAGTGCAATAATTTATAACATTTAATGAATATATACCTACATACTTTGTTATAGAACTATAATTTTAAGAATACAATAATTCAAAAACTTATGTACTGAGTAATAATATTTTCTATGACATGTTCTGAGCTTCAGAGCAGTAGAAATAAATTTGTTCTTATCACCGCATCACAGCAAGAAGAAGTTTATTAGAAAACTATTTCAAGATTTTTCGTCTCTTAATATTTCTCAAGTATTCGGAGAAATGTTTTACCATTTGACTCATATTTTCCCTCACATTACGATACATTGTGAAGAAGGATTTTCAATTCGTCGGGAATGCAGTGAGAAAAAGTACAATGCTTTTGTCCAGTTTTCACTTTGATTGATATTGACTGAAATATTGATAGTAATTAATTGTATAAACAAGCAAATAATATTAGAACATTGTATACTACGTGTAGCGGACGGCCAAGAACCACGTGAGATAGAATAGAGATACTCTCGCGAGAAGAGTGTTGTGGATAGAATGCGTCTAAATAAGTTACAATGGTTTGGACATGTTGAGCGAATGCAAGATGAAAGAATTATGAAGAGGATGTACATATTTATCTGAAAGAGGGGGTGTGAGGAAGCGCGGACGACCAAGAACCACGTGAAGAGGATGTATTTATCTGAAAGGGGGGGGGGGTGTGAGGAAGCACGGATGACCAAGAACTACGTGGTTTGATCACATGGATCAAATCCTAAAGGATGGCCATGTGTTGAGTAAGAGAAATTATGTATGAGTGCGGAGGAAGCGAAAGAAGTTTGTAAGAATAGATCTATATGGCGTTCCGTTCTCTCTGCCTACCCCTCCTAGGACACGGCGTGAGGGTATAGATAAAAATGTCATTCCACAAAGTTACACTCAAAAACTTGAATCATCCAAATATTGATATGATTTAGTTAATTTTATTTTAAATCAATCAGTAACAATTGATATGGGTCATACATCACTCGTTACATAGTTATTTGCTTTTCTACCCTTTTTAACGTCATCAACTGGTATTTATTACTTGTATTATAACTGGTTCACTTAAAGATTACTGCTGTTATATTTTTTACAGAATGATGTTTATTGTTTGTATTGGAATTATATTGGTACCATCAGTAAGGTTGTTCATATTTTGATATTGTATTACATATAACTATTTTCTAGTTGACGTCGAGTTTATGATCTGCAAATCATCTTGATGATGAAGTTTAATTTATCGACTGACGGTTCTTGGGGGAAGTTCATATTAATAATTTATCAATGAAACACGATATTTAGTTATTCCACTATTGGATTTATTAATTTTGCGAGCCGACTTTCAAGACTTTCCGCTCTCATCGTCATGCATAAATAAGGTGAAGCTTCATTACAAGTTATAGAAAACAATAGATTAAAATAAAATATAAAGAGTTGGGTTAATATTATGTATCGTCAACCATATATTACTATAATTATGAGCCGCTGTGGATGGTTCTATATTAAACATCTACAGCATTTGCCTTTGTAAGATAACAGGGAAACCACAGAAAAACCCTTGTCAGAGATGTGCATTTCATTTTTATAGAGGGTGCATTTTTATAGGGGAGTAGCCAGCAGACTAACTGCATGTAATAAACATACAAGCTGTCCTAACTCTCCCAACAAAATAATAAAACATTCAGGATGTGTGAAATTTATTTATTAAATAGTAACTGAAGAGAGTTAAAAAAATAAAGAAATGTCACCCAAACGCATAAGTTGGAGTCTTCGGACTCCTGAAATATCCGGAAAAAGAGGATATTTCAGAAATATAACTTATTTAATAGTTGTATACAATAAGCACAAGCATATAATATATTTTAACTTTTTTTTATTTTATATCTATGATAAAATTTTATAGTACCTAATCATAATCATAAATAAAATAATCTTTATTGTACATTTTTAAAGTACCTAGTACAAATGGCGAGTTTATTGCCTGCAGGCAATTTCTGACCACCAACCATGAGAGAAATATAATAATAAAACAGATGGATGATGAGAAAAAACATTTTTATTGACAAAAATATTATTGTATGTCTCAGCTCCGTTACACTAATAACTTGGGTATTTCAGAATTTTGCATTTACCTACATATTATTACAAAAATGTTTCATTAGTTCGTTGGACAAATATACGTTGAACTGCATCTATTAATACTGGGATCGAATAAAGAATTATTTGTGCAGTTGTATGAGTATCCGATAAAGGTATTATTTCGTCGTATACATTTCACAAAAGATCTGAAATACATCAGAAAAATTATTGTAAATAATAGAATAATGTTATACCTAAAAATGGTAAGTTTTGTAATGAATACTATATTATATTCATTAAATCCGTTCATAAAACAGGAAGAAAGACGAAATGTACGTTTTTTTATTTCTAATAATAAATATAACACAAACAAGATACTTTGAAAATACATCAAACCTGCAATGCGTTCCGGATTCTGGAAATACTCCAACTTGAGTGCAATTGGATTTCGGCGTAGTTGTAATTGTTCCTGTTGACGTTTTTTCAGTACATCCAGATACTCCATTAGTAGAACAATATTTTCCAGAACTGTACATATAATCACAAGCGGTTCCAACTGGACATTCAATTATAGGAAGGCTGGTAGAGGTACCATCTGAAGCGTTTTTTTTTAAACAAAGTTTATGGAGTATTTCTTGTGTACTCATAAAACAAGAGGTTGGTCCTGGCTGGGTCATATTTTGAGAAATAGTTGGAATTTTTTTAATGCTACTGTACCTTCAATGTCCCTTTTGGAAGTGAGTAAATTTATTAAAAAAAAAAACACAATAACGAAATATTAAGAGAGTTAAATAAAATAGGAGAAGAATAGTACAAATAGTAATAAAATATGAATGACAAAAAAATAGACATAAAAAAATTATATATTTAATTTGGTGAATAACAGAAGGCCAAGGTTTAGTGTTTAGAGACGCGTTTAAGATGTTCAGAGGGTGCGAACCCTAGAATCGCCAGTGCCTGCATGGCGTGGAAACATTAAACACTCCCAAAATGGACATACTCTATAAACCTACGCTCACCGAGGAAGACAGAGGACGACAATGAGAAAAATAATGTGAGAATGTGCAATGAACACCGGCCAAATTTTTTATTTATTTAAATCATAAAGTTTCCAACCCTTTAGGCCCTCTTTCACAGTACGCTTTTCCCATAAGCACGATACCTATCATAGCATCAGGAACGTCTGTATAAGAATAGCTGTAAATGAAGGCAGTTGGTTTTTGCCATAATACTCTTGAAAGTGTTAAAGATAAGAAAAGAGAAAGATTTTAGGTAGTTACCTAAATCATTTGTGATACTAAATTATGCAGTATATTTTAAAGTCAGTAAGTTACACAATATTTAAATTCTTTAAGTGTCAATTTTTCATTTAGATAAAATAATCAAATAATATATCTACTTACCGAGACATAATTGGAGTTGTGTGTTACTGACACAGGCATAGTTAATATTTGGATTGCACCAACCACAAGTACAGTCAGGTTCAACAAATTGTCCTGGTTCAGCACATGGAAGAGACTGTGTTGGTGCACTAGCAGACGAACAAATTTTATCAGTAGGGCAAGAGATAGGATTGCCCACAGTTATATCTTTAAAAAATGTAATACCATTAATTTTATGATCTATCCATACCTATGTATTTCATTAACACTTTTGTGTATTTGAATTATTGCGTCTAGGCAGTTATATTCATAAGGATATAAAATTAAATGTTTGTTAAATTATGTTTTTGGAAGTAAGAAAAAGAAGATATTTAGAAAAATAATCTTACCTAACGCAATGGAACAAAATTGGTACTGTGTACTGGATACACATTTTACGTTGTAATTAGTGCATTGATTACACTTAGCATTTATCTGATATGCCATTACCTAAAAGAGTAAATTCTCAAATGAAAAATGATAGTAGCAGTTTATCATGGTGTATCCCACAAGTAGGGTAGCCAGCAGACTGAGTGCAAGCAGTAAACACGCATAATAAGATAAACATTCAGGATGGCTGTCTTATTTTATTATTAAAAATACATTAATTAAACTTCTGTATTTGATAACTTACAAATATTATTAAAGAATTCACGAAATTCATTGTAATGCTATGTTTTTGGTCTAGAATATTCTCTTTGAACACACAATTGATGAGTATTTAGAATAATGGTAACAGGTATATAACAAATCACGAGTAAATAGTAAATATATATGAACATCGCTATGAGAATTTTACACCATTTATCTTAAGTACCGTGTACAGGGTGCATAAGTAAAATCTATCAACTGAGTTGAAATCGCAGCCTTTGATTGGCTGAAATCAACTAACGCGTCATATTTTATTCTTCAACCAAACTTGATTGATAAAAATCGCTCACGATTTTTTTCAGTAGACTTCCTCTTTTGATAATATAATGGATTTTTATATTTTATACTCAAGGAGTTTTATTTATTTGTGACTGAGAATTTGCGAGACAAAACACAATGAGTTTTATTTATTTGCGACAATATATATCAAAAATCTTGAGCAATTTCTGTCAACTGAGATTGGTCGAAGAGCAAAATCTATCGCGTCAGTTGATTTCAGCCAATCAGATCCGTGATTTCAACTCAGTTGATAGATTTTGCATATAAGCGTATATGGTAGGATATAAGGTATGTAAATGATAAAATATAAATCTCAATAAAATGACCTATTTTGCGAAATATATGTACAGGATATTCATTCTATAGTTGTCCACTTCATGAAAGAAAATCCTAAGAATATGAAGTCATTCGTTTTATAAAATAAATTGTTCGTACTTTTTGATATATCTCAGGAATGTTTTGTCTAATAAACGACAATGGATTATTTTATCATAGATGAAAATAAAATTAAAGCTCAAGTAATTTCATCAACCACCACACTGGTTAAAAGATAAAAATTTAAGTAAATAACAAGATTTCTTTCCAATTAAAAATGTTTATAAAAGGCTTCCATGCAGATATGTGAGTGGAGTACCCTAACAATAATTATAAATCTTGCTAGAAATGAGGTGATTAGATTTGTTTACGATGTCAATGTTATTTTCTAGTGTCAGTGTGACAGGGAGGAATCATATGAAAATAAAACACTAGTGGAAAAAGAAGTAGTAATTTGTTTATAATCAAAATAAAAGTTTCTACAATGAGTACGTTTGTGTTCTGATTAGTTCGTTGTGCAGACATATGTGGATGTGCACCTCTTAATTGCAGGATTATAAAAATTACCAGTTGTGCAGTTGTACATATACATAGCCCAGGAATTGGTCAATTGAACACATGTTACATAGGATCTAAAAAAGAAGAAATGTAATTTTACGTGTGAGAGAAGCTATTGTAATATAAGTGATTTTTTTAAAATATTTATTATAAATCAACTTTGTATAGATTTATTGAGACAATCCATGGCTTATTTGAACTATTAACGATGAACATCCTTGTGAAAATTTGCATGATAACTCTGGAATCGAAAATGGAATCAATGATTCTCTACCTATATCTGCTTATTTTAAATATAATATTTTTATGCAAATGAAATAAACGAGAATAATAAAATAATACTCGTATTATATACGATAATCAAATTTCATCGAACCTGCATTGTGTTCCAGACACTGGAAATTTTCCGATTTCTGTACATGTGAATGCGGGTGCAGCCGTTGTAGTAGATGTGGCTACAGTTGCGGTTGTCGTAGAAGATGCAGTTGTCGTAGAAGATGCAGTTGTCGTTGTAGATCCAGTCGAAGTTGTGAGAACTGTTACAGTGGGAGCAGCAGTTGAAGTTGCGGTTGTCACAGAAGATGCAGTTGTTGTTGTAGGTCCAGTCAAAGTTGTGAGAACTGTTGTAGTGGGAGCGGCAGTTGTTACGACTGTATTTAAGCATCCAGATGTTACACCAGTTGCGCAGTACCCTCCAGAACTAAATGTTGAATCACAAACTGTTCCCACTGGACATGTAATTACAGGAAGGCTGGTAGAAACGCCATCTTAAAAATAAAATAGTACCTATATAATAAAAGAATGCTATTATAGTGCTATTTTCAGTAATTTGATAATAAGTAGGTAATTACTAAATAATAAACAAACCGTTGTTAATTGGAATTCCACAAAAGTTTTACATAAAACATATTATTTTAAGAGCAGATCTATATTCATTAGATTTGTTACTGATAACAGAATTCACGATGAACTTACCAAAAATATTACGTATTTGTCTATTACACGCAGTTAATCCACTGGTTACCCACTTGTAGGGTATGATGTGAGGCTAAATTAGTAGCAGATATTATTATTAGTATATAATAAAGTTTGCCAGCGAAAGCTGACACATTTAACTTTTTTGTCAAACGCTGTTTTTTTCACTGCCAGAATCCGGAGATATTCTATATCTATCTATCTATTCCCTCACGTCGTATCCCAAGTGGGGTATGCAGAGAGAACGGAACGCCAATTAGATCTGTCCTTACATACTTCTTTCGCTTCTTCTACAGTCATACAATTTCGCGTCGGTTTCTTTTACTCAAAACACGGCCGTCCTTGAGAATTTGATCTACATGTTCAAGCCATGTAGTTCTCGGACGCCCGCGCTTCCTCACACCCCTCCTTTCAGCCAAGTATATCCTCTTTGTCATTCTTTCCTCTTTCATTCGTTCCACATGACCAAACCATCTCAATTTATTTACACGCATTCTATCCACAACACTCCTCTTGCATCCACTCATTCTTCTAATATCCTCATTCCTCAACCTATCACGCAACGTTTTACCAACCATCCTCATCAGCGATCCTCCCGGAGATATTTACTACTACTACTATACCATCACGGCACATCCCGCAATTGGGGTAGCCAGCACAACAGCTGCATATAATTAACATGTAAGCTGTCCTCTCCGTGCCAAGATAAATTCGAGATATTCAGGATGTGTGGCAAACCTCATCGCTGAATTTAAGATTTAAAATTTCTTAATTTTTGTCTTTTACAGGACACTCGAAAACTTACGGACAAGAGTGGGAGACCAATTCCTACCGTGTGCTTCACAGGATAAGTAGATATTTCTCCGAAGTTATTCCTGTACACTAATTTATTACTATTATATAATATATGGTGATGGTATGGTACATAATCACGGCATATTCAAACAACTAATTAAAAACATTGCATTTTTGATAATTGATAATTTTTTAATTATGGTAAATATATGATTGGAATAGATAAATAGTAGTAAATACTATCTCACCGAGACATAGTTGCAGTTGTGTATCACTAACACATGCATATTTTAAATCTGGTTCACACCATCCACAGGCACAATCAGGCACTGAATTTGTTGTCGCTGCAACGCAAGGAAAAGATGGATTTGTTGCAGTACCAGGTGAGCAAATTTGTCCAGTGGGGCAAGCGATGGGATTACCTATAGGCGTTCCTCCTAAAAGATTTAACATTACATAGTGAAGTTGCTGTATGATAAAGAAAATTGACTTAATAATTTCTTAAATTGCATGTCTACCTGTACCAGATGAGCAAAATTGATACTCTCTGCTGGACACGCATTTCACATTTCGATCAGTGCACACGTTGCATACAGCATTTATTTCATTTGATATTGTCTAAAAAATAACAATATTAGTACCTATATAGTACGTTGGCGACACATTTGTTACATTTTAAAAAATAATCAATGAATTTGGATCACATTTACTTTCGCTATTAATATTTACTCTGACAATTATACGTATAAATGTAATTGAATTTTTGAAAGAAACTCATATATTTTCCTAAAATATAATTAGGTACTTACGAATAGTATTACTAAACAAAAAATAAACATTATGAGCACAAGAAATTACAAACTATCCGAGTTTCAAGTGTTTTTAATTTAAAATAAAATATTGTGATTCGGATAATTAAAAATGTAGACAGATTTTGTTATCAAGAACCAACAAATAATAAATCATAAACAATACTTTAAATAGCACGATTTCATATTTCATTGCATTCTTCAAAAGTGGCGGACCAAGAGCATTGAAATGAAAATGTTGAATGTCTTATTCCAGATGATTAACGAATATCTATCTGTCTTTCACGGGACATCTGAAAACTCACAGAAAAGAGTGGGATATCTCTTCTTTATCGAGGACTCCACTGGACTTAGAAATGTTATTACAATTATTAGGAAAAAACAGAACTGGTAATTAAAAGAGCAATACACACATTCAAATTCCTTTCTAATCATCGATAACTACTCGTACATATAACTATGTGCTAGTGTCAAAGCAAAAACAGTTCTAGCCGTAATTGGTCAAGACGAATTTTTTTTTTATTTTATTGTTTCAGAGTTTAATTTTTTTATATAATGATTTTTTTTAATAATATGATATTTTATGGTATGGCATCGACAGTCCAGTTTCATAACTCAACAAGTAGAAATGTTTATATTATTCGAAAAATCGACTTTTTTTTTTTTTGGTATGTTTATATAAATATGTATATTTAAAGATATTATCTGGGTTTTGTTATAAAATAACAAATACAACTTAATACACCTTCCACTTCCACAGTAAGCTAAAAGCTTGTGTCGTGAAAGGGGAGTTTGCCGGAATATTATTATGTTTATATTTGTTTGGAGCAAGTGGCCGAGTATATTTAGGAAGTTTGTTTGCGAGGGATGGAAGATGCGACAAGGATATCGAAAGAAGAAAAGTGGCCGGTGCTAGGATTAACGGTGCACTTCGGCCCATTGTTAGCAATGACAATGTGCCGAACATGGCAAAATTGCTAGCGGACAATACGATCCTGGTACCGACACTTATGTATGCAAGCGAAACGTGGACATGGTTGAAGAAGGACGAAAGTGGAACAAATGCTGTGGAGATGAGATCGCTGAGGAGGATGGCTGGTAAAACGTTGCGTTATAGAGTGAGGAATGATGATATTAGAAGAATGAGTGGATGCAAAAGGAGTGTTGTAGATAGAATGCGTGTGAATAAATTGAGATGGTTTGGTCATGTGGAGCGAATGGAAGAGGAAAGAATGACAAAGAGGATATACTTGGCTGAAAGGAGGGGTGTGAGGAAGCGCGGGCGTCCGAGAACTACATGGCTTGAACATGTAGATCAAATTCTCAAAGATGGCCGTGTTTTGAGTAAAAGAAACCGACGCGAAATTGTATGACTGTAGAAGAAGCGAAATCGACGTGCGTGCATGAGAAATTGTATGACCGTGGAGCAGGCGAAAGAAGTATGTAAGGACAGATCTAATTGGCGTTCCGTTCTCTCTGCCTACCCCACTTGGGATACGGCGTGAGGGAATAGATAGATAGATAGATATAGATTATATTATATTTTAAAAATACAATAACAAAACAAGTGAAATATTCTATAAATATAATAATCGCAATGTTGACAGTATTCTTTTGATAGTTAAATAATTAGAAATTTTAATTTGTGGAATTGGAAAAAGGTAGGTAGGTACATTATTTTTTGTGGAACCAAAAAAGTGGAGTCGGTTGTGTGTATTACCAATTAAATTTTAAAAAAATGTGATTGTTGGGTTATGGGACTGGACAATTGATATGAACCAATTAAGACTTTACACCTTATCAAAATAATGATTCCAAGTTTTGCATCAGATGATTATTTGTGGTTCAAAATTTTGATTTGACCTATAAAGATCTTTTCATGTGTAAAAAGTTTTTATTTCCGATGGCTATTGTCTTGGGTCAAAAACCTTTGAAGTCTTTCTATCTTATATATATAACGGAGAGTATTTATAGCGCCATCTTCGTGCCATAGCACCTCGAGGACGCTGTACATCTTGAACAGTGCTTTGGTCTGCTTAACGGCCTTCTGCTCTCGTGTATACCCAGCAGCATACATTTAGTCGACCCTTCTTCTATGGATCTGATAACGTGGCCAATCCGTGACAATCCTCAGGATCCGATCTTACTAAAAGAACTAACATGTATAAATTGAAAATCGCGTTATGAAAATCGTTTAGAGTATGTACATACTTTGTACAATTTTTTGAAATTTATACTATATCATAGTTATTTCTGAACGTAGGTAGTCAAAAAGTAAGATAACATGGTGTATGGCGTAAGTAGTCACAAATTAAGATAATATGGTATAAGGTAAGCTAACCATCCTCAAGGTCTCATTTCTTTATACATATAGAAAGGATGTTAGTGTACTGACTACCTAACTTGTGGGAGATGCAGGATGTAGTAGACACAAAGATATATAATTGGGAAATAAGTAAACTGGGATGTGTTTAATATTGTATAATATATAATTACTTTTAAAGTCAGTAAATGGAGATGAGTTAACGATACATACATATTTTGAGACGTAATTTATTTATGAACTAGATATATTGTTAAAGTAAATAAATATTGAAGATTTCATAGCGTTTCATGGTTTTGATAGAGTGATTAGGATGCTATTATGCTGACTCCTTACGATATTGGGCATTTGTAAGATAACGAACATCTTTTATAATTTGGATCATAATGTGCATCGCTACCGCAAGTAAAATCAGACTTAACCCACTGGTCATTTATTTGGACACATGTATAATATTTTCTGAAAAAAAAAATACGAATCATCAAATAAATTTATCGATGATGACATGGTTATGTAGAAACGAATTTTAGGTACGAATACTTACTTGCATTGTGTATTTGGTGTTGGAAATTTTCCTGATGCCGTGCAAACAACATTGGGTGTGGTTGATGTTACTGTAATGCTCGGAATAAATGTAGAAGTTGCAGGTGTGGATGTACTACTAGAAATAGTAGAAGGTGATGTTATAGTTTCTTCTGAGCAGAAAGATTCGCCTTCATAACTGCAGTAGGTACCGGAAGTCACTTGTGAGTCGCACTTGGTATCAATGGGACAGTTGAAAATGTAATCATTTTGTGTTGATTGGTCTAAAAATTTAAACAGACAGACGAAGTGTTAAAAAGAATATTTACCTTAAACATATATTAAAAACGAAAAATTCGTATTGGGTCTCGTGTTATATCTAAAATGGATGTTATTCTTATGTAAATTTGCTAAACACTTAGCTGGTTTGTTGCATATTAAATTCCAGTCCCAATCATATAAACTTAGACAAATTCAGACAAACTTAGACAATCAAAATCGGTTAAGTATGCTGGCTACCCCACTTGTCATGTGGTGGTATAGTATAGTATAGTATAATGAGCGGTTGCAATATGATATCGCTCTTACAAAATTGAAATAGTTCAGTCATCACGCCTTCAATTAATTAACTGATATTTATCTTCTCTATGTTTATTAAATACTTACTGATACATATTTTAAACTGAGTTTGTGAGACACAAGCGTAGAATCCATTTGCACAATACCCGCAACTGCAATCTGGAAGTAAATAGTCTTGTTGGTCAACACAAGGTGAAGATGGAGAAGCAAGTGTGGAACACATTTGATTTGCTGGACATGATATGGCATTACCAACCGGATTATCTGTAAATTAATCATATGTTGTTCATATTTATAATTAATACGTACATATTTGATAAAATAAAACACAATATAAATAATATTGTATTTTTTATGTAAATTTTAAAATAAATTTCAACATATTAAACCTATGTCTTGTCGTTTACCTGCACTTCCAAAACAGAATTGAAATTGTGTACTAGATATACACATGGTATTGTATTCGTTGCATTTATTACATTCTCCTAGAATGCTTTCTGACAACTTCTAAAAAGAGAGAATATTGAAAATAAAATAATGTAAATATTATTAGAACCTACTCATGTTTTCTAGAAGTTCAATTGTATATTATAGTCTTAAGTAATATTTATATTTTGTGTAATAATACTTTTTGTTTAATTATCCAATTATTTATACCTACCGGAACAATAAAAATAACTATTAAATAAAACAGGATCATATTTTAAACAGCCAATGTCCTGAGTGACGGTAACCTTAGATGTGATAGGTATTTATAAATTTAACAATGATAAGCACATAATAATCCTGTATGTCAGACAGAAACTACACAATGTCATGAGACAAAATTTTCAGTAAGGCGGTAAAATTATACTTGCTTCTCATATATATATTGTTTGCTAATATGGAATTACTGTTAAACATGATTGTGGATTACTTACTTACTTACTTATGGAGCCCTTGCTGCATAAGGTCGTTCACGTGGACGGAGCCTATATGCGGCAGTGGGTGCCCCCCGTGGGTCTTGAACCAGTTCTGACCAGCTCTTCCTGTCAGCGGCAATGCTCTTTGCATCCTCGGACTTCAGTCGTCTGTGGAGAAGGTCGGACTCGATGTGTTTCAGCCATGTTTTTCTCGGAGCTCTTCTATTTGTTTTCCACTCCGGTGGTCTCTGTTTCCAGATGGTGAATTAATATATTTTTTTATATATATTATGTATTATTACTGTACTTGCTTCTCTCAGCTAGATGGACATCGACGGAGTGTTGCCAAAAGATTTCAAACACGGAAGCATTTTGGCGTGGACAAGATAAGTTGAGTGTAGAATTTCGGATGAATGGAAGTCCCCACACTTCTACGGTATCCGGGTGGACGATGGGTCTCCTTCAATATTATTTATTAACTGCATATATCTCGCACATTTTTTAAATAATTTAACGACATAAAGTAAAAATGGCTTTATTATGCTTTATCTAAATTTCGACTCTATTTTTTTCTCTATGTATATTATACCTATAATAAACCCGTATTCAAGACGAGTGAATGCGCCAAAGAGCATATCGAGGACAAGGTACCTACTATATTTTTTTTAAAATTTAAGTATGTGCAGATTAAATATAATAATTTTTTGTTTTATTCTTTCATAAAATAAATATTATTTTCTTGAGTCTTTTTGGTCAATATTTTACATAGAGTTGTTTTCCTCAGACATACTCGTATATGGGAAATTTTAAAGAAAGTCTGCATATCAAACAATTTAAGAGACAATGTTATATGACAGTGTAAACATTTAGAAACACCAACAACCTATTGTGTTTTATGACGTGAGGAGGTAGTATTAATGGTTTGCCAGTGTCATAGCTGGTGTTTTATATTTGTTTTAATAAATCATTCATATCTTATCAGTTAATTGTGCACCTATTAGTATTTAATTATTATTATAGTATGACGGTAATTACCTTGGATATACTTTACTATGTACGAGTATATAGTATTCAAGTACAACACAGATAAAATCTGTTTATTGAGTCGACGTTCGTTTTGTAAAACTCCATGTTTATATATGGAAGATAACACAATTGGTTCTAAATTTATTTAATAGTTAATTGAATAGTGACCTGGTTTCGAATTATAAAGACATTTTATTTTATTTTTTATTTTATATTTACTCCAGACTTGAAGGTGGAGTGTGCAAACCTCTCTAGTCCATATCAAAATACATACAATATTATACAAATGATAAAAAAAGAATACATATTAGAGTAGAAATAAGTAGAAAGAAGATCATAAATTCAAAGACAACAGCAACAATAGTAGGCAGCTGAAGGCTAGGCATTAAATAGCATTCTCTTAACACTGTCACTACACTTGAAAAAAGTCCTGGCGAGCATGTTTGAGATAATACTAATGTTTCGTCTTTGTCTTTCGATATCGTCATCGTCAGTAAGGTCACTATTAATAATATGTCCTAAGTATTTGACTTTATTTGTTTGGGTGAGATTCGTATTATCGATGTCTACTGGCAGTACTTTTTCTTCTTCTTTACCCCATTTGAAAATCATTAATTGTGCTTTTTTTACATTGTATTTCATGTTGTGATGGATTGCATATTGCATTATTGTCAAACTAATGTTATTCTTAGTTTGATATTGACTTTATAAGTTTTACCTTAGTTTTAAAAATAAAATCTAACTCGAATACAAATTTCCTAAAGTTTATATTCGATTTAGATCTTATTTTTGCCGGTTTTATTTTTTTTTGCATAGGAGGAAAATGCAATTTTATAAAACTCAACACAATGAATATTTACGCGTACCTACTTAGTTTAAAAAAAAACATTTTTTGGCTTATCCACTTTCGACCCCAAACCATTGTCGTTTTTGGTATAGCTATTAGTATTAATTGCATCTTAACAAATAAAATCGTATAAAACATAAGCGATTTGTTATTTCCACATAAATTATGACTCAAAGGTTTAAAAGTTTTATTTAATAAAATAAAGCTCTACATCATGATTAGGATTTCCATATTGATGATTGAAGTATTCATCGTAATCTGATGTAGTCAGTATACATATCAGCTTTTGCGTTGTATCCTCAGTCATTATAAAACCGGTTACTATATAATTACCATCATCAACATACTGTGTGTTTTTTTTTAAATTTTTCTGTTATTTATAAAAATATAATATATCTACCTATATATATATCTCTTAAACAAATACTACCTTGTAATACCTACATATGGAGATGTTTAATGTTCACCATCTCTGTATAAGTTTGTATTATATACCTATCAAAATGTTACAAATCGAGTACCGATTTGTTGACATTTTGATTAAATTATTTATTTGTAAAAATTTACATCTATATTCAAATCTCTTTTTCTCAAGTCTCTTTTTTTAGTTTATAATGTATATACCTATAATGTATTCCAGTAGTAATTGTTTCCTGCATTATGAATGTTTCTTTTTATTTTGTTATGATATTTGAGTATAGTTACATACACAAATGATCGTAAATGTTTGAATTTCCACTATCCAGACAAGTAACAGGAAAATCGTTGCTACGAAGGCAAACTTGCACCTATATGTTTCTATGTATAAAATTATGTTATTTGTTGACGGAGATAATACTTAAAAGTCCTTTAAAAAGTATTTTAGAAAACATAATATTTCCTCAAATTACTCAAAACCAGTGTGAATATGCTAGAAATATACTAAATCCAATTTAATAGATTAAAATTATTTTATTTGTTGACGGAGATAATACTTAAAAGTCCTTTAAAAAGTATTTTAGAAAACATAATATTTCCTCAAATTACTCAAAACCAGTGTGAATATGCTAGAAATATACTAAATCCAATTTAATAGATTAAAATTATGTTATTTGTTGACGGAGATAATACTTAAAAGTCCTTTAAAAAGTATTTTAGAAAACATAATATTTCCTCAAATTACTCAAAACCAGTGTGAATATGCTAGAAATATACTAAATCCAATTTAATAGATTAAAATTATTTTATTTGTTGACGGAGATAATACTTAAAAGTCCTTTAAAAAGTATTTTAGAAAACATAATATTTCCTCAAATTACTCAAAACCAGTGTGAATATGCTAGAAATATACTAAATCCAATTTAATAGATTAAAATTATTTTATTTAGATAAACTCGAAAGTGAGTAGGTACTACTGTATGAGTGAATGTGGGTAAAAGCTACTGTACTAGATGAGTTATAATATTAATCGATACATACCCTATTTCATTAGTAGCATAATCATATTGAGATTAGTGATTTAACCGTCAGTTTACTTAATGAATATCACCATTTAATATGAGTTTGATTAGATCACAACTAGGATGTTGGAAAACTTACAATCACACACACAGGTACCTACATATATAGATATCAAGGTATATTTCTTAGAGGTTCTACTTATTATTTCTTCTTACTCGGATTTATCATTACGCCTTTTATAATATGTATTATTTGAGTCGGGTCAGACGAAGCAAACAATAATAATTCTAATGTATACTTATATATATATATTATCAGGAGATGATTAATGATATTGTTTCAATGGAAGACTGTGGTTTCGTCAAGTCAAAAACACTGTTTACATAATCGTTTCACGGAACAAACTACCTATCGATAAAAACTTAGTTTTATATGTATGTAGTTTGTTTGACGAATTAAATAATTAATTTCTATGATCACTCTCTAATAGACAAAAATAATAGATCTCGTAAATACGTAACTGTTTGCTGTGCACTTAGATATTCTAATAGGTCCATTCCTTTAAACTTTCTCTCAGGAAAATAAGGTAAAAATGAGCCTCCATTCATTCAAAGGGATTCTGTGCCAATGAATCAACTCTTCTTACGGCATTCTTAATACTCTGAAATCCTATTGTTATAAAGACTGGTGTATTGTGAACGTGAACAAGAAGCGGGTAGAATAAATTGATGATTGGAAAGTATCAGTCGCTTCCGAGTTATTATATTCTGCACTAATAATATTGCCATAAATAATAACGTATGTCCAGTTCCATAACTTTCTACAAGTTGATTTTTTTTAATTTTATCGGTAATAAACACAATCAACGCCACTATTTCAATTTAACAAACAAATTTGTATAAAAAATACTTCCTTTTGTAAAATAAATATTTAGTTATGGGAAAAAATAATGAACCTATTTTCAATACCACAAATAAATATTTCGTATTGTTCAACTATTGAACCGAACAAAGAAAACGTAAGTATGTCTTTAATAGTACGTATTTTATATAGTAAGTATATTTCACATCCTGCTGTGTTTTAAAATCATAATATAAATAGGTTCATCATAATTACTAAAGTGGAGATTTCTCGAATAAAATCATAATATAAATAGGTTCATCATAATTACAAAAGTGGAGATTTCTCGAATAAAATCATAATATAAATAGGTTCATCATAATTACAAAAGTGGAGATTTCTCGAATAAAATCATAATATAAATAGGTTCATCATAATTACTAAAGTGGAGATTTCTCGAATAAAATCATAATATAAATAGGTTCATCATAATTACAAAAGTGGAGATTTCTCGAATAAAAAATATTTCTACTAGTTGAGTTATGGAACTGGACAGTCGATTGTTGTCAATACACAAATTTTGTAGAAATACAGAAACATATGGATGTAGATTAGGTACTAAATAATGTTAATTTCTTTGAATTTCTAAAAGTTACATAAACTAATTAGCATTTCCAACGTCAGTTGTTATGTTATGTTATCATAATATAACATGCATAGACAATTCACACAGATCGAGCTAGTCCCAAATTAAGATGAAACTTGCATTATGGGTACCAACACGACGATACACATATATACAATGCACTAAACACATATACATGTAACACCCAGACCCAGGATAATGTGAAAAAGGTCATTCTTCACTTTGCCCTGGCCGGGAATCGAACCCGGGACCTCGTGACTCAAAGGCAAGAGCGTTACCTCCACACCACACCGGCCGCCCAATATGCATAGAGAATTCACATATGCCGACGATTAAATCAATTTAGTTCTTCTGTTGCTTTCCAGATATTTATTTATTTATCTAATATACGGCTAATGCCTTTTACAGGATATAGAGAAAATAATAATACATTTCACTTAAACTTACGAGCTATACAAATAACAACTTAATAATAATATACGGTATCTTGCAGACAAAAACAATACACAGCATAATGACAACAAGTAAAAAAATAAACATTAATAAGTGGAATAATAATACATAATAAATGTATGTAGGTAAGATTGTCATATCATTTTGAGCGTTTTGTAAGAAATTAATTCACAAAGTTATTTTTTATCGACATGGATATTCATTATAGCTTTTCAAAAGAAGCTTTCTTAGTAAACGAAAAATTTGAGAAATGTAAAATATTTCAAAATAAACCTTTATGGAGTCGTTATATAAGTACACAGAAATGTGATAATATGAATAAATAATTATTTATCATAAAATTAAATAAATATATAATATACTTATAGTATTATATCATCAGCTTTTACATTTAATATACATGATCAGAAAAACTAAGGACCTATAAATAATATTATAATCATAAAATTAAATAAATATATAATATACTTATAGTATTATATCATCAGCTTTTACATTTAATATACATGATCAGAAAAACTAAGGACCTATAAATAATATTATAATCATAAAATTAAATAAATATATAATATACTTATAGTATTATATCATCAGCTTTTACATTTAATATACATGATCAGAAAAACTAAGGACCTATAAATAATATTATAATCATAAAATTCCCTTTATGGAGAAATATTTTCGTACCATAACAAATGACTTAATTACTTTAGATGTGATCTTTGCACTGATTGGAAGTATCTATATTATTATCTGCTGTATTATTACTGGACAAAATGGTAATCTTCCTGTTACATCACTCCCTTGAGGTATTGTAAATTAATGTAAGCCATTGGATCTCTGCCCAATATAGAAGATAAAATAATATATTATGTACTTGGCAAGGGTGCAGGAATTAATGCTTTTAGAATGATTAGCTTCAGAATATTTATAAGTAGGTGTTAAGACATTACCATAATAATTTGAAGACACGTACGTGCAGTACCTACATATACTATAGCAGGTTAATGATTCCTATATAAATCCAACAATAGTATTAACTTTATCATTTATATTAGTAGATTAAAAAATGAAACAAATGAAATTTTCACTTATTGTTATATTGATTAGAAGCTTTTCGGACATAAATCTATCCTCAGTAATATCTTACAACTAAGTTTATTAGTTAATCTTACATTTGAGTATGGATACTTATGTCCGAAAAGATTCTAATTAATATAACAATAAGTGAAAATTTACAGTGTTTCATATTTTATTATCTAAATTTAAATATAAACTTTCATAGTGTTTCCTCTTCGAAAATCGAAAAGTTATTAGTAGATTCTTATCAGCATTGTCATTGACTGAATGAGGGGGTTTGAATAAGTTAGAGATGTGATAAAATAAAAAAAACGAGTAATTAGAAAATATTTATCAATACATTTACCTTTCTTATAATGTAACGTGACTTTTTTGTTATTTTTTTATAGCAAATACATAGTTGTGTCTGATATATCTATATTGTTTTCGTGATCGAAATGGCTAAAATTTAAAATCAGATTCACAAGAATTATGTTTTTTACAGAACAAAAATTCAATTAATATTGTTGTGGATAAAAGTAAAATTTATATTGTATTTATTTATGTAATGTTGAAATAACCTCTTTCCCGGATATTTCAGGATTCGAAAGATTTATCCATTTAAGCTAATGACAATTTTAACTGCACCGATACACTTACACAAGTCAAGTTATCACAAACTGACGGATTTGCTACAAATTCAGATATTTATTAATCCAATTAGAGTAGTGCGCCACATCTGTGTATATAATGTAATTGGATATTTTACATATGTTGTTGGCGGAATCACTTTTGAATAAGGTAGATGTTACGCCTCGAAGCCACCATCTTCCATTGAAATTGACAAGAATTCCACTCCCAGAATCAAGTTTACACGATGCACTATTATCATTTCCTTTGGTGCAGAATGTATTGTTCGATGTCAGGTATGGAAATGTTGGTTCAGCTGTTATGCATTCTTTATTTGACACAAATATCTGATTCGCAGCTTGTGGCTCTGACTGCATATATTCTCCTTTTTCTCCATATCCCCAACCTACTACAATGCCATTACGAACGAATATATTACCTAAAGAATTGCTCCATAGACATGCAGGAATTATATTATCTGTAAAACCTTTTCTACTTATTCTTAACAATACGATGTCACCATCTATGCCAAGGTTTTCATCAAATTCTGGATTCAAAATTATTTCAGTCACTGGCACGGTCCTTATGTTATCATTGGTCCAATCTTCGATATTGTGAATACCGAGTTTCACTGCAACCTCTTCTTTTCTCACTGGGCGGTTGTTAAATCGACGCACACATTGAGCAGCCGTAACAACTAATTCCTTGGATATTAATATTCCTCCGCATGTAAATTCTATGCTGTTGATTTTCTTTACAAATATTGCAGCTAGCCATGGCCAAGATCCTTCTGTTATTTTTTCAGTAATACCAATATTTTTATGTCCTGGTTTTTTAGCAATACCACAAATATTCTTCAGTTCTATTAAATCATTAGCTAGAATTTTTCTTCTTTCCACGGGACTCATTGTTGTTGTTTTTGGTCCATATAAAGCAAACGTATCTGGATTGGGTCTTTCCTCCTCTGTCACTTTTTGACTTGTCACTGTCGAGAAAGCTGGAATGGCTATTGATGGTTGAGAAATATCACCAAAATATTGGGAATTTTTGTTATTATAAGCAGAATGATACGATTGCGTAGAAGCCTCTGTGGGTTTTTTGAAATTATTCTGTGCTGCGGCAAATTGATGTCCCATTAAACGATGAGAGCTAAAATGTTTTTCAGCAAAATGTTGTTCTGTGATTTTATGCGTCGTTAATTGTTGTGTTTGAGTTTGTTGAGCAATATTTTGTACACCACCACTGAAACCATTGCCTAGAATTTGTTTGTTATTTCCAATGAGATTTGTTGTGTTAATTTGATAATTCTGGTACTCTGTTTCTTTTTTATGGGTCTCAAATGTCGATTGCTGGTTAGCTATTCCAGCAAAACCATTAAAAATTATATTGCTCGACACAGGGTTATTAGAATTAATTTGTTTGTTGTGATTCGAAGAGAAATTATCATTGACGTTATTTATTGCTTGCTGCGAGTATTGAGTTTGTCTTTTATCAACATTATCACTTGGAAGGTTGGTGTTCAAAGTATGATATAATTCTACAGGTGTTCCTACTGGTGCACGAGCGAATTGATTATTGCACAGAGATTTTCCATTATAGTCTATAGATTTTATGATTGGAATCGAATCTAATGTGGGGAATGTTACTTTGTAGTTTAAATTATTTCCATTAATTAAATTCACTAACACGTCTGACTTACCACCCATCAATTCAAGTCTTCCCACATAACTTGACGGCAATCCACCCGGAACTTCCATGTGAATAGTCAAATTGAGTACCGATCCATACGGCGGGGAGATAGTGATAACTCCATAATCATTCAGTCCCTCCTTTACATATTTAAAAACTTTCGGGCACGGTGACAAAGGAATGTTTTGTGAAGACACTCTTGCAACAAATGCACTCAAAACAATTATTAAATACTTGCACGTCACCACCATTTTGATATTTAAATATTTTTTTTTATCAACTTTGAATGTATTGGAAGACGTTTGTTATTATTTACTAAACAACATGTTAGCGAGACTGCAACTCTTGCAGATAACGAAGAAACTTATAGGCAGTATAGAATGAGGAACTCGTTTTGTTACTACTTGTGGCAAACTTAATATTCCATAGCAAAGACTCATCCTTCTATGATACCTATAATAATCTGATACACACACACTTCTATAAGATCAACACGCACACACATTATATAATTGTGATATAGCACAGGGCAGGTTTTTACAGCTGTATCAATAACCTATATATACTATAATAGCAGTATGTTAATACTCGTATGTAAAATTATTTAAAATATATCTTGTGTATCAGGATCCAGCTAATTCATAAAGAATCATAAAGCTCATTTCATTTCAATTTTCGAATTATTGTGCTTTTGTGTAGAACAGGTTCAGAAACATGTCAATTGCAATTTGAATTAGGTATGTTATAGTCACTCATAAACGAGTGGATGCCCTTTAGACATAGAGAAGAATAGCTGTTAAATTCGTTGTAGGTATATAATCGTATATATTCCTGAATGGTATGATGATTAGAAGGTTGGTATTTATAAAAGTAAAAAATATAATAAAAAGTGTTTGTCGTGTTATATTCCTAAACCTGCAAGCTAATTATATTTGCTTTAATTCAGGGCTTTATTATTGACAATGACCTAGTCACATGCTTTTCCAGTATGAACGCAGAAGGTTAAGTTTTACCATAGATTAACATTTTTATAAAATATACGAATGATAATATTCGGCCGGTGTGGCGTGGAGGTAACGCTCTTGCCTTTGAGTCACGAGGTCCCGGGTTCGATTCCCGGCCAGGGCAAAGTGAAGAATGACCTTTTTCAAATTGTCCTGGGTCTGGGTGTTACATGTATATGTGTGTAGTGCATTGTATATGTGTGTATCGTCGCGTTAGTACCCATAATACAAGATTCATCTTAGTTTGGGACTAGCTCGATCTGTGTGAGTTGTCTATGTATGTTATGTAATATTAACGGTAAGATAAATAATTGAAGGGAAAATTAAGAACATTGTGAAGACATTTACTTTCACAATAGTCCACACATAATATCTATAATTCGGCGGCAAGATATGTGCCACTCTTCCTAAATTTTCTATTTATTGTTATCAAGGGGACGATCGGCATGTTTGTTACTTACAGTTAGTCCGTTGGGTATTCCACTCGTCAGAAATAAACAGAGAAACAATCCACACTGTCCAAAATATTAAAAAAATCTCATCTTCCATGTTTTGTTAAAATATTATAAATTGAATTTCATTGTATTGAAGTTGTGGAACAAGACAGATGCCGGTGGGCAATTCGAGACGTAAACGTTGGTTAAAAGTTGAAAGATTTGGTTTGAAGTGACCAGAGGTAAACATTGGAAACAGTAATGTGAAGTGATCGCTAGGGGTGCTAATTTAAAATATCCCTACTATTTGGAGTACATAATTTGATAATAAATTTTTCAAATTTGCAGTTTTTTAACCTTCAGCAGAAAATTTATCAATTAAAAAGCTATAATTTGAACATGTGGTAATCCTTCAGAATCCAGTAACAATAATGTCTAGACGAGTTTTTAGAACTTTTTCATACAAACATTTTTTTTGTTTTATACATACTGCATCTTCATGGTGTATAAATACCTACGTATATGGTTTTAACTTTATGTTATAATATCATATAATGCTTGAATTGCAGATTGTTGTGTAGGTGTAATTATATATTATTATTATTGATTTCATGGTTTGCTTTTTATTGTTTTTAATTTATTTCTTTTTATTTTCTTATTTAGTATTCACCTGATTTTTGGCTCTTTAATAGTTTCTTCATTTAGATATATTTCTAATGTATTCAGTTATTGTTTTATCGTTTAGAACTTTATTTTGGTATCTACATATACGTGCTTTTATTTGTTAAGACTACTGCAGCAGTTTATTGTAGGTATAAATAAATATTACCGAAACCTTCAAATTAATTATTTCGCGTTCCCCCACTTAGTACAAAAACTCTTAGTGGGAAAGGGGATGTTACAACTTTTAAATTGCGTTTGATCCAATATTAATAATGAGACCTCAGGTCTTGTTAAGTGGCGTCATTATAAATTTGCAACACATTTATTAACAAAATGCCGGATTAGATATTATATTATGCGCGGTGTATTTCTTATAGATATTGAATTACCAAACAAGTGAAGTCAATGAGAAAATTAATTCTAAAAAGTCGCCTAATACAAGGCTACGGTTTTACATAATCGAATAAATATTATAGTCAGATTGTAAATACATACATATGGATATGGATGCTTGTATATCCAGAATAGGCACATATGATACCAGATAAGTAAAAGGTAAATCAAAACAATCTTTATGAAATCTTGCATTCTCTGAGGATGTTCCTGTATCTCTATTTTTTTTAGTTTAAGTTAAAAAATCCCGACAAACTCCTATATACGAGTGATACTTGATTTTATTTATTTATTTTTATTTTATGGGTTTTGGGTGTTACCTCACGTGCGCTATATAATACATTAAACATATTGTGATCCATAATAACAAAAGTGTAAATTTTCTGTATATTAATACATATAATATTTCTTCACCATAAAGTTATAAGCGTGAATAGCTTAGGAAATTTTAATATTTTCGGTGAGTACTTTACTCTTTATGCGAAATGATTTTAAAGCTGGTAATTTAGTATATTATATGCTGGTATAACACTTATCCAATCAATTGAATAATGTGTGACTATTTTGCAATATTTGCATATGAAGTTATCATTATTAATAGCATGTTCAAAACACTTTGTTTCATTTCCTGTTTAATAAATTAGCAAATCATTGTTAGAAATTTTGTTTAAATTATCTCTATTAAGTGACAACATGATTTTAATATTTAATCTACGAATATAAAATTTAAATGGCTGTATATTTGTAAAAGACAAATAATAAAGTTTGCAAATTCACATGTACAAATAAACGATTTTGTGTCAAAATTTAATTGGAATTAATTAAGCTCATGTTACAGTAAAAAAATAATTTCTCGTTGAAAGGCTTACAAATTTACGTTGGTTATAATTTTGATACATGGATTTACCTATGTCAGACTGGTTGATGGTAGAGGGGTTTCTCTAGTGATTTCCGAGATGCCGTCTTTTTAGACATAGCTGGGGCTTTTGATAACGCATGGTGGCCACTTATCTTAACTAAACTAAAGTCACGGGGCTGTCCCCGAACATTATTTAACATCATCAGCAGCTATTTTGGTAATCGTTCAGTGATGATTACTCATGCGGGACTTATTATTGAAAGAGAAGTTAGTATGGGGTGCCCGCAAGGTTCAGTTTTGGGACCATTTCTCTGGAATGTCTTATTTAACGATCTTTTGGCACTGACACTACCGTCTGGCTGCACGATTATTGCATACGCGGACGATGCTCTTCTACTTCTCTCGGGGGAGACCAGGAGAGATATTGAAAATAAATTTTCGATCGCGATTGAGGGTATCCTTGCCTGGGGAGGGGAAAGTCGACTGTGTTTCTCACCGGGTAAAACTTTCGCCATGTGGATGAAGGGGACACTGAGTCGGAGGAGGAATCCGGTGCTAAGAATGGATGGTCTACCTGTTAAGGTGGTCGATGAAGTTCGGTATCTGGGTGTCACTCTGAATAGGGGATTTTCGTTTATCCCACATGCGAAGGCTATTGCCACAAAAGCAAGCGTGCTTTTCTTCACGTTGCGAAAACTCACTCGAGGAATGTGGGGACTTAAGAGCCGGGCTGTGAAGACTATATACAGGGGAACGTATGTGCCTCAAATCACATACGCTGCTCGGGTTTGGTCACACAGGTTGTCTGTGGGTACCGTGTCCCTCGCTGTGCTTAGAGGTCAGAGGCTTCCCCTGCTCGCGGTAACGGGTGCCTACCGAACGGCTGCAAGTGATGGCCTTCCAGTTATTGCTGGTGTCTTACCGGCAGATCTCGAAATTTTAGATTGTGTAGCTCGACGGGGTGTCAAGGCTGGAAGACGTGTAGAACATCTTGGTATACCTGTTGAAGCAGGAACCGGGATAAGGGATATATCTAGGGCAATCGGCAGGATTCGTGAGAGAACAATGAGTGTTTGGCAAGACAGATGGACCACTGGAGGAACGGGTAGACTTGTCTACAAGTTCTTTCCAGATGTCCGTGAAAGACTGAGAATGAGCTACTTGTCCCTTGACCATTTTTCCGTACAGCTTATCACTGGACATGGGCAGTTAAGAGGTAAACTTTTTGAGCTAGCATTGACCGATAATCCATGGTGCACATGTGGGACAGGAGCTCAATATGCGGAACATATCCTTTGGGAATGTCCTTTGATGATGGATGCAAGAGAGGAAATGATTCTGGGTATGACTGTTGACACTCCTCGACCCATCTGGTTTGGGGAAGTGTTTCTAAATGCCACAAACGCTTCACGCTTTAAGACATTCGTAGATGTGTGGGTCTCAAGATGGGATCTGCTGCGTCAGCCGGGTCCCCCGCCCACTGACGTGGTAGGATCGTAGATGCCAACACTGGCATAGTTATATTAGAATAGAGAGAGTCCAAATATTAAAAAAAAATCTTCACCTAAACGGATAAATAGGAGTCCTTGGACTCCTGAAATATCCGAGAAATAAAGATATTTCAACATTCCGAGATGCCGTTTTATTCATGGTATGTTTGGTTAGAATTATAGTTAGAATTAGAATTTAGAATCTAGCTTCCTTAAAATATTTTGGCAATATTTTAGTCTATTTTTATTTTACTTGGATCATCCAGAATAGGTACCTCTTACTTGGACGCACGGGTTGATTTCGAATTGTATTGGTCCTTTTCTCTGACAGTATCTTCTTCTTCTATCAGTGTCGTATCTGAGGCCTGAGTCAATAACACATTTTCACGTTACGTTTTCGTTCCGTTAACGTTCAAGTATAGACGAAGTTGCAAGGAAGTGCCAATTTCGTTGTTAAGATACACAATAGTTACGAAAATTTACACTTTGGCGCAACGTCGTCTGCATTTGAACGCTAACGGAACGAAAACGTAACGCTAAAATGTGTGTTTGACTCAGGCCTCAGGTCTCCCTGACGTTGGCAATCACTCTAGAGCAGCGTTTCCCAACCTTTTTCTCCTCGCGAACCAAAAGTAAAATCCAACAGAATTTGGCGAACCCCCTATGTAGCCGTTAATGATAGGCAAAAAACAATAAAATATTGTAGAACATTTATTTTACATATTTCACAAACATTAATAAGACTAAAATGATTAATATTAATAAGACTAAAATAAGCTATAAAAATTGAATACAAAATAAATTTAACAAACTTATTTCAGCACATGTTCCCTTTGAAAAAGCTCTAAATGGGATATTTTTGGCTGTTTCATGGAACAAAGCAATTGAAAGTTTGGCTCAATATCTAAAAATTTCAACTTAGATCAGGTTCTGCATTTAACCTGTTTCTATATTTATCTTTCAGATAAGTAGGTATATGTTGAAAATCCTTTCTCGCACAGGTATGTTGTGCAGAATGGTAATAGAACGTCTATGGCTTTTTTGACAGAACAGAATTTTCATTTTTTATACTGAGCCAGAAGTTAAACAAGGAGATTCTTTGGCCATTTAAAATCCCGCCATTACGCTATTAATTTCGCGAACCCCCTTTGTACTCATAGCGAACCCCCAGGGGTTCGCGGACCACCGGTTGGGAAACACTGCTCTAGAGAATGCTTCTCTGTCCCGCGCTGTTTGGACCAGCTCTCCCACTTGGGTTATTCCGATCCATTGTCGTATGTTTAGCAGCCGCAACATCTGCCCCCTTCCTACTCTTTAAATTCATATACCTACCTACATCTTTAAATTCATATAGGTAACTATGCGCCAGAGATCACGTTCAGATTGGATAATGCTGCGTAATATTTTAATTTCAATAATCAACATATAAATTGTTATATCTAACATACATTGTCATAGTGCAGCTGTATTTTCCTGGTTTTTAATTTAATAGTTTGTGCTATTCAATATCCGTAATTTATTTGATATCAGTAAATTGTATAAAATTGAGGTAAATATGTCATGAAATTATTGGTAAGAGTGAAAAAATGGTATAAACTACCTATATACAAATATAAACTTTCGACATATAAACAAACCCGTTACATAAAAACGGGGGTATATAAAATAAACAGATAAAAAGAGAAACTGCTAAAACTCGTCATATAAGATTCATGAAAAAATGTGTAGGTACTTGCATGGAATAAAATTACTTAAACCTTTTCCTGTTCTAAAAACTTGAAGTATGACACTATACAAGTTCATATTTAAATAAAAAAAATGGGTAAATACCAACGCAAAAAAATACTTCAAAAATCTATTAATTTAAAAAACTTAATGTTAGACACCCCATATTAAGTTTTTAAAAAAAATCTCATTTTGGGAAAATAAACTGGTTCGTACCCACCAGTTGGTACTGGTTATTCGAATTGGTATGTATAGTTGTTAATAAAGAAGTGTTTTATAGGTAGGTACTCTCTCCATGTCTGTATTTTTTATGCACATTAATTTGATATTTTATTTATTCCAAATTTTATTACAAATTACAACCTTGTGTGGCTTATGTTTAAGTATAGCAAATTGTGAATTTATATGTACAATTCAAATGGGATAATTCATTATTTTAAATGTTAAATGCACCAATGCACAGTGAAAAATAAAATAAATAAATAAATAATCCAAAATAAATGTATTTCCAAAAGAAACCTTAAATAATGAACCTTCTTCGGATAAAAATATTTGAAAATGCCCGTGAACAATTAATATGTACTACCTACCTACTTATAGGCAAGTATCTACCTACTTATAGGAAATCTCATATAATATTGGATTTCGTGATTCCATTCCACAGTGTATGTATTTCTTAATCTGTCATAACCCTCGTTATAAAAATAGCCCGAAACATCAAAAGTAGGTATGCAATTTTAATTCACATACTTTGTGATTATTTATCATTAACAAGTAGGTACATAGGTGTGTATAATATTTGTGACTAAATTAACATGGACCTAAAACATACATCCATGTAAATTAATTATTAAGCATACAGTTTCAGTACCAATTGTTCTATTTACAACTGCTTCTATTGTGAAATTATTTCAATACAATGAAAATGTTGTGACTACAATTTCGGCAATTTAGTTAACCTTTCTTAATAATTTTAATAAAACTTTGTTGATAAGTTAGATATTTAAACTATTTTAAACGGATAACCAGTCATGGATGAGACCTAGTGTAGAGGATATTATTTTACCTTTGTATTTCCTAATTATTGAGTCAATTAAGAACATACATACATATTTACGTACAGACTAAAATATTTATGTGTCGATTAATAGCTAAGTTGCCTTAATTAATAGCTATAATATAGTATCCATAATCCAAGATTTATGTCACAGTTTGCGACTAGCGGGATCTGTGTGATTTGTCAATATATAATTATATGTTATATGATGTTATATTTACATAGAATGGATAGATTACATAACGTATTACAAATTAATTTAAACAAAACAACTACTTAAATATTAATAAATTGAAAATAGCAACTCATACATCAGTATGACTGTGGAGGAGGCGAAAGAAGTATGTAAGGACATATCTGATTGGCGTTCCGTTCTCTCTGCCTACCCCATTTGGGATACGGCGTGAGGGAATAGATAGATAGATAGATAGATAATAAGCCAACTAAACAATCTTATATGCTTAGAAATTTTCCGAAAAATTCCGCAAAATCAATGGTGTCAGGATATAATTACTATGAAATATTTCAGTTTTATTCTATTTTGATATTCTTGAAATTATGTGTATATACGAATCAATTCATCGAATTAAATGTATATTCCTTTGCCCAATAATTATGTCTATTGTCAGAAAAGGTATAATATTGAAAAGTATTTATGGTAAAATACTACTACTATACTATACCATCACGGCATATCCCACAAGTGGGGTAGCCAGCAGACCAACTGCATGTAAGAAACATGCAAGCTGTCCTCTCCGTGCCAATATAAAATCAAGACATTCAGGATGGGTGGCAAACCTCATCGCTGAATTTAAGATGTAAAATGTCTTAATTTTTTCGAACACCTGCCTTTTACAGGACACTCGAAAACTTACGGAGAAGAGTGGGAGACCAATTCTTTACCGGGTGCTCCACGGGTACAATAAATTGGTAAAATAAATTTAATATAAATTCTCTTTAAATACCTATTGCTGCTCAGTGGTCACATAATATCTTCTTCTTAATATATAGAAATTCGTAGATAAAACATGACTTACCGGTTTTATCATAAATGTTTTTTAAAATAATGTACTTTGTATACAAGGCTACATATTGGTAAATTTTCATAGACAGGTGGCCAGAGTGAATCAAGGATTGTTGAGCAAACCATTGACGCGAGGTAATAAATGATAACAATAATTTTCGCATTAAAGTTGTGATGTATAATAATAATATGATAATTTGCAAAGCGCCGTATTGTGATAATATCACTTCAATTGTGCTTAAAGCTGTTAAATGGGAAATTAAATTAAAGTATGATACGGGTGTTCTTAGGCTTTCAGCAGCGCTACCCTCCGGGATTCGCTCCTCTACTCTCAGAAGGGGGGGGGGGACCTACCTCTTTTCCCGGCTAGCTCACCCGGATGGAGATAAGTCCTCAGTCCTCCGCTCCTACGAACAGCCGGAGGTAGCTAACAACCCGTACGATATCTTCCTCTGCGGATTTGAACCGCGAGAGGGCCTTTCTCTCTTCCTCCTTCGAAACTCAATAAGTATGCAAGCAAGTGGTGGGATAGGGAATGCTATTCTACTAATTGTAAACTCTAGAGAATTTGATACAAAATATGGTTTATTTACACAATTAAACAATAATATTACTCAACAGTTTCCACCTTGGTAATACCACAATATACAGTAATAGTAATTGTATTTTTCAATAAGTTAGTCAATAATAATAAAAAAAATAATATATATAATTAAAACAGCTATTATTTACAAGACAAATTAAGAACATATCATGTTTATATATGTATGTAACTCAGTGTAATGTTATATTCATATACAAAAAAAAAGCAATGTAATCAGTTCGAAGAAAACAATTGAAACATTATACTAGTCTCATAAAACTGCGAACTCTAGATTAATTAAGGCTAGATTAAACTGGCAGTAGTCGTACCACTAGGTACTTGCGTATGACAAATTAATATTATTATTTTCACTATGAATTATTCATGAAAATTTTATAATTAAGTAAGAGTATCAATTGGTAGTTATTTACACATTAAAAAAAAATGAACCCACTAATAAACCATAATAAATGCTGATTCACAAAATTATTAAAGTCAGTCATCCATAATCAGTTGTTCATAAAACAAAATATTATCAAATAATATTAAATACACAAAATCAAAATCAACTAATAGTCATACCACAACAAGGTAACTATCCACGATAATAATTTATCCAGGTCATCAATAACTAGTTACTCATTAAAACATAATAATTATCAATCAATAATTTGATAACAATGTGTATAATAAAAATAAAGTAGACATAAATTTAAATTAAAACAATTTTTCTTACGATATGATTAACCGCGCCTCCGATGTATGTAGATCTTATCTTCCTTTCGACCTCGAGTAGCGAAATAAGAAAATTAATCGAAATCTGATTGTAGGTATCTCCCGTTTCCTGACGCACAGCATTAACGTGTCCTCCCCTTCTAAGTGAAATCTCCCCGTTGGCTAATTCACCTCTGACCCTCTGCGACGTCACACAGTTCACACTAGCCGTAGGCTTCTTGCGTTATGATTTTAATTTGCCAACTCATTGAGTAAAGTCTATCGCACCGCTTCGACAGCTAATCAATCAGTAATCAATGATTTACTATAGATTAGAATAGTTGGTTGATTGGTATTGTGTAATTACACACCGATATATTCGTTTACTTGTTCACTACGAATCATTTGACTCACAATTATTAGTTCTTATTCACGATTATTAATATCTTATTATTAATTTCTCCCAAATTTTCGCGACTATGTATAACAATCTCGATCGATCAATTTGATTTTGATCTCACTACAAACAATCTCTAAGTTGTCTCCGCGAATTAATTTCTCACAACAAAATCACTTTTCGCGAATACTACTCGCGATTCTCCGCGAATAACTAAATCGCGATTTCTCTTCTCAACTGAATTTTAATCTTCTCGGCCCTTCCGCGAATAACAATCGCGGTATCCCTTCACAACTAAATTTGAATTCTCTCTTGACCCTCCGCGAATAACGATCGCGGTAGCCCTTCTCAACTGAATTTTAATCTGTCTCATTTTCCGATATGTATGAGCTTTTATACCAGATTTCGCGGACAAAATCTCTAATTCTCCAATCACGACGTACTCCCTTATCTCTCGCATCCACCCCTAAGATTCTCGCCAATGTAACACAGGGATGCGGTCCGAACGTCGTTCTATCTCATTTTAACATCTTCTATCTCTTCCTAACATTGTACCGCCTTTCGAGTCGTAATTTATGGCTTAGATACTAATCATCTATGCGCTTCACATCTCCTTCTCCGTTCAAAACTCATAATATCAATAATAATTCTCGACTCTAAAAATATCTATCGGTTTATCTATTTACTCACCTTCATATTTAGGTAGATCTTGCTTATTTCATTTCTATCACGACACATACCTAATTAAGATATCCATGTTTCACATTTAGGTATCTTTATCTTATTCCTACACTTAATTAAAATTTACAAATACATAATGAAGACTACTCATACCTCGTAAATATCGTATAAATAATTCTATTTCATTTATTTATACCTAGACGTCCAATGATTATCATAGTAGGTATAAGATTAGTAAAAGAAAGCTTTACATACACCTCATACAATATACAATAAAAAATATTGATAACGAATTCCCGATATCAATTAATTATCTATATATCTATATTCACTTCTACTTATTCATTCAATAAAAACAGACCTTACGTACACACTTTATTGTGTTCATTGCAACAACATTCTATAATTATTCTATCCTTTAATTCGAATCTCTCGTAATTATAAATTATTCTCTCTTTCTATCTTCACCTGTGTATTAATAAGCCTCCTTACACACCTATTAATTAATCCGGCTATCCTTCCATTCATTTCAATATGATTTTCAACAACTGATAATGTAATACATAATTGATTGATCAACACTTCTTTATTAATAATCCCCCCAATAACGCAAGTAAGTACATACATACTGCGTTATATTAGTGGTAGGTATTTCGTGACGTATATAATTACTGGCCACCTAGATAGAATTTCTTATCAGCTCCCTTTTTTTTTTCCATGTTCTATTTTACTGTCGCATTTATTGTTTTTCAGCAAAATATCTCATTCCCACGGACTACATTTCAATATTGTCTTTTTTCTCTTTGAGGAAGCCGCGTTTATTATTTCACAACAAGATATTCGAACTTCCTAATAATATTATCTTCTATAATATTTTACGACCCCCTTAGAAAATCACAAAGAATATGCCGGCATCCCGTCCCACGTGCGAATGCAATCTGTTTATTGCACAACGCCAGGTACCTTAACTAATTGGACCTCGCCGCTTTCTTCTCACGAGTGATTATGCAAATATTTCCATAATATTCGTAAACAAAATATTTGTCACCAATAAATATAATTGCTCTACTAATTATCTAGTTTGCCGCTGATAGCAAAATTTCACATTTTTTTTTTCTTATCTCATACAGATGTAGGTATTTGGGAGATTTTTGGTCGTTCTAAAATACAGAACCATAACAATCCACCCCACTCAGGCGACCAAAAACTCCCATATGAAAGAAAACACATACAATCTGAATTATTACACACCCCTATAGAAATCAAAACATCTACCTGGACATCAGGTTCTCCTATCAAAGTTATACAATTGTTTTATTTTCATTTTTATTGCAAACATTGCTAACAACTAACTAACTTCAAGAACCCTCTATAGTTCCTCTTCCTCTGATCTAGCCTCAGAAATGCGCAGTGCTAGTCCAACGAACTTAAGAGTGCAGATGATTCAAGTGCCCGGCGCCAATCCATTTAGTTTTACTCTTTTTACCAATCATAACTTTTAGCGTCAAATGGATAAATACACTAATACTCAAATTATCTCAAAATTTTAAATCATCTGCTACCCTCGTTTGCTGAATTAACCCTCTCATAATTTGTACCTATCCCCCCTTATTACATCATAATATATAAAACCATAACATCATCATCGATATATCCATATGCAACGTGATTATGCAACATCTTATCAATATCTATACATCAACATCATTATTAATATATACACACATACAAAGTGATTATACATCATTATTAGCATATATACACACAACCTGGTACCTACTACGGGTACGTATTATTTACACAAATTGCAAAACTTATCATTATATTATATCAATTTATCTATTAATTTAAATAAGCAATTTTAACTCCTGTATAATATATTCTCATCTTTTCACAATTATCATTAATACAATTTCCATATCTCATCTTAATGATATTTACAATACTCTTATCAAATCAAAACATATTACCAAGGTGGAAGGCTTATTTATATACATTATAAATTAATAAAAAAAAGAAAATTACAAGTATTTGAAATTTCAAACACATAATAAAACCGCTACTTCAATCTATCTTAAAAGATAACTTTATACCTAATCTATCCCCTCCTATTTAAATGTTGTGAAATTGACTTCTAACTATCTCAGACTATCCTAAGTAGGTATTCCTCCTTTTTAGAACTGACTAAGTGCCCTACTTAGTCCGATATGGTTTCGCGAACCAATTATCACCTGTCCCATGTGAGACACCTATCATAAGATCTACTCTCTGGATTTTTCTACAGCGTACGTGACCCTGGGAAGACCCTGATTAATTTCCACTTAATTAATCCGCCGATCGACAATTACTGCCGATCAACACCTGGCTCCCCCCCATTCATTCGGATCCCCGACAACTGTTCAACTCGGTTAGCTATCACACACATTAAATTTAATTTAATTCCACATTTTACAAATAATATAATATATATCCCTCCGTTAATATAATTTACCTACCAAATATTTAACATACCTAAAACCTAGAACATATACATTTTTGTTAAACCTAAAACTTCTTATCTAAGTCATCTTATTTCTACACGACCTATAATTATTTGGAATAAAAAAAATCTATACCTACTTATTTACATTTCACGAAATTTACACTATAACAAATTTAACCTAGTCTATGTACATTCCGTCAACGGTTCCATGTTGACCACCTGCAGTAATTTTTCGTTTTACCGGCTTTTACGGGACACACAAAAACATACTGAAAAAAAGTGGGGGCTATATTCTTCCGCCGTAAACCCCACGGCTAACTTTCTATACCCCCCTAACTAATCTCCCCGTGGTGCTAATTCAGCAACTACTTCTTGTGGTTGGGTAGAGGCCTCCCCTATCTCTATCCACTCCTCTTTCCATACCAAACGCTTACAAAACAATACCTATCTAGACCTTCCCTATCATCCTCACCTACCACTTGCTTACGCCGTAATAACCTTAAAAGAGAGAACTTAGGTGTAACTCCCTGGTTACCCCAACAGTTCGTGCTTAGTACCTGAATAACAGGTCTAAGCTAGCCCCACGTTACAGCGCCAAACATATGTTACGGGTGTTCCAGACTTTCAGCAGCGCTACCCTCCGGGATTCACTCCTCTACTCTCAGAAGGGGGGGGGACTTACCTCTTTTCCCGGCTAGCTCACCCTGATGGAGATAAGTCCTCAGTCCTCCGCTCCTACGAACAGCCGGAGGTAGCTAACAACCCGTACGATATCTTCCTCTGCGGATTTGAACCGCGAGAGGGCCTTTCTCTCTTCCTCCTTCGAAACTCAATAAGTATGCAAGCAAGTGGTGGGATAGGGAATGCTATTCTACTAATTGTAAACTCTAGAGAATTTGATACAAAATATGGTTTATTTACACAATTAAACAATAATATTACTCAACAGTTTCCACCTTGGTAATACCACAATATACAGTAATAGTAATTGTATTTTTCAATAAGTTAGTCAATAATAATAAAAAAAATAATATATATAATTAAAACAGCTATTATTTACAAGACAAATTAAGAACATATCATGTTTATATATGTATGTAACTCAGTGTAATGTTATATTCATATACAAAAAAAAAGCAATGTAATCAGTTCGAAGAAAACAATTGAAACATTATACTAGTCTCATAAAACTGCGAACTCTAGATTAATTAAGGCTAGATTAAACTGGCAGTAGTCGTACCACTAGGTACTTGCGTATGACAAATTAATATTATTATTTTCACTATGAATTATTCATGAAAATTTTATAATTAAGTAAGAGTATCAATTGGTAGTTATTTACACATTAAAAAAAAATGAACCCACTAATAAACCATAATAAATGCTGATTCACAAAATTATTAAAGTCAGTCATCCATAATCAGTTGTTCATAAAACAAAATATTATCAAATAATATTAAATACACAAAATCAAAATCAACTAATAGTCATACCACAACAAGGTAACTATCCACGATAATAATTTATCCAGGTCATCAATAACTAGTTACTCATTAAAACATAATAATTATCAATCAATAATTTGATAACAATGTGTATAATAAAAATAAAGTAGACATAAATTTAAATTAAAACAATTTTTCTTACGATATGATTAACCGCGCCTCCGATGTATGTAGATCTTATCTTCCTTTCGACCTCGAGTAGCGAAATAAGAAAATTAATCGAAATCTGATTGTAGGTATCTCCCGTTTCCTGACGCACAGCATTAACGTGTCCTCCCCTTCTAAGTGAAATCTCCCCGTTGGCTAATTCACCTCTGACCCTCTGCGACGTCACACAGTTCACACTAGCCGTAGGCTTCTTGCGTTATGATTTTAATTTGCCAACTCATTGAGTAAAGTCTATCGCACCGCTTCGACAGCTAATCAATCAGTAATCAATGATTTACTATAGATTAGAATAGTTGGTTGATTGGTATTGTGTAATTACACACCGATATATTCGTTTACTTGTTCACTACGAATCATTTGACTCACAATTATTAGTTCTTATTCACGATTATTAATATCTTATTATTAATTTCTCCCAAATTTTCGCGACTATGTATAACAATCTCGATCGATCAATTTGATTTTGATCTCACTACAAACAATCTCTAAGTTGTCTCCGCGAATTAATTTCTCACAACAAAATCACTTTTCGCGAATACTACTCGCGATTCTCCGCGAATAACTAAATCGCGATTTCTCTTCTCAACTGAATTTTAATCTTCTCGGCCCTTCCGCGAATAACAATCGCGGTATCCCTTCACAACTAAATTTGAATTCTCTCTTGACCCTCCGCGAATAACGATCGCGGTAGCCCTTCTCAACTGAATTTTAATCTGTCTCATTTTCCGATATGTATGAGCTTTTATACCAGATTTCGCGGACAAAATCTCTAATTCTCCAATCACGACGTACTCCCTTATCTCTCGCATCCACCCCTAAGATTCTCGCCAATGTAACACAGGGATGCGGTCCGAACGTCGTTCTATCTCATTTTAACATCTTCTATCTCTTCCTAACATTGTACCGCCTTTCGAGTCGTAATTTATGGCTTAGATACTAATCATCTATGCGCTTCACATCTCCTTCTCCGTTCAAAACTCATAATATCAATAATAATTCTCGACTCTAAAAATATCTATCGGTTTATCTATTTACTCACCTTCATATTTAGGTAGATCTTGCTTATTTCATTTCTATCACGACACATACCTAATTAAGATATCCATGTTTCACATTTAGGTATCTTTATCTTATTCCTACACTTAATTAAAATTTACAAATACATAATGAAGACTACTCATACCTCGTAAATATCGTATAAATAATTCTATTTCATTTATTTATACCTAGACGTCCAATGATTATCATAGTAGGTATAAGATTAGTAAAAGAAAGCTTTACATACACCTCATACAATATACAATAAAAAATATTGATAACGAATTCCCGATATCAATTAATTATCTATATATCTATATTCACTTCTACTTATTCATTCAATAAAAACAGACCTTACGTACACACTTTATTGTGTTCATTGCAACAACATTCTATAATTATTCTATCCTTTAATTCGAATCTCTCGTAATTATAAATTATTCTCTCTTTCTATCTTCACCTGTGTATTAATAAGCCTCCTTACACACCTATTAATTAATCCGGCTATCCTTCCATTCATTTCAATATGATTTTCAACAACTGATAATGTAATACATAATTGATTGATCAACACTTCTTTATTAATAATCCCCCCAATAACGCAAGTAAGTACATACATACTGCGTTATATTAGTGGTAGGTATTTCGTGACGTATATAATTACTGGCCACCTAGATAGAATTTCTTATCAGCTCCCTTTTTTTTTTCCATGTTCTATTTTACTGTCGCATTTATTGTTTTTCAGCAAAATATCTCATTCCCACGGACTACATTTCAATATTGTCTTTTTTCTCTTTGAGGAAGCCGCGTTTATTATTTCACAACAAGATATTCGAACTTCCTAATAATATTATCTTCTATAATATTTTACGACCCCCTTAGAAAATCACAAAGAATATGCCGGCATCCCGTCCCACGTGCGAATGCAATCTGTTTATTGCACAACGCCAGGTACCTTAACTAATTGGACCTCGCCGCTTTCTTCTCACGAGTGATTATGCAAATATTTCCATAATATTCGTAAACAAAATATTTGTCACCAATAAATATAATTGCTCTACTAATTATCTAGTTTGCCGCTGATAGCAAAATTTCACATTTTTTTTTTCTTATCTCATACAGATGTAGGTATTTGGGAGATTTTTGGTCGTTCTAAAATACAGAACCATAACAAGTATTAAACAATGACGTCATCACATTGCTGTAAGAGGTATTGAAGGTAGATAAGAGATGAGTTGAACATAAGGACATAATCAAAGTAAGTCTGCAAGTCTGCTAGTTATCATACTTACCTACACTAGGAGATACCGCAATGATATACATTATGTAAAAATAAATTGAGGATCAAATTACATACCATACAATAATCACCAGCTCTCAAAATAATCTAAAGTCTGTCGAACGGCGCCAAATTATAATTATTTGGAATCATTATCCTCATCATTTTCTAGGTGATAGGAACGCAGTGGATCTGTGATGTTCAAGATCTAAAAGCACGAACGAGTTTTGAAGTGCTACTTGAGCAAGTGGTGAGAAAGAAGTGGGTTCGTGTTGCTCGAGATAGAAAAAAAATAGAAAGTTTTGATGAGGCCTTTATCTAGCAGTGAAAACACGAGGGCTAGATAGAAAAAAAAATAGAAAGTTTTGATGAGGCCTTTATCTAGCAGTGAAAACACGAGGGCTAGATAGAAAAAAAATAGAAAGTTTTGATGAGGCCTTTATCTAGCAGTGAAAACACGAGGGCTAGATAGAAAAAAAATAGAAAGTTTTGATGAGGCCTTTATCTAGCAGTGAAAAAACGAGGGCTAGCAATAGTTCATAATATCTAGAAATAGTATCTACTAAGTAATGCTAAATGGAGTGTGGGTATCTAAATGCATGAACTTATGACATTTTGGAAAATCATAGCATAAAAGCAATTTAGTTTTTTGCGTAATCCAGACCTTGTACTGCTTTCTATCTTTTATCGTTTATTATCGAAAACATCTTAATATTCTGGCATAGTAAGGCACATAATAATAATAATATTGTTAGTATTCAATCTTTTTATTTAAATATATTATGCGCCATCTTTAGAATACTCCTACAACTTTTTTTGTGATATTGTAAAATGCCATCTATTGAAATACTCGTAAACTACTATCAATTCACTTCGATTCAGTTTGAATTTGTTAAGTAAATAATAGGTATATTGTTTTAAACGAGGAAATGACATCGTTGAGTGTTTAAATGGAGTTTTTCTTCTATTCATGTTTTCAGTATATTTCAAGACGAAGATTATATAAAAAAAAATCTATAACTTCGAACGGCCATACTGAAAACTTAGGTCTCGTGACATAGTGGGCTCCGACATTCAGGATTATTATGTACAAAGTTGTTCAATATCTTCCCTTTCAACAATTACACAATCCAATCGGAGATGCCAACACTGGCATAGTGGTATTAGACTAGAGAGAGTCCAAATATTAATACATTTTTCACCTAAACGGATAAATAGGAGTCCTTGGACTCCTGAAATATCCGAGAAAATAAAGATATTTCAACAATTACACAATCCATAAAAATAATATCATCAAATTCTAACATCTAATTTAGTTTTTCAAAGCTTGAAAATCCAATATATATTTTTTTGTAAATGTAAAAAAGGAAAGTATGCGTTAATATATATTAACGCTCCGAATAAATCCTATAAAAAAGATCAGCTCTTTCAGAGAAAATCCGATTAGAAAGCAGAGAGCAGATACGTATAGGTGTATAAGTTGGTAAAGATGCTATATATTATTACATTACACGGGGCAGTTACCATTAAAACTTATGATAATGTTATTGGAGGATGTAGAGAGGCAAGTAAGGAAGGAAGGAAACACTGAGATGAATATAGGTTTATGGATAGTTATATCGTTTAGGAAGACCCACTTAAGATAAAGATTCTAGATCTAGCACTACAACATAGTAATATCGTGTTTTATAATATGAAAGTAATAACTAAAATAATCTCATTGGGTCTATAAAACTAGAAAATATCATTTTATTTTACCGCCGTTTATCTTCGATGAATTTTGTTTCCATTAAGTACTTTATTTTCTATATGTAGATTCAGTCAAGTCCTTTAGTCCACATATATTTATTTATTTATTTATATCAACACACAGCGGGAGCCTTTGACAGGATAATGAAACAGTTATCACGAAATTATATTTTTTTTTTTATTAAAATTTTGAATGATTAAATAATAATAAACAGTCATTAAAATAATGTCAAATAAAATAAGTTAAATGGATATAGGTTTTTGTTAAAAAAAAAAACACATTCAAATAATGTCAATAATGCAAATTTGCATGAATGTGACAAATTAAGAATAAGGTGGTACCCAAAAACTGAGTATTAGTAAGATAAAAAGCATGATATGTTATTAGGATAAAATGAATGTCAATAGGTGATAATAAATATAGTACAAAATAAATATACCTATGTATATGAATTACCTTTATTGTTTAAAAATATAATGTAATAAAGAAAGTAGTAATTAAATAAAGAAGAAAAAAAAACGAGAAATGTAAATAGAATTAGTCTTAAATAAAATTGACAAAGAACATGATTAATATATAGTCAGTTTACATTTGAAAAAAATATTATGTCAGTTTTGTATTCCCGAAAACTGTCGGCAACGATGTCACTCAAGTTACTCACCAGTAACTAGTCTGCGAATACGAATCATTGCTTCTATTCGCAATATAACACAGATTGTCTATTGCAGTGTTTCCCAACCTTTTTCTCCTCGCGAACCAAAAGTAAAATCCAACAGAATTTGGCGAACCCCCTATGTAGCCGTTAATGATAGGCAAAAAACAATAAAATTTTGTAGAACATTTATTTTACATATTGCACAAACATTAATAAGACTAAAATGATTAATATTAATAAGACTAAAATAAGCTATAAAAATTGAATACAAAATAAATTTAACAAACTGGTTCTTATTTTAGCACATGTTCCCTTTATAACAAAACCCAGATATATCTTTTTTAAAAAAAAAAAAAAAAAAAAAGCTCTTAATGGGATATTTTTGGCTGTTTCATGGAACAAAGCAATTGAAAGTTTGGCTCAATATCTGACAATTTCAGTCTTAGATCAGGTTCTGTCTTTAACCTGTTTCTATATTTATCTTTCAGATAAGTATAATATGTTGAAAATCCTTTCTCGCACAGGTATGTTGTGCAGAATGGTAATAGAACGTCTATGGTTTTTTTGACAGAACAGAATATTCATTTTTTATACTGAGCCAGAAGTTAAATAAGGAGATTTTTTGGCCATTTAAAATCCCGCCATTACGCTATTATTTTCGCGAACCCCCTTTGTACACATAGCGAACCCCCAGGGTTTCGCGAACCACCGGTTGGGAAACACTGGTCTATTGTATCTAGCACGGATATTAAGGTGAATGAGAGCGATCAGATGTGGGGAGTTTATTGCTCCATGTATTAATTTGTGTAGAAGACAATGATCACTAATTTCTGTGTGACGTTGTAGGCTGAGTAGTTTAAGTTTTTTTATAAGAGCAAGATATTTAATGTCTTCTATCGTTTACTTTTCTAGAACTTTAAACGTTGATCTCACGAGGCGAATATCTTTTCAAATTAAAATTCTCAGTATGTTACCCTGATATTTTAGATTCAATTTTTTAGTAGGTAATGGCACTTTACTGTTAATTTTATTTTACTCCGGGTTTTAAATAAATTAATTGAATTGTTTATAAAAAATATATACAAAGGTGTACGGTATTATGTACTTGTAAGGTAGGCATGTCAGAACAAATTAAGTCACAAATCTATCTATTATCATCTAACGAGAAGATCATTTCCCAAAGGAAATGCTTCGTTATCAACATTACTACAACCTAGGTGATATAATAAAAGGGTTTGATTGTATCCAGTCGTTAATCTTAATAAACGCTAATTCCATTAAATATATTAAGGTTTAGGACATTAACTCGCTATAATAATATGTATCTTTCTACCTACTACTAACATTCATAGGTACCTAAGAGAGCTGAAGAGTTGATAGTCGCATTCAGTGCCTTTGTGTCAGCATATTAGGAACAGATTTCAGCTATTATCATTAATTGGGAATCTCAATCAAATCGAATTTCTGAACATGTCACGCACTGTCAGTTGATATCTCTATTGAGCACAGAGATCTGAATTGAACAGATAACTAACTACTAGTGGAAAATCATGTACATTTCATATTATTATGTTAGTAAACCTTCTAGTAGGTATATCTTTATTCACTCACGTAAACTTACATCGACACTAACTTATATGATACACTGAAATTAATAAAAATAAAACATAATACTGTACAAATAATAAATACATATACCTATTGCAATATTTAATTTCTGCTAAATTTTTACAAAATATTATCCAATTAAAATATCTTATTCATTACCATGCTCATAATAATAATTGTAACACGTAACCTTACACATTACAAATTAGTATTAAAACATGAAAACCTTGCGGAAAAGTTATTTTGATTAACACTACGTAACGAATTAAAAAAAAAATCATCACAGCTACTGAACAAAGCCGGTTATATTACCAAATGTTTGTGAGTGATTGTACGTACAATAACTGTAAGGATGATTCACAGATAAAGAAGCTATGTTATTTTTAAGTATTGTTTTATTAAATAATATTCTTGCCTGGAGTAAGAAATAGAGGTTGTCCGATGTTACTACAAACCTTTGATGTATCAGTTTGAGTATGAAAACTGAATAGTTCATCAATCTCGCTATACATATAGATACGTCATCAATCATCTTATTCTATAAATCACATCAGGCAACCACCTCCATATTGATGAGAATGAAAGGAGCTTATCTACAATAAAAGGTTTCCCTTTCACACATACGTGTACAATAATATCATGTACCTAACCTAACTTACTACTACATACATACATGTCTTCTATTTGTAAAATTTTCATCTATTTATACAATATTTTGAACTAACTATCCATATCACATTCCTAACAACTATCTTTTGTGAATCAATTAATAAAATTTATTTCGTAACATCCATAAATAGATAATATTAGCAGATTATCGAAGATGCATTTAAAATTATATTACATACGGAACTATATGATAGAAAAATAATGATAAAATGTGTAGTGTTGGTATTTCAACATTAGATAAGTATTAGAAAAGTATAACCATTTGAGAAGGTATGTATTATGTAATATCTTGTGTTTAAGAAGTACCTATATAATGAGATCCATAATATAGCATCATAATAATATTTAAGTTATTTTGTTATACATGAGTTACTTCTCTCAAAGATATGCTTTGATTTCATATCCATAGGAAGACAATATTATTGTTTCTACTTATAAGAAATGAAAACGAGTTGTATTTGTACATTGATTAATAGCTTCTGATGTATGGAGCGAGCTGGAGTCATATTTTCTTACCTCCGCGTCACATATCGCTGTATTGCCTGGAGGTTTAATTCCTGGGGTGCGCCAAGAACGGGATTGGAATTTCCCGAGACACCAAATCCTCTATTACACGGGACTGTGGTAGGAGGCTATATTTATGTGTTCGTGCTGGGAATCTAAAACCTACTTGTATTTCTCTTGTTCAGAATATATCCTCTCTAGAACAAGAGCGCAACTACAGTACATAATACAACCTTTCTATGTCTACCGTATCCTATCCATGTTATGTTCTTTTACAAACAAATCGTTGAAATGATTTATTGTTAGTAATTTTGTTATTCAAATAGCACCCAAGAAAACTAAACCATAGCAAATTTTTGTTGGTAGGTACCTAACTTTTATATACGTAGAAATACACACATACCTAAACAAATCTAACTAGTATCAAAATCAAATAGAGGTAACAATATTTTCACTCGCTTTTTCTTCTTACTTCCTAAGAAAAAAAATGCTTAAGGTACGATGCACAGGTAAGTAACTTCCATTTATCAAAGAGATTTGTGTTGAAGTTTTTTTTCGAAAGAAATTTTAAAATAGAACAGTATAAGAAAAGTTTCTTGTATATCAGATTAGACTACTTAGATATATTAAAAAAAATGTAGGGCTTCAAATGATCAGGGGGTGGTCTGATGCTAACTTTTCAGTCTTCCAACCGAGGGTCCATGGTTTGAATACTGTTATCAATTTAGTTTATTTACTCGGTACAAGCAAGTAGCCAGGTGAGAAGATCTTTAAGGGTGTATTTGGGTCGGATTTGTATTCGTTACAAATCATGATTCAACTTTTGAAAAATATATTTAACGTATCTAAAATATAGATAGAAATTCGTTTGATAAGTGCCATTAAGTAAATGCATTATAACTTCGTTAAACCAGAATATATTTTACAAAAGGTATAGGTACACTTAAGCCTTATAAAATAATGAACAAAATATAGTATTTCACAAATCCTATACCTAACCGATAACTTGTGGCTTCGTATAAAAATTTAAAAACTTAAAATTACACTTGTACCTATATCTACACAATAAATTTCCTCAGTGGAAAGTACCAGAAGTGAAAAGTGTATCCGGAAAGTTGCAATGGAAGTTTTCGCTTCGGTGGCACAAAATATTATGGTTGTATTTATAAAATATTTATTCGCTTACATGGCAGTGTTTTTACAATTTCTAGTGCAAACATTTGCACAATAATAAGGTTGGAGTTTTTAAAAATATTGGTACTAATTAACCTCAAAACCACAGTTAACATACTACAATGTTGGTAGCCTTGCATAGATTATATTTGTGTCTTTTCGTACACATATTTTTGTTCTTCTTTTATTTAAATCCAACAATTGTGTATTTCATGTAATCTTATTCTCCTTTTATCGCATACAAGTTATTTTAGTGTTTCTACTGCTATTACTGTCTTGAGCATTAATAGTTCAAAGATTATATCTGATGCAGGTTCTCTTGAATTATTATATCATTTAACTATTCATCAACATTTCATAACAACACTGCTTATTTTTTAAACTAACGCTTAACTATATACTAGAGTGCTTTCGTCAAACATCTCGGAATTATCAAGAGAACCGGGTGGAAAACTAAATTAAAACTAAAAACAACAGGTATTTGTATGTAAAAAAGAAGGGCTAAGGAAATATAAGACAACGGATAGTAGGAGGAGTTAAGACAATTGAATGAGTAATGCGTTTCTATAAAGTAGATGGAATGAATGTATTTGAATATTTACAGTGCTTCCCAAATGTTTGCGTATTTCCAGTGCTTCCAAAGCAATTGATTTTTTATACCGGTTTTCTAATTGTACATTTTTTCATATCAAAAATATGATTATGATCAACGCAATGATCAGCCGTTTCCGAGTAACCGGATAAACTCTGAAAATCTATGGAATTCTTTTTTGTGCAAGTATCTATTGACCGACTGATCTCTCCAAAGTGAAAAATAAAGAATGGTATTATTTCATACATTTTTCAAATATTGAATTTTTTTTTTCATTATGTAAACGCCCAACCCCTCGAACATTTATAAAACTTGATAATATTCGTAATCATTGTAGCATAAAACAAGTAAACAAATATATTATCATGCCGACGTTTTAGAAAATGGATAATATTATTATGTAAATAAAATCTTGTAGAATAGTATTTTTTTAATACGAAGAATGTCTCATCTTAGTCGCACCTGTGTAGATCATCATACTAAAACTTTGTACGAGTTTATTACCTTTAGCATTAAATTATGTAGAACGGAACTTATACTATCATCTACTACCTATAGGTGTACTTTCATTTTGTACTGTAAGAGAGTTTTAAATTTTGTTACATACGAGATTATTCTTCGATATAAAATTATTATTAAATATTAGTTTGCAATAAAGTTGAGCAGAGTGCGGTGCATAATATCGAGAAGGATAATATTATTTATCCATCAAGTCTGGCATGAGCAACTATACGTAATGTAATATACATTTTTTATCTACCTAAGGTGTATGTCCAGCATTATTGTTAAACGTGCACATAATACAGTTAATAATATCTACCGAAAAGAACGTAATATAAACCAACATAATTTTAATTGCGTAATAATGTTCTTTTTTCATAATTCACTCGATTGTGAGTGCATTGCCGTAAAATGAAATAAGAAGAATATTCTTCTTTCATTGCCTCAGAACTTTATGAAAGCAGTAAATATTTTATAAAGCCGTGTACATACAAAATAAACTGTTCTTATAAACATATAAAGTCAAAAATATAAAAAGTAAAAGAAATGTGAAGTAGAAAAAAGATAAAGTAATACAACTTATATACGTGTTTCCAGAAAGCTAGTAACACATTCGTTTATTTTCTCCCGTAGTAGCGAGCAAAATCAATAATACTAATTCTCATCGTAATCACTGTTAATTCTTAAATAACTGTGAATAAAGGCAGCTCGCTGAGTTTGGTGAGTGAAAGTTAATCACATATATTATAAACAGCTCACATACTTCAAAAACACCCATAAGGGCAATTTTTGTCTGTGCATAGCTGTGTACCTACTATGTTGACGGTGGTGGTGGATCGATTCCCAATCCACTCCGATCGATTCCCAATATGTTATGCTACAACCAATCAGTATCGGAGGAGGTGAATTCAGTAAATTACATAAACAGAGTTGACACCAAGCCTTGATTTTTTTTATCTACTTTATAAATAAAAATATTCTTATAAACATACTTTATTAAACAATGATAGAAGTATGAGTAAGGATCATCGCAATGGTTAAGAAGGCCGCCAATGCACTGTCTATTATAACAAAATATGCTCGTGTGGGGTGTTATACATCAAGTTTTTGATATGAGTAGAGTTTTCAAGTGTTTTTCATGAAAGTACCTACTAATTTTTTTTAATGAAATATGTTCGTTTGTTTTAATGAAATACGCCGTTATATAGGCGTTTATTTATTACATAAATAATAAATAAAAAAAAACCTCAACACAAATCAATTTACAACAGGCGAAAAAAGAAGACTTAACAGTTACTAATCCTGCAGCACCGAGATTGTATGGATTAATAAAACTCCACAAGGAAGACTACCCAGCAAGACCAGTGGTCTCATACGTAAACGCACCTGCAGTTAATATAGCTAAGTTTCTTAACAATGAGATTATGACATTGACAAATTTCACTTCGAAATTCGGTATAAAGAATTCCATTGACCTAGCTAAAAAACTTACTAGTGTTGTTCCTCCAAAGAATTGTTTACTTGTTTCTTTTGATGTGAAGAATCTGTTTACTAATGTGCCTGTGTCTGAAGTTATTGTACTGGTGAAGAATAAATTGGATGAATTGAACATTGATAATGTTAAAAAGCAACGTCTATTAAATCTTTTACAAATTTGCATGGAGCAGAATTATTTCAAGTTCAACGATAAATTTTATAAAATCTTAGATGGCTTACCAATGGGTAACCAATTGAGTCCTATCTTATCGGAGATCTATATGGATGAATTTGAAAGGATATTATTCTCGTCAAATAATTACTTGCTAAAGTTTGTTTTTAATTATTTCAGATATGTGGACGATATTTTGTGTGTTTGGACAGGTACCCATAGACAGCTTGATATGTTTGTTAATTTTATGAACTCAATAAATCCTAACCTGCAATTCACTTTAGAAATTGGATCAAATAATATTCTTAATTTTTTAGACTTAAAGATAATGATATGTGATAATAAATTTAAGTTTGGCATATATAGAAAACCCACTTATACGGATAATATCATTCACGCATCTTCAAATCACCATATTAGTCATAAGATGTCTGCTTTTCACTCAATGTTACATAGACTCTTAAATATCCCTTTAGAACAAGATGAATTTTCTTCAGAACTAAATATAATCAAATGTATAGCCAAAAATAACGGATACAATGTGGAAATGATTGAGACGTTGTTATTAAAGAAACAGAATAAAATAATGATTCATAGATATTTGTATGCACCCATTGTAAAAGATAGTGATAAGAATTGGAGAAAGATTTTGTACGTCAATAGTTTGACTGAAAAAGTAAATAATATTACAAAACCATATTTTAATCCAGCATTTTACACCAACAACAATTTAAGCAAACTTCTTTTTAATAATAAGGACCGTAACAATATAATTAATAGCAGCGGTGTCTATTGTATTGATTGCAATGATTGTGATGCCAAATATGTCGGACAGACCAGTCGATCGATAGACACTCGTATCAAAGAACATTCCAGAGCACTTAGGGGTTTATCTAATTGTTCGGAGATGGCGGATCATTGCATTAGTCATAATCACAATTTTGATGTGAATAGTGTAAGGGTCCTACATTCAGAAAACCGGTATAGAAAATTAATTGCTTTGGAAACATTGGAAATACATAGAAATATTAAAAATATAGTAAATATTCAAATACCCCATTCATCACCATTGTTGAAACCAATTGTTCATCCACCATTGTCTTAACTACTCTTACTTCCTTACCCCTTCTTTTCTGTTTTTAGGTACCTACATATAAAAAATGTTGTTGTTGCATGTGACTTTGAGAAAAAAATTTCTTGTAATTAGTTCTCTTGAAAATGTCAAGCTAACTTGACGAAAGCGCTTGAGTAATAATAAATTAATAGTGAAAAGTAAAACAGTGTTTTATTAATATCAAATATGTTTAAAATGTCTTTTCACAATGTGAACACACAAACTCTAGATCATTTAAATAATAAATATTATTATATTTATTAAGATACCATCTACAGCATGGGTGGTCAACCTTTTCAGCAGCCGGGCCAAATTTCAGAATGAGATTTCCTACCGGGCCGCACAACAATATACCTACTCCATTTTTTGGAACTTTTAATAATTTTTCTTCACCTTAAAATTTCTACCCCCCCGTCGCCAAATTTTCGAAATGGTATAGGAATTTGAAATGTTACAAAATTCCTCGGTTTTCTTTAAGAATATTTTCTCGAAATACCTTTTTCAAAAAAGTAACGGGTATTTGTACCGACTATTATTTTATTTAAAAAAAAAAAAGTATGCATATGCTTCGCGGGCCGCACGGAGACACCCAACGGGCCGCGGGTTGGCCACCCTTGATCTACAGGTAGGTAGGACAGTAGAGATAGAACTAATTGTTGTATTTTTTTATATTTTTGGATATACTAACTAAAGAGAACTTATAAAATAATATGTTAATATAACAATATTATCTATAAACTATTTGCAGATATTTTTGGTCTATTATTACTGTGTAAACTTGGATACAGTTACTATTGATATGGTACTGTCTGTAAAGTTTGTTCATTCAAATTTGTCGCTAATCAATAAACATGGCCATTAAATTAGAAACTCCCTCCGGAACGGATTCTAAATAATTTGGCCTGTTTGTGGTGGGCATTGTAATAATTATATGATTTGATATTTTATGGTCACAGACATGTTTATTGAGAGAATGTGATACCTATTATAAATACTGTGGTTAACTAATAAATGAAGTTATAATTACACCTACTTAACCATCCTAATAATACTTATTTTATTTTCGACAAAAACCGTCTTATGTAATGTGATATACAGTTCAACATAAATTGATGCATTTAATATTAATAATTAAAAATATTTGTATCAATGTATTTTCTATACTTTGTTTTTTTTTCTTTTCTATAATGACCCTCAGTTTTTGACGTTAATTCATAGAAAATTTATAAATTATGATGAATGTATTGTCTTGGAGTAGTTATTTGCTCATGAAAAGGTTTTACAAACCGATGTTTCAGCTCTAGAAGAAGTGACTCATTTGAATATATTATTATCTAGGCCAGATATTAGCTTGCGGGTTCACTTACTGATTAATTATGGTCTATCTATCTATCTATCTATACACTGAGAAAAATACTAACAAAATTTTATAACGAATCATTGGTACCTACGTACTATCAGATTTATTTAAATTAGATCAGATTTATTAAAATCAGGTAAATTTACCAACGACTTGTTTGCAAAAAGTTAATATTATAGATTCGTACTAATGAATCGTTGGTACTATCTCTGGTCCTAATCTGATAGTACATACCAATGATTCGTTGTGAAATTTCGTTAGTATTTTTCTCAGTGTACCCTCACGCCGTGTCCCAGGAGGGGTAGACAGAGAGAATGGAATTCCATATAGATCTATCCTTAGAAACTTCTTTCACTTTCTCCATATTTATCCAGTTTCTCATACATGCACGCCGATTTCTCTTACTCAGCACGCGACCGTCCTTCAGGCTGATCCACGTGATCAAGCCACGTGGCTCTTGGCCGTCCACGCTTCCTCACACCCCCTCTTTCAGATAAATACATTCTCTTCGTCATTCTTTTATCTTGCATTCGCTCAACATGTCCAAACCATCATATGGTTGTGTACAAAAATATGGTTGAGTATAAATATAAGATTATGGTTGTACATAAATATTAACTCTATATACCATCACGGCGCATCCCTCAAGTGAGGTAGCCAGCAGAACCAATCCCAATATAATAGACATGCAAGTTGTCTCTTTCCGTGCCAATTTTTTTAAAATATCAATGTTAATTTCAAGCCTTCAAATATTAAAAGGAATTTAAATAAGAACATATAATTTTATGTGTTAACATAATATGGAAAATACCTTTCAATTGTTAAAATATATCCTTTTAGACCCATAAAGGTTTAATTTTCTGTGTTTGGTAATGATCATAATATAACGATAAATCCGTGTTCAACTTTAATCTCTTATATAAAATTTAAATTGCTTCACAGCATTCCTTACATATTGACAAGAAACCCTAATCATTAATTTGCGTCCCAAAATTTTCATAAATAAATAAATTTACTCGTAGGAGGGTGCTAAAAACAAAATTAGACCAGAAGGCGAGGGAATGTACGATTTTAGAAGACTACCTATAATCTAATACAAATGATCGGAGAAATTTCCGAGTAGTTGTTCATTTATTCATGAGAAGAAAGACAATTTTGGACAATGTCGATTATTATTTTAAATTGTTTCTATATACCTATATTTATTTATTTTATTTATAGAAATATATACGGCAAGAAACCTTTTACATGTTTACATAAATTTAAAAAAATACAAACACAACATTGACATAACAATGGATATAAAAATACTTAGTGTCGAAAAATCAAACAGTAACCAGAGAATACTAGTACCTACCTACAATACACACATAAATCGATAACCTCTACAAGATCACACTAACAATTTCAAATAATAGGTAATACAATAAATATAATTTATTTTAATAATAATATCGACAAATAAATATGGTTATTAATTAATATATAATTCATTTATCTAGTTAAAAATTACCCACTACGATTTTGTCAATACCAACCACAGTACTTGACTTGCGACACAGAAGTCCTGGGTTCGTTTCCTAGTGAAGGTATGAATTTTTGTTGAAAGTTTCATAGTTGCAATAAAGTTCGTGGTTGGGCGAAGATTACTAAAAAGCGATTATTGCAGTGACCTGCTTAGAAAGGATTGACATGAAAGAAGCCCGAGAAAGATGGGTAGAGTTGGTGAACGGTGTCATGGTATAAAGCGCTTAAGCCAGCCTAAGTCAATTTGTAAGCATCGGAATGCCTAATACTCTCTTCTCTATCCTGCAAGTGGTACATTTCTTGCTACTGAATCGTAATACACGCCATACAAACACTTTCTTTTTAGATTTTTTTGCTTGTTTACGTATTAAACTGCATAGGTAATACACTTATGTTAGTGTTTATATGTGATATATATATATCATGGTAGGTATGAATTTAAAAAAAATAATGTTTAAGTGTTTAATTGAGTCAACCCATATATTATTTAAAAAGGTTATTATTAGTGCCTTTTAAACAAGTCAATCAAATATTAAAACTATTGTACATCTCTTCTTGATATTTCAATTTCAAGTTAATTCAGTGAAAAGGACTTCCAGAGTAAATTAAACAGCCGACCAAGTTAAACCACTGAAATGTGAATTAACACTCGATAATTTATGGAGTAAGAAGTACTTCTACAAATTAGTATGTTCGTTTATGCTTAAATTGTAGACATTCTGATTACGTAATTACTTTTCGGTTAACCTAATGGAACCAAATTATTATTTACGTTAGGAGCACACAATATATAAAGTTTATTGCTATGAATTACGTTCACGTGTATTTAGTATTATTTACACACGTTGGGTAGGGGGTAGGGGTACGTAGCTCTCCTCACGAAGGAAGGTTTCCGACTCTATTTATTTGCAGAAAGATTTATGTACAAGTTTAGAATTCACTGCTTTAAGATAAGCATGTGAGAAATTTGAACGCACATTTAACTAATGTTTTATGAGATTCAAAATCGAGGTCAGATCCACTTCCTAATGTAATGGAAACTTTTTATACTTGTACCTATACTTTCCGCATAATATATTACAACCCATATTCCTTGTATTACATTGGATCAATGCTTATCTATGAACATATTATGGTAATTTATATTTTTTCTCATCGCATTTTATAAAGATTATTCAACTGCTGTGAAAATGTGATAGTATTTTCACTCCGTGTTTTTGAAGATACATTGTGTGAGTATATATAGTCAGGTAGAAATAATTTTGTCATTAATTTTAAGTGGACAAATAATTGCAAGTTTTTTTTATATTTTTCTTTTAGCATGCACGTACTAATGGAGAGATAGAGAGAGTACTATAGCGAATTGTTAAATGAAGGTTATCCTGTCACACGTAGTACAAATGAGAGAATAGCTGAGGGACCAATAGAGAATTTCACGGAAGCGGAGGTAAGAACTGCAATTGCACAAATGGCGAATAAAAAGGCAACAGGACCGGATGAAATACCAGCAGAACTGTGGAAAAGGTTAGATGAAGAGAGAGTGAGTTTCCTAAAAAGACTACTGAACAAAATAATAATAGGCCAGAAAATCCCAGATGCTTGGAGACAGAGTTACCTAATCCCATTCTATAAAAACAAAGGCGACTCACAGCTGTGTGAAAACTACAGAGCAATAAAGCTAATAACACACACATTCAAGATTTGGGAAAGAGTAGTAAACAAAAGACTCCAGGATCTCACAAGGGTGACAGAGAACCAATGTGGATTTGTGAGGGGAAAATCTACCACTGATGGAAAGGGGGAAGACCTCTTAAAGATAAAAAATGGACAGACAATTAGAATAATCCTTGAAAAATATCAAGAGAAAAAAAATGATCTTCATATGGTATTCATAGATTTAGAGAAGGCTTTTGATAGAGTTGCACGCAGACTAATATGGGAAGCACTTCGAAAGCAGAATGTCCCTGAATACTATATAGAGCTCTTGAAAGACATGTATTCCAATATTTACACGAGTGTTAGAAGCCCAGCTGGAGTGAGTGACCCATTTGAAATCAGTGTTGGTGTCCACCAGGGGTCGGCATTGAGTCCTCTACTGTTTAATCTGGTTATGAAAATCAGCAGAACAAAGACTGAGTATATGCCATGTTACTTTTCTGGGCAACGACCAACTGAGCCACACATTATACATGTTCAGAATGAGCCAATGCTTACAGTCGAATCTTTCAGATACCTCGGCACAATATTGTCCGCAAAGGGTGGTATAGACGATGACATTGCACAGCGCTCAAAGCTTGGATGGATGAAATGGAGCTATCTGTTTCTGGTGTACTGTGTGACAAGAAAATGCCAATAAAAATCAAGGGTCAGGTGTACAAAACTGTGGTCAGACCAACCATGACTTATTCATCTGAATGTTGGGCCCTAAAACATAATCACGCCCAGACTCTACACACCAATGAAATGAAAATGCTCAGATGGGCTGGTGGTGTATATTCATATCCGTGGTAGTTTCAAAGTCGCTCCCATCGGTGTAAAAATAACCGAAAACCGATTAAGATGGTACGGGCACATCTTGAGACTACCACAGGATAACATGATTAAAAAGACGATGGACGTGGAAGTAGGACCCCGAAGACCAGGCAGACCAGTGACCACCTGGATGTCCACAATTGCCAGGGACATGAAGGAGGCAAAGTTGCGCACGGAGGTAAATGGGATAAAGGCAAGGGCGAAGAAAAGGAGATGCACGTACTGAATTTATTGAATAATTAACTAGTGATCCTTTGTAAAGGAATGGTGAAAATGATAATAATTTCTAATGTATAATACTCGTATAATAATTTGATTGACGGTACCATTCTGGTACCGTCACTTACGTATGCAAGCGAGACATGGACGTGGTTGAAGAAGGACGAAAGTGGAATAAATGCAGTAGAGATGCGATCGTTGAGAAGAATGGTTGGTTGCTGCGTGATAGAGTGAAGAATGAGGAAATTAGAAGAATGAGCGGATGCAAGAAGAGTGTTGTGGACAGAATGCGCGTGAATAAACTACGGTGGTTTGGGCATGTTGAACAAATGAACGAGGTAAGAATGACAAAGAGGATATACTTATCTGAAAGAAAGGGTGTGAGGAAACGCGGGCGTCCGAGAACCACGTGGCTTGATCACGTGGATCAAATTCTCAAGGATGGCCGCGTGTTGAGTAAGAGGAACCGACGTGCGTGTATGAGAAACTGTATGAATGTGGAGGAAGCGAAGGAAGTGTGTAAAGATAGATCTGTTTGGCGTTCCGTTCTCTCTGCCTACCCCACTTGGGACATAGCGTGAGGGTATAGTATAGATAGTATAGATAGATAGTATAATTTGATTTGACAGTGAATGATTATATCAAACCACGTAACTTTAATAGTTATCCTACGTCGTAGTATTAAATAGGTGTTTAAAATACCAATATGAATGCTGATTTATAAATCACAAGAGTTACGTATGCTTATAATTGTGATGATATAAGCGGAATACATAATATCAAAGCTAATAATAATTAAAATGGGTTAAGTAAAATGTTGTGACTTTAAAATATGACCGTAATTTTATTATATCAATTAAATAATTTTGTTTAGTGTAGTGTGTAGGATTATATCACTTGTAATAAATTTAAGAGTGAAAGTGGATGTACTCGTATTTAAGATTAAGTAAACGTTCCAAGAAGTTTTGTGGTTCTTAAACTTTGTACTCAAACAAGGAAAGCGAACTATTTGTTTTTGAGACAATGAGAGTAGATTTGAAATCGAATAAATTAATAGATATGTTAGGGTTTTCATGGTATATATGTACAAAAATGATTTTATTATTTAAAAAATATTTGTTTTTCAGTAAGTACTTATATTCATCATAAAATCTAAATGCTCAGATTATGCAGTTTTGGAAAACTTGTGTCATATATTTTACTCGAATACGGTTAGTTTCTTTGTATTATACTTATCTGTTAACATGTTTTATTATAATATAACTCGAAATAATTACTTTATATTTTAATGTACTTGCAGGCCACGGTTATGTTTAGATTTTGGAAACACAGCTCAGCAATGGTTTAATACGATCACGTTTCTCATTTCGACGCAGAATGATCCCGAGATTCCAGCGATACATCAGAATAGACAAGATCTCATTTCCCTAACAACTCCACTTGAAATATTCGCGAGAGCATATGCTTCTATAAAGACACATGCTTACACTTTATCTTCATCATTATATTATTATATTCATACGCAATACATACATATTATTATATAACCATAAGTTATATTAGATACTCGTACATATATGTACTACCTTGTCAAATCTGACACGAGTTGTTTCATTCTCTTTATAATTTGAATAATGTACTAAATAATATCATTGATTAATAAATCATAGGAGGGATTTGATACTAATAATTCCATTAGCTCAGAAACAAACCTGACATAATTGTTATAATTTCTCTTAGTTTTCTCAAGTAATGTATTGAAGATAGTGGATGACATAATTGAATAAATTGGTATGTTAACATTACTTCATTGAAATTAATTAATTTTGCAATCATTTCTAGTGAAATCATCTGCATAGATACTTATTGATTCAATACGATTACTAAAAATACAATATGTATATAATTTAAATAATTTAAGTTTCCTTTTGACAGCGCTTTGAACAATTTTCACATCACAACCTTATCTACGTAAAATATTATAGGCATATTTATATCATTGATATCGTCAAAAAAGTCCAAATTTATTCGACAAAAATATTAACTCGCCCTCTGTATATTGATTGTATTTAATTTGAATGTATACCTACCTTTTATGTATTGTTTTTTATCAATGTACAGTAAAGAATGAATAAATAAATAAATATAAAAATAATATAACATATTGAGTTGCGCAAAGGTTGTAACTGTCATATCACTCATTATTAATTTTACACAATAAATAAATAACATTGTCTAGTCTATATTCAACGTGGGTAATGTTATCGTTTTAAAATTGACGAAGTAATGTTGTATGATGAAGGGGTTGGATATTGATAATGGCGTTTGTAAGAGGAATATTCTTGTATAACCCTTTGTCTTCTCACATTATCTTCACTCTTCATACAAAAGAGAACAGCTACTTCTCTACTACCCCTTCTGTATAATTAGACATATACTCCTTTTATCTCAGTTAACGCTATATCAGCATTTACCCATATGTGGAATGGGAAGTTATAGGTATTTAGAGCCCTTGAAATATGTATACCTAAATCTATAAATTTTTGATTTTGTGTGTAGATATTTATAATAACTTTCGCATCATCACTTATGAATTGGGTGATACAATTAAAAAAAATTATATTTGAATAGGTACTTTGATTAAATATTGTGAAATACGTTATAAGAAACACGAAAAATTCTCGCTTCGAATATGAAAAATAAGCATAGTTGACATTACGAAAGAACTATAAATATAAATAAATTATCTTATTGGGTATACTTTGATGATTTTTATCATAAGATATATTTTTTCCCATAAGCAAAAAGTTAGAGATTTTTTTCTATATAAACATTTCAGTAAAGGAAAAGGTAGAAATTTTGATTATATCAATGAAATATCTACACAGTGATGGGTTGGTACCTACATAAAATACTCGATAAAATTAACGAAATTAATGAATTAAGGTCGGACAAAAGAGAAGAAAATGTCGAGGACGGGGGAGAGAGATATTATATAATAATGAATCGTTAACATTTAGTAGGAACTCGTGATCAAATGTCCGTATCACTCGATGCTCTTTCTTTGTACACTTTCCTAGTCGGTATAGGATTTCAGGCCTTGTTTATATAGGAGCCAGGAAAAAGCCTGTAATAAAAAAAATGGAAAGCATATAAGTAATGAATACGATATTTTAATAATAAGTAGGTATAGTAACCTGGTTTCGACTTATAAAGTCAGTGTCCAAATAAACGACAAGCAGGTATCAAATCAATAAAAAATATTCAGGAATAATTGTTTTAGGTATCTGGTGTCTATTTTATATCAATCTAGTTATCTACACTAGCCAGCAGACTGGTTGTATCTGACAAATATCCAGGGCGTCTTCTAAGTGCCATATAAAATTTGGGTGCGGCCGGCGTGATATTTCTGGCTGGTCCTGTAGACTACGGTGTACATTATTATAATATAATGTGATTTCACCAGAAATTACCGTCATGTTCCATTTTCTGATATTACTTCTAGGGTAATTTACTTCACAAAAAATATTTTTTCATTATTCTGAAGTCCAGCCTTCTATTATATTATTAAGTACATGTGCTATACAGAATGTAATATAGTAATAATCATTATGAAATAATCTGATAAAAGTAAGGATCGGATGAGACTTCTTGTCAATATCTTAAAATTATTTAAAAAAAATGTTTATAGGTATATATACCTAAACCAAAATATTACTATATAATAAAACTTGGGGAAGCTACTTAATAAAACACGTTCAATCATATTATATTCATACCATCACGTCATTCCTAACAAGTTAAATAGTTAGTGGACTAACTGCAAGTAATAAACATACAATTCATCCTTTGTGTGCTAATAAAAGTTAAGACGACAAGGATAGTTGGAAGACATCGCATTTTAGCGATGAACTCGCACTCTGTACATTCAATTGTATAACTGATATTTTCTATGATACTGTTTTAATTTGAATTATTGTAAACAATGTACCTACAGTGAAGAATTAAATAAATAAATAAGGATGGCTAGCATAACTTATCGCTGAAATAAAGATATTAAATCCCTTAAACATGATGTTTTAAGAGTACTTGCCTTTTACATGACACTAAAAACTTACAGAAAAGTGTGGATGACTCCACGGGACAAAATCATCAAACATCACCAAAATTATGTAATTGAGTTGTTTTCATATTACAATGATAATAAATAATAATACTTAATAAAAGGGATTGTATGTAAAGCAATTGATATAGGTACGTATTATACCTAATAATTTACATGCAAGTTGAAAACATTGCGTGTAAGAAAATAGTTATATATTCCGACTAAATATACATTTTTTGCAAAATACCTGAATTAATGATGAAATATATTTCTAACAACTACAGCTACATCTATGATACGTGGCCGGGAGTAAGACAGTAATTGGCAGTGGATTAGAATAACTACTGCATGCAATATTTCGTATTATTGTCCTGTCCTTATATATATATAAAAATAATAAAAATGATATTCAGTATGGATGACCTGACTCATCGCTAGAAAAATATGTTAATTAACATAACATGCATAGACAGTTCACACAGATCGAGCTAGTCCCAAACTAAGATGTGAATCTTGTATTGTGGGTACTAACGCGACGATATTATATCGTGGTAAGATGGAAGAAATCACTTTATAGTGATAATCTCGCCATTGCACATCGTCCCATATAGTTTTTTAAACTTTATATTGTTTTGTTAACACTGTTATATAATGATGATGAGCAAAAAGAATAAATAAATATTAGTAATTATTTTGAACTACCTCTCCCATCCTGCCACTACCTCTCCCACTACCTGCACCCTTCCCACCACATGAACAACAGCCCTCACAATTTTTAGATTTCAGTTTCCCTGAAGATGCCTACAAGTATAGGCGAAAACGTTCGGTATTTAACCTAACATAGTAGAGATTAAACAGTACTCAATAATATATTTTTATATTTTATTTATTAAAATTAAAAATGGATTTCCACAGCGTAAACACCAAAACTCTTGAATTATTTTGAAAATATTTTGCAATGTATTTTCAGCTTTGTTATTGCTCTTTTTTCATTGTAGGTATATTTATATTTCCTGAAAAATTTAATTATTTCAAATGTAATAATTTGAAATATTTTGGTATTATTTTGTTAAGCCTGTTGACTTTATATACTGTAGATGAAAGTTTTATTTATTTTACCATAAAACTTATAACAACTCAATTGTTATATAAACAACGAGAAGAATCTGAGAAATAGCAAATGTAGATGGGTATACCTACTAGGTACTGAATGTTAAGGATATTTGAAATAATAATGGTTATTTCTTTAATAAATATTTGATTCTTGGCTTGATCCTCTGCCAAAATAATCTCATATACCGTCTATAATTTTTTTTAATGAAGATCAAGGGACCTTGTATTCCTTGTGTCACCGCGACCATAGTAGATCTATTGTGACATCCTTCTGTGTCATATCTCACTCTCATGACTTCTGTGCGTCATGTAATTAACGATTTATCTTGGTGCGAGAATTCTCACCTTCTCAGCGTCCAGCAGTGGACCTCCGAGGATATGACTTCGATTGCAAGCGAGTGCGTCACAATTACAGAGGATGTGGATAGGTGTTTCATTATCCTCTGTACAAAATTTCCAGACTGGAGTAACTGGCAGTCCAATTTTTGTGATGTGTTTCCGTAGTCTGCAGTGTCCCGTCAAAGTTCTGGTTAGAATCCTTATTTGTTTTTTTAAGCTTAAGAGCTTCTGTGTTCTTTTGTTTACTTCTGAGAATATAATGCAAAAAGCATGAAGCAACAAGAGTACGAGTGTTTACGTTATCTCACTCATTTTATTTCGAAGAAGTTTGTTCTGATCAATATAATTCGAAGTTTATAGTAGATAACATCAATAATCATAAAAAAGCCATTTAAAGGCCAGTTTCAGAGAATCATAAAGCTTCCTATAATTCTTATTTATGATTCAAAAGCACGAAACCCTGTATGTATTCGGAGACTTGTCAAATTATTTTAGAGAAAAATATTATCACACAAATAAGCGAAAGGGGTTGTTAAAATAATTAATGCATTGTGCTTATTTCTTGAAAATTTCACACTGAATGTGTGAATATTGTGGGTAATTATAATAATATGTAGGTAATGCATATTCTTACATACATACCATCACGCCGCTTCCCTCGCGCGGTAGGAAGAAAGAACCAAGCGCCACTTCCTTCTATCCTTGCAGACATCTTTCGCTTCCGTCACTGTCATACAATTCCTCATGCATGTTCTCCTGTTCAATGTACTCAAGACGTGGCCGTCCTGTAGGATTTGCTTAAGATATCTTGGCATTTGATTCTCGGCCGTCCACGTCTCCGAATACCATTCCTCTCAGCCAAGTATATCTCGTTCTGTCCTCATTCATTCTTATACATACCCAAACCATCTCGACTTATTTACATTTATCTTTGTAACTACGCCAACTTTCATCCCACCTCTCGTATATTGCATATTGTTACGTTAGCAATTTTGTACGGTACTAAAGAATTGAGATATAAAAATATACGCAGGTCGTATTGGTTATAAAAGTAACGCATCTCTTCCATACATTACCCTGTTAATGATAGTATTATGTATCAAACTGTTCGTCACCGACGTTGTAATGCAGTGTAGTGATTTTATATTGTAGCACTTGTATTTCCATTTCACTGAGGTGAGTTTTGCAATAAAAGTTGATCCCTGTGGGAAATAATGTTCATACTCTCCTCTATAGAAGCCAGTTTTGCCAACTTTATAAGCCTCTGTAAAAGAGTTTGTAAACTCTGAAAAAGTTTACACAGAAGACCTCACCTCTGATTTCCTTAGTTGCATCGACATCAATGGAGAAAAGAAAATTAGAAAAGTTGAAATCACCTGATTATTTCACGTAGCAGCTTCAACCGCTATTATTACGCGAGATATTTTGAATAGTTATATCGTTATTAAAAGCGATAACTCACAAAATCTACTACTTTTAAGTGATTGGTATAAAAGTGTTAATATATTACGAATGAAAATGATTCTCGTAATATTAAAAGTGGAAAATATTCTTTTATAAAAGATTACTCAATTAAAAAACCTTTGGCATTTAATATTTTCTCTACAGAAATAATTTAGCGGGTAAAAAGTTAGCTAGATTGGTAGGCATAAAATATTAATTCCCCAAAGAGTACGGCATCTAGTAAGCTTATTGGTAGATACTATTATTATAATCCTCTTTCAGCAAGATATTCTGTTCATTTTCAACATTTATTAGAAATAAAATGACCCAAAAGTCGTTTCCATTATAAATTCGCGTAAGGGACACAGCCTGAAATTCCTAAGCGGCACGATCATGGGATTAATAAATATGGGAAGTTACATTCACCTACCTGCCGACAGTTTGTTGTATAATTTATGTAAATTATCTATTCCCTATCCTCCTTTGCTTCATTTTTATACGTATTATTTAAAATGTAAAACCTATCCTTTTTTAATTTATTTGATCAGCCACTTATGATTCTACGCCTCCCTCATTATTAATATTATATTTTTATACGTATTATTTTAAATGTAAAACCTATCCTTTTTTAATTTATTTGATCAGCCACTTATGATTCTACGCCTCTCTCATTATTAATATTATATTTTTATACGTATTATTTAAAATGTAAAACCTATCCTTTTTTAATTTATTTGATCAGCCACTTATGATTCTACGCCTCCCTCATTATTAATATTATATTTTTATACGTATTATTTTAAATGTAAAACCTATCCTTTTTTAATTTATTTGATCAGCCACTTATGATTCTACGCCTCCCTCATTATTAATATTATATTTTTCTACCCCTATCTCGTCTACAAATAAACGGCATTCAGTTATTAACAAAACATTTTAATGATAACGTCGTAAGCATAATATTTTCAGTGAAAAATCCATCCGCTGGAAGTTTAAAGAAGGAAACTTGTAACTTGGAAGAATAATTTTAACAACAAAAATAGAAATTAGTGCGGCCCTTAATGGTGATTTTAACAAAGTTTAGCAAAATAGCCTGTCTAGAATATTAATATAATTATCGAATTCGTCGATTAACCTGGAGGTAGAGTCTTGGCGTCATGCACAAGAGGTACGCGGTTCAATCGCAGGTGCCGGCATACTCCCCTTTCATGACACGCTTTTCGCTTACTGTGAAAGGCGTATAAGGTTGTATTGGGGTTTATAACAAAAACCTAAATATATCTTTAAAAAAACTTTTGTAAAAGTTTATGTAGGAACCTATAGCATACAATTTCAATAAATGTACATTAAATTTAATCAGAAGATCATTAAAAAATATATTAAAAATAAAACTGAAATTAGGTTAATAAAGTAAACATTGTTTTATGCAGTATGTAACAGACGAATAACAAAGTATTTTTCTCAACTAATATGCTTTAATGATGTTAGGTAATCAATTAGTCAATTTAAATGATTGGCATTATTTTCGTTACGTTGGTCATTATGTCCGAAACCAAATTAACAAAAATCAATAAAATAACGCATTTGCTGTAAATGAGGGCTACATCTCCTAATGAAGTTTTAGAAAATAGATAATCCACCTGTAATTACAAACATTTGATAATTCTATTAGGCCAATTACTTTTAAATAAATATTTTTCATAGTTATATCAAGAATCCAATTAGACTGTATACATTATTATACCTGTATGTTATACTATAAATTTCGTGGCTTCCTCGACTACAATTTTTACCAGATTACATAATATGTCTATTATATGTAAAAATCACTCAATATTGAGTGGAATGCCTAATGAATAATATTTCTATCTATCTATACCCTACCACCGTATCCCTGGTGGGTAAGGAAGAGAACACAACGCGATTTTTATTTACATACTTCTTTTGCTTGATCTAGATTCATCCAGTTTCTCACACATGCACGCAGATTTCTCTTACTCAACACACGACTGTCCCTGAGAATTTGATATACGTGATCAAATTGTAAAAATATTGTAAGTCCACGCTTTCTCACACCTCCTCTTTCAGATAAATAAACTTTGTTCGTCATCATGCTTTCGCTCCGCATGTCCAAACTATCGCAACTTACAACACGCATTTTATCCACAACACTTCTCTTGCATTCGTTCTTTCTCCTGATATCCTCATTCTTCACTATCCACTTGTACATATTACAAATGTAAGGAACTTAATAAATTTAAACTGCATTCACTAGAAAAAATAAGAAATTAAGAAGGAGATCACACTGTTACTTGCTGTAATTTAGTATTGATGGTTTCATTTAACACACATGCTTTTAAAAAAATGTGTCTAGAAAAGAAGTTATTTTTTTTATGCTGGTATCAGTTACACCGTCCCTATGAAGGGATAAGGTGCATGCAGGAGGACGACGGGCACGTTACCAGCTCCCTCCCATGTGCGACCCCAATCAACATCTGGGGTCACATGTCCACATTTTAATAATTTTAATCACGAGTCACGTCCGTCATAAAAATGGTCACAGTTTTAATTCAATGGTCATCAGTATTGTCTCTCACATATTGAATAATTTGTAAGTTAGTACACAATTACATAATTCCTCCACTATTTCTTTTATAATGAATAACAAATCGTATTTCGTCTTCGTTGTATTCATAAACTCTTATGGAAGTGGATGATTTTTGTTGATTTTTTTCTTCTACAATGTGCTGTTCATTTTCACTTCGAGGAATGTTCTCGATATTCTCCGATTGTCCCAAATTAAGTCGTCTGGGGTTTAGGTTGAGTCTCAAATTTTTTGATTTGTATTTGGTTGACGCTGGTGTATTTGTTATGTCCTTTCTTCTCGGTCTCATATTGGGTTGATATTTATTTCTTTTTACTGGCTTTGGTTTATCTTTTGGCGAGATGGATAGCTTTTCCATGGATATATAAAATTTCTCTTTTTGTTCTTCTATATATTCCTTGTCAACTTCTGTTTTAATTTCAACCTCGTAAACGACGTTCTCCATATTTTCAGGTAGACAGGATAAAGGTATAAGCTTTTCCTTAGAGTGAGCTCTTACTAGCACTAAGTTTTCTATAGGTTTTACAGGGTCGATGTTAGCACCACCAAAAGTACAGTACTTATCGTAAAACTTCTTGAAATTCTGTGAACAAAGTAGAAAAAACAAAATTAATATTATATACTTCCTAAATATTACTATAAATTTATCAAGTTACAGGGAGTTAATTAAAAGGGAACTAATTATTTGTACGGCTATTAATCCATTCGTTCGGCAAGAAAAAATCAGCATTTAAGTCATTTGCACAGCAAACAATGTTTTCATCGGCAATAAATAAAAATAAGCGCAACACTTGTTTTACAAACAAACTTGGTTATATCGGCAAATTAACAAAATTTAACAGCTTAATAAATACTCGCACGACAAAATAATAAATTGACCAGCAGAATTGTTATTTGAGCAGCAGAACTATTATTTGAGCAGCAGAATTATTATTTGACCGGCAGAAAATATTAGATAAACAATATTTTTCACACACCGATTTACCTTCGGATCCACATGAAGTTTTTGTGATTTCTTACCAAATTAATGTTGACTACGAAAATAATGCCAGTTTCCGCTTTGCTATATTAACGAAATATCTAACTGAAATTTCGAAAAACGCCAGTGTCGTTCATTCAGATGCTACATATAAAATCACATAAAAAGATGCTACATACAAAGATTTATTATTTGAACAAGATTAAAAATTTAGCTTTCACAAGTTTAATTAAAATTAGCTCACGGTTGTCATTTATTTATTTTGCTGGACAAATAATCATTATGCCGGTCAAATAATAATTATGCTGGTCGATTAAATTAAGAGTTTTACAATATCATATTATTTGCAATAGAAATACAATATTCTCGCTGGGCATAGGTAGCATATCAACATGATATATTTGTCGGCAGAATAGATTTTTCTGCTGAACATAACATCAATATTATGCTGATCGTTTAAATGATAGCCTAATTAAAATTTGTTAAGCATTAAATAGATGTTTTAATCTATTTCATTAATATTTAAGTTACCTGTAGGCGAGTGGAAAGCTAAAAAAGTAGAAATATTGAATGAAATGTTTCAATAAATTATATCTACTAAACATGCTTTGTCATAACATTCATATTATGAATTATCAAAGAGAGTCGTGTAACTCTACAATTAAATATTCAATTCGGCAATGAATCACCCTTCCTGAATGACTCATTTTAACAGAAGCAAAACTTGCACTGCATACCCTAGTTGCGGGTACACCGTGATGGCATATAGGCATACATCAGATATATAATAAAAACATATTATATTATTCAATAAAAAATGAAGAGAACGATTATACTATAAGAAGTATGTAATATGTCGTGAAACTATAATTACTGTATCTCTTTGCCTTCCACATAAGTGATGCGATAGGTTAAAGAAAATATAAAACTGTGAAATATTAATTAAATGTTATAGTTACAGTACCTTCAAATAGTATCCAGTATTCATTTTGATTCTTGATAAGTTTTCAGTTCCACACGATAAAATGGATAACACTGAACACTGTTAACACGCGTAAACTTCAAAACTAGGATTCAAATACTAAGATTTTTTTGTAATAATTGTTAAGCTTTAGCACAAGATGTGATCACTTTGAAAGTACAGATAAGAATAAACAATATCACTGAATGCGAGGTCTTATATACCTTTAGCGGATGGTCATTAAGTGTGATGAATCATTAGTCATTCAATGCACCCCTGGCGTAGGGGGATGGGAACGCGACGTAGTCTCAACTATTCAATACAAAATATACTAATATCTAAGTTTCATTGGTACAATAATTAATTTTAATTAAATAAAATATTAAATAAGACATAACACAATAATTCGGTAAAAAAAATATATTTTAATCTCATTTCTACTATTATAGGTATAGATAGGTAAGAACATAAAAATATTTTTTCCTAATCGATTCTGCTAACACATTTATAATCACTAACAATAAGGTAGGTACACGATGTGTTATTTTGCTTCAAATAAAATCGTATTACACCCATAAATACTTTGATATCAATATGTCGTGTTAGTTGCTTTGAATTTTTGAACACTGGGAATATTTTGTAGACTGTAGGTAATGTAGTGCGTAATAATGATTGTTGTTATATTTACTGTATTGATTTATTTACATATCAATGATCTACCTCACGAGAAAAAAGAAGACTTCTGAATAAATTATTTACATGTAATTTACATATTCTTAAAAAAATTATATATCATTTATTGGTAATGGCGTGATTTCCATATTATGTAAAAAGCATCGGATGCCTGACTTACCTGGGCGTTGTCTGAAAAAGTTGTATAAAAAACGACGAGATCGTGAAATATCTCAAATTTCCTATAGCAAATTGAAAATTTGGTGTCGAGGAGGGTGGGGGGGTTGTAGAAAGTTGAAATGTCGGGTATCGTCTTAAATTGAATTTAATGTATTAAAAAAAATATTATGAAGTATGATCAATATGAAAAGGAAAGTCCCGCCACTGGTAGATAGGTATATAAATATGAATTCGTCGGTAGTCTGGAAGTAGAGTCTCGGCCTCGTGAACATGGGGTTCGTGGTTAGATACCAGGTGCCGGCAAACTCCCCTTTCACGACACAAGCTTTTAGTAGCTTACTGTGTAAGGTATATAAGGTTGTATTTGGGTTTACAACAAAAACCCAGATATATCTTTTTAAATAATAATAAAAAAAAACTATTTTGGGTTAGTTCGAAGAGATCACGGCTTTATGATTAAATCGCTCTGTTTTTTACAAAGTGGGAGGAATCGAACACAGTATCTCTTGATTGTAAATTACGATTTTACCACATATGACGTATCTGACTACCGACTACCACATATGACGTATCTGAATACATATTTATCTACCTCTATACTCTTATTATACTATTTCGACATCTCTCACAAGTTTGAGTAGCTAATACTTTATCATACATATTTACACATATTGTTGAAACAGTAAAGTACGAGTATACTATACTATACCCTCACGCCGTGTTCCAAGTGGGGTAGGTAGAGAGAACGGACGAGTACATCATATTATTTGTAATTTTAACCTTATGAGGAATTTTATCATACGGGTGTGACATAACATCTACATCTTTCCAGTCGTAAGACATTTAGGTACAATCATGGTGACATGACTTAAAATGTCCAAAAATTACATGATTTGAAAAATAAATGCATCCCGTGTGTGTGGTAATGAGAATTACAATCAATATTATTTTTTTTTTATATTGTAATTGACTGTGATTTTGTGTAAAAACCTATAACGTATAAAGTATTATTTATTTAATATTATACGAGGTTTAATTTTTAGTCACCCTGTACAGAACAATGCATGTTTAGGTAATTTATAGCTATGATAACAACATTATTATGTTATATTATAATAGTTTAGTTATCTGTCCAAAGGGATTGTACCCGTTGGCTTCATTGTTTTTAACAAGCATTGTTAGCAAAATATAATAAAAGATATCTACGCTTTACCATTTAGGTGTAATTTATTTATGATAATCCTCGAATAATAGACAATACTTTGTTTATTAATCCTATTGATGGATTATCATTCAAATGCAATAAATCCCACTACTTGTTATAATAGTATTTTCAATTTTAAATTTTGTGTTTTTTTTAATTTGGTATTTAAAATTTTGTATTGTTTTGTTAACATTGTTATATTATAATGGTGATGTGCAAAAATAATAAATAAATAATGTACGACGTGCGAAATATGTACCGTTGCAGGTTGGCCAAAAACAAAGTGAAAGAAAGATTAAAATACCATTGTAAATATTGATGCAAATGAATTGCTGTAAAAATAAATAAATACCATTCTAGTTCCATAAACCTTTCATTCTTTGTTCTAGTTGGGTCAGAAGCTTATTGCGTCTAGGTACTCCCTCCAAACAACCCTGTCCATTGCTGCATCCAGTGCCTCTGACCGATCCAAATCGAATCTTTTAATACTAGGTATACTTACTACATAATTCTTTGATAAGTAGGTAATACAAATAATATTAACAAATTACGGAACGAGTGGAAATAAATATTTATACACTTTTAACAATTAATCATTTATAGATAATCCAAGTCAAAAGTATTAAAATAATAGGTGTAGGTTAAAATACTATTTATTGTTTGTTAAATTCATATTCCAAAACAAACTCATAAATTATTAAATAACAATATTTTAGTACTTAGCAGATAATTAGCTACATACTCTGAAAATTGTATGACTCACTCATTGATCGGTAAACATTTTGTAAGAACTACGAAATAACCGTGATTAGCTTTATTTTTCAGTTAGTTATTTATAAGTAACCAATGGTTTTGGTTCACGATTTTAATTTATTACATTAAAAATAAATGCTTTTTGGTATTACAAGTAGGTTGGTATCTTTTCTGAGGACTCAGGACATGTTTAATTGTGTAATGTTGACGTGTTAACTAGTAATTTTTTATTAAATATTATGTTACATTCACATTCTTTGTTACTATGACAAACAACATTGTCAAACGCGTAATTTTTTTTTAATGATTATGCTGACATCAAAACAAACAATAAAATAAAGGACATTAAATGATTTTTATATAAAACTAGACTCAGAGGGCTTAACACCCCTTCTTTGGGATTTCATGCAAACGAATTAACAAAATTACTATGATTTTATTGTTAATAATTATATTATTAATTCTGGATAACATTTATGTTATTTTAATATTTTGAACATTTTTAAATGCGATTTTATCATTTTAGTTTTATTTTGCTGCGAGAAATAAAGTGAAAATAATTTTTGAAAATTACCGTCGCAATGATGATAGGTTGAGTGGTGCTATTTTAAACAAAATTTGCTTAATAATACAAGAGTGTTAATAAAATTTTAAAACCAAGATTAATCTTAAAATATCGTGAATTTTATGATGCACCTTGATTTATTTATTTACAACACTTGGATTTTCTTAATTCTTATGACAAATTGCATGCACATAAAAAAAATCATTATCATAAAAATTAAAGGAAATGTTTATAATTCAACCATTTGTTTTATTTATATAATAATATGGAATGTTGTTTACCGTGCATACTACATATATAACGTCATTATGTGCAATAATCAAGAATATAGCGAGTTTCACAAATTTTTAGATTCAGAAGGCATACTCTGTGCCGAGCGAGAGCATGTGGGGGTATACACGCTCCGTCTCTGAATTAGGAAATAAATAAATTCAATTTATAGAATCAATACAACTTAAATTTTATTAATATGTGACAACATACTATTTTTTTTATACTTATGAATATTTTTGCATATAAAGTTTTGGCTTATATTTATTAATAAAGCTATTTCATTTATATTAAAATAATTTTCTCTGCGCCTACTAAAAATTGTTGCCTGAAACCACTAGAGCTAAATCTGATTTGTACCTTAGGTAAGAATGGCTGTTAAGTAAATTTTATTGGTTTTTGATTCATCATACTGGTGTGTACATTTTATAAATTATGTTTGCAAATCATCAACATGTAAAAGGCTAGCGCCGTGAATTATAAATTGATAAATAAATCTATAAAAGTCTTTATCTTATGGCAAAAATAGCAGATTTGACTCCGTAACCGATTTTAAAGTGAAGCATATAAAAAGTATACATACTTTTATTTTTTGCCACATGATGAACATTATTTTGCTTTCGATACAAAATGTTGTCGGTCAATGGATGCACTTTACTGTACAAGTGTAGTTATCAAAAAAAAATACCCAATGAAGGATGATTAATTTCTCTGAAAGGTAGTTATATTATCTTATTTGTATTTTATTACAACCTCTCCAAAGTTAATGACTCAACATAATCCCTTTATTACTTTTTAAATAGGCACTTTCTTGTTTCCAATGATAGCAGGTGTTTGAAAAACAATTACTTTGAATCCATATTGGTTATATTCGCAATATAATATTATGTGTACCCATGTATTCAGTGACTATGAACTAAATTGTTACAACATAGTTATCTTTAAATAATATTACTATAATTATGATGGATTTATATTTTTATATTTTTCAGTATTTCTTTATTCTTTCTGTACTCAGGGGTGAATGAGTGAGAATTAATTTAATCCAGATCTACCTCTTTCGTGTTATCTTTCGTCAAATTTTTAACAGTGTTAGTTTATTAAATAAAGATGAGTTATTGTGCGCGAAAAGTTTATAGCAGAAAATTGTGAATGTCGGCCGACCGTCTCGTAAACGTTTTTCGTTCTAAATCCCCCGGGAAATCTACTTACCAAACTCACAAATTTTACCTGGAAATTTTCGGAAGTTACCACCCCACCTGTCCTCTAAATCTTAGAATATTTATGTTAATGCGGATACGATTTGTGTAGCGCAAAAGTTTCGAATGATGAAGAATGAAAGTGTACAAGAAAGTACATACGACGTTTGTTCATTGTTTCTTGTGACGGTTTTCCTTTAATTTGAATTGATAAAATGTTTTAAATCCAACGTTATTTTTTAATAAATATGAAGTAAATTTGGGTTAGTTGGAAGATATCGCTTGCACGCGATAAACTCGCCCATTGTGCATGATAATTATTTGTATTTATAATCTGTTTATATGTATTTTTTTTTAAGGCACAATAAAGTTTATTATTATTATTATTATTAAGTAAACCTGTGACAGATTTTGCATAAAAAAATGCCTCTTAAGACAATAAATTCGTGAGCTCTAACTTTTCTCATTGTGAAATAAAGACTAAACCTATATTTTTATTATTCTATTTTAATCAAATACATAAAAAATGCAGAAAAATGTGAAGATAATAGGCACGTGTAGTGAAAAAATGAAAAAGGAAGAATGTGACTGAAAAAAAAAATCCGAATACTACTTTAAACTTTAGATTAAATTCTTGAGCATGTATGTGCGTGTTTGAGTAATAAATACGCTGTAGGTATTTTCACAACATCATCATAAATAGGTATGTTAGAAAAAAAGGCGGTGCGAAAGAACATTTGTCTATATATTTATAAATAATATCAAACGAGTGAATGGACACGAGAAGAATTAATTTACTTTCTTACACTATACTATACTATACCTTCACGCTGCGTCCCAAGTGGGGTAGGCAGAGAGAACTTTATCCTTACATACTTCTTTCACTTCTTGTATATTCATACAATTTCTCATACTCGCACGACGATATCTCTTATGGGGTGTTCACATTTGGCGAATATCGCCAGCCGAATTTCAAAATATAACGCCAGGCGAAAAAACAAAATTCGCCGTACGCCCATTGATCGTCACACCTGTTCACACAAGTCCACCGATATAGAAACGATCTGTCAGATGCGCTTTGATTTTGACACTGTTTTCAAAATGGCGTCGAGATGGAGATCGCGAAGTGTTTATTTTTAGTCGAAAATGTTATAGTAGAGGTTATAAGGCGCCTTTTAATTAAGGAAACAAACGCCACAAACCAACAAAAAAGATAACAGCTGTCACGAAGCGGGAAACATTTTAAAATTTATAGGTTATAAAGCTTTTACCATAGACACAAACGCCACGCATATCTGCGCATGTGCAAATCGTTCGATCGCCCGAGAAAGTTGGAAAGTGGTCAACTCGAGACGATATCGTTTCTACTGGTTTTTATCGTTTCAGACTAGCTGTCATTTTGTTCACACGGTTCAAATGGCTGGCGGTATTTTGGTGCCCTAGCGATATTCGCCAAAGTGAGAACACCACATTACTCAATACACGGCCGTCCTTGAGAATTCGATTCACGTGATCAAGCCACATTGTTCACAGAGGCTCACACTTACTTACACCCCTTCTATCAGACAAGTATATTTTTTTTGATGAATTGGATAGAAATAATAATTATATTAGGTGCACAAAAATATCTACACAAAACTATTATAAATAAAACTCAACCATTTTATAAAAATAATTACTTACTATTTATAATGTCTTGTACAGTGAAATAAATAATCAAATCAAAAACTAAAGATATTCATATATGGTTATAAGAAGAAATAAATATGATATCCATACCTCTATGCCTACAAGTATTATAATACATAAGCTAGAACTAGTTTTTTATTTATCATAAACTAATGATACACTCCAGATAATATGAAAAATAATAATAAATTTAAAAAATATAAACTATCATTGCTCAATTTTAATTAGTGCATTTCAAATGTATTTCAATAAGATCAGTTGGGTTAGTTGGAAGAGATCGTGCCATTGCGATAAACTCGCCTTCTGTATATTGATTGTATTTAATTTGAATGTATACCTTTTATGTAATTATTTTTAATCAATGTACAGTAAAGAATGAATAAATAAATAAACTCAGTCACACGTAGTAAAAGTTAACAAAGAATAATTTAATAAATAAATGATCTATGAATAAACTAAATGCGAGTCAGAATGTTAAAATCACATGGAGTAAGAATAGGTAATAATAGTTAAATATGATATTATAAACGCATAAAATGTAAATAATAAGTTACTATTTAAAAATAAATAAATTATTTATTGTCTTAAGGGAAACAACAAGTTCAACTTAACAAATATCAACATTCAAGTTTCTTCAGAAAGCAAACCAATCAAGGTCCCGCAAATTACCAAAGCGTATGACGAACACATTGCTAGAGTTCGTCGGTAGCCTGGAGGTAGAGTCTCGGCCTCATGAACAAGGGGTCCGGGGTTCGATCCCAGGTGCCGGCAAACTCCCCTTTCACGACACAAACTTTTAGTAGCTACTGTGAAAGGTGTATAAGGTTGTATTTGGGTTTATAACAAAACCCATATATATTTAAAAAAAAATAAAAAAAATAACAGTAATTATTAATTACTGTTTGCACTTTACCTTACTTAAATCAAAAACAATTATATTAAAATCTAACAATCCCGTAAAATAAATATAACGGCGCATCTAAAAAAATGTTGTCTAGTAATTATTAATACTATTATATACACCCACTTTAATAATACATTGATTCTTAGTATGTATTGTGTTTATTTTAAAAAGGTTCCTAGGATATGCATCGATGATTCATAGATGTCTATGAATGGAAATGATATTAATTCCTTTTAATCCATAAATCAATATTTGAGTCGATCCGTTGTGTGAGCATGACGTAATCCATTTCGAGATAAACAGACTATGTTGCTAATTTTTTTAGATTTTTTTACGTATTTTGTCTACTTACGAATTGCCTGATATGTTGAGGCATTCAAACATGTATTATTATTTTTTACTCTAAGGTTTTTTGTCGGCCTTTTTCCTATCGTTATGCGGGTGATTTTGAATGAAACTAGATTTTTAGAAAACCCTGATCATTCGTAAACGAGTGGATGGCATTTGAAAATAGGCGGGTCCCCCGCCCACTGACGTGGTAGGATCGGAGATGCCAACACTGGCATAGTGGTATTAGACTAGAGAGAGTTCAAATATAAATAAATTGTCACCTAAACGGATAAATAGGAGTCCTTGGACTCCTGAAATATCCGAGAAATAAAGTATTTCAACAACAATTTGAAAATAGAATAGAGCTTTAGAAAACATATTGTATCTATTTGATTCATGAACGTATCGAGATAATCAAAAAAAAAATATTGAATGAAAAAATATTAAATTATATTATTTTCTAGTTGAAAATTTTTTTGATCATCGATATATAAAGAAAAATTTACTATATTTTGCTTAAATATTACAATTCTAAAATTAATAATTTCTCATTTTCGCATCATTTTTTAGAAAGAAAACAACGAATATCAGCATTGATATTTTATATTTACCTACGGAGATATTTTTTGCCAATATCCTCAGAAGCAATGCAGAAGAATTTGAGATAGTCCTTATTTTTCTATAACTACTAAAATTATGTACTTTGGTATTTGAAAAGGAACTGAATATTTTTTTATCGAAAATTGCACAAAATATTAATCGTATAGTTATTGATAAGCAGTAGGAATTATGTCAGTGATATCACAGTGGTTTTTGAAATATGAAGTTTTTTCCCGTTGGTGGTTTATGTAAAAAAAATTCAAAAAAGGGTTTTTATTTACTGATTTTCCAATATATTTAAAAAAAAATAAAAAAACTCCATCTCAAAATCATTTTACGTGATATGAAAAAAAGTGCTGTTTACAGTTGTGGGATACCTAGGTATTTTAACAACGCAATTTATGAAGATGTGAAATATATCATAGCATAACGTTGCTAGATCAATAAATACGATTCACAAATCTCACGTTGAAAGACTAACAAATTTAACGTACTATGTCATTAAAAAGAATCAACTTGAACCATATTCCAAATAATTGAATCGAGCTACGCAAATAATAATAATCATTTCTAACACGTGGCCCCAGATGTTGATTGGGGCAGCACATGAGAGGGAGCTGGTAACGTGCCCGTCATCCTACTGAATGCGCTATTGTCGTTCAAAGGCACAGCATAACTAATACCAGAAAATACCGTTGTATTAAAACATTATCGTTGTCATGTACTTGCATTCTTTCGTTTTTCGAATTGGATGCTACGAGTATTATGGGACGAATGAATTCTATTGGTACAAAATCTGTTTTATTTTAGTAGTCTGGATTTTATTCTGTGCTTCCGAGAGGTTCTTAAAGGACGAATAGAGTGAGTGAATTAATTTCTTTCAGTTAAATATTATTATACCTAGTATGATCTTTTATTTTTAACTTCATCTGTCGCTGTCGAGTTGTATGTAGGTATATCGTCAATCTCGAAACTATAGAATAAGTAATGATAAAAACTCAGGAGTACAACGTTTGAGTAATTTTATTTACTGACCAAATTGTTCTGTTTTACCTGTTTCTACCTTACTGATTATATTATCAATATACTTACAGTAGCTAAAAATTAAATTGACTTGTATGAAGTTTTATTTTCACTTCCCATAGTTCGATTAAATTCGCAAGAAAAGTTTAGTACAGTAACACAATTGTGCAATTTATTTTACTTTATTTGCACCGAATTGCAATCAGTGTAAACAATTCAGCTTCGAGTAGAACAAGTGAAGCTACATAAGGTGGTTATCTTAATTTTTTCAGATAATATTTTATAAAAAATGGAGTTTATTTTGAAAGCTTTTGCTGCATAACTTATCAGTCCTGTCATATACCTAATTGTTTATTCAATTCTAATTCTTTATTCAAATAATATTGTTCACAATTACATAAATTTACAAACAAAAGACATTAAAATATGCATAATAATATGACAGCCACACTAGACATAAGGCTGTGTTGTGGCAGAGAAACAATAAATTTATCATGTTAGACAATACCAAAAATAAACAACAAGTGAGTCAGTCTGTGATACCATCACGACATATCCCACAAGAAAAGTAGAAGCAAACAAATCTACAAGTTGTCTTTTCCATGCCAATGAAAATTCAAGATGGGTGGCTGTTTGATTGCCATATCGTTGGCATAATCGTTGATTGTATCATAAATGGCATATCGTTGTTTTTTTATATTAATAATATTAAATGTCTTTTTTTATGATGTGTTTTATATGCTTCTTCTATGATATAATATCTCTACTCAATAATATTTTCCAGTTATAATATCAGAGCTTCGTTTATTTTATATTATACTAGTTGAGAATGCTCTTAATAAATACTTGTTTATACCATTGTCGGTACTCGACGTAATAAAGAAGAAAATTCTTCTCTATCTTGTGACATTTATTGCAGGAGTCCATTCTGAAGCACTTTTATCCAGATAATAAAGGATACCAAGTACTAGTGTTTCATAGTAATGTGTATGGTCTACAATAGGAGAAAACTCTTTTATCTACCTACTTTTCTAGAAATTTTATTTCAGGATAAATGTATAACGAACTTTTTATAAAATAAACGAAATATTTTCATCTCATACATATCATAGTAGAGATAAATAAACAGTTGGAATAGAAGTTGACAGAGTGTGAAATGAATATGAGAGAGATAAAACTTAACAGTAATATATTATTACCATATTATAACGTACGGTTATATTTCATATGACTGTAAACAGTATTTGAATGATGGAAAGCTCATTATGGTGTATATGTCGCAGTCGTTTTGAAGAATCCGTCCGTTTACAAACGGCGTCGTCGTTTTATAAACGGCAGGCATATTACAAAATGACGAAAGTATAATATTCAGGCAAATTACAATACGTCTAGGCGTTTTACAATCTAACTAGTCAAATTGAAGAATTTTAGTTCCATTTCTCACCGTCTCATGGCGTTGCGCATCAAAACTAAAACTTACACGCATTCGTGTATAAGATTGCGCGGGAGATAGTCCCTTTAGTAACCACACCCTGCCAAACGAAAAACATATGTAGATATGCAAGTTATAGGTATGAGATATTATAATAAATAAAATAAGTTAGTGTAAATGCTGGTTAATCAGAAAAAAATGTGAAATATTATATCAATTCATTAGTTATATTTCTGGTAAATTAAAAGTCATCAGATAATTTATTATTGTACTGCTAATATACCATCAAGACATATCTCTCTAGTAGGGTAGCCAGCAGACCACCCCCATGTAATAAACGTGCAAGCCGTCCTTTCCGTGCCAACAAAAAATTAAGACATTCAGGATGTGCTGCATTTTGATTGTATATTGTGTTTCAAATAATTATATTTGGGTTTTATGGGTTAGTTGGAATATATCGCGCTTCTGCAATAAACTCGCCCATTGCACAAAATTTATTTGTCTAGTTTAAATTATTTATTTTCTCCTTGTATACTATTTTTGGGCAGTAAAGATTTTTATTATTATATTTTTATGTAAAATTTCTTGTAATCAACGCACAGTGAAGAATAAATAAATAAGAATGTAAAATAAGGTGGTAAGGCACTTGCCTTTGAGTCACGAGGTCCCGGGTTCGATTCCAGGCCAGGGCAAAGTGAAGAATGACCTTTTTCAAATTGTCCTGGATCTGGGTGTTATATGTAGGTGTATTTGTGAAGTGCATAGTATATGTGTGTATCGTCGCGTTAGTAAGTTAGTACCCATTATACAAGATTTATCTTAGTTTGGGACTAGCTCGATCTGTGTGAATTGTCTATGTATGCATGTTTGTCTATTTAAAAAAAAATGTTTTTATGTTCTGTACAACTGCCTTTTACAAAATTTACTGAAAAGAGTTGGAGACCAATTCATTGCTGGATGCTCTACGGAATATTGTTGTATTAATTTAAAAAAATCTTTGTCAAAATGGTTGATTCAGTTGTATTTTTAATTTAATTCATAAATTAACACTAGCTTATTACCGCCTTACAAAAATATACTACTGTTATTGTACACAAATAATTATACCGAAATAATTTTAAATTAATTAATTATAAATTTTCATCAAAATACGTTTAAGGGTTGTCTAAACTATTATAAGACGACTTTTATTTTTTGCTCCTGATTATTGCGTAATTTAGATAGTATCCTTTTTTGTGCAATTGCAAAGAGATAAATTGTTTTTAACAATTCATATAAAAATATTATGTACCCAATTACTATCTGTGTACCTTAAGACTTGCAAATACAAAGCTTTATGGATTGAAAAAATAAATAAAAAATCGTTTTTCAAATACCATTGAGATAAAAAGACAATGTAGACAATAAATAAAAAGACCTGACCTAAAATAAAGAAATAAAACAAATGTTAAATTGTTAATGCAGAAGAAGGGATATTTTTTTACTACAGTTTACAAAAAAAAAACTGTTTTGTGGTTACGCAATTTAGCATCCACCAAAAAAGTAGTTCATCTATTGTTAAAATGTAAACCAATTATAAAAAAAATATGTTTTAGCTATTTTGAAAAACAGAAGTGTGTGTGTGTATAACTATAAGACAATAATAACAGTGTACTGCAGGGCTACTCTTGAATTCAATCAAGATTAGATTCGATCTTAAGATCAAGATTAGATTAAGACTTGTAGATGGTACCCCCGATGCAATCTAGTCTTGATCTTGATCTAATCTTAACTTTAAGATGTCTTAATATAGAGATGTATTTCCTAACGCCGTTATCTATGGGTACCAACATGACAACCACGACAACTGAATTATTAAAACTAATATATCACGTGATTTCACCGTATTTCCACATTTTTTATAAATCTAATATCAATTTTTGATTAAATGAAATGAAAATGATATTATATAATGATCTATAACAGTGCAATTAATTTATAAAAAATATTTTTTAAAACCTATGCATTGACACTATTTTTGTCTATGACATATTTTGCTATTGTCTATTATTATCTCACTGACACTGACAGTTATCAATGTTTGTTATGCGATGTTTTAGTTTGTTGTTTTTGCAGAAGTATACGCGAATTTATTATATTAAAATGATCAGAAAGTCACAAATTAAGGTAAGTATGAAATAAGAATTGTGGAAACAATCATTAATGTACTTTGTTACAAATATAATGCATTAAATAACATGTTTTGTTTATAGGTTTATTTGGACATTAACTAAAATGTTTTTCTACACAAGGATTAATGAATAATGTCTGCATATGATCGTCTACGAACTTTAAAGAGAAGCTCTTTTTTGTGTGATGAAGTAAAACAATTTATTTATTTGTTAACAAAGTATATGGCTAAATAGCCTTATTACACTACAATTACTTTAAAAAAACAACAAACTTGGAACAAACACAATCAACATATAAGAGACAATGAATACAACATGACAATAGAAACTACTGGATATTCTCAACAGAAAGCATGAACCTTTGAATAAACCCGCTCACAGCACATTTGCTCATGGTGTACTCTGAATAGTTGAAATCAACTTCACAGTGATAATTCCCTATTACATGGAGTCAATTCATTGATGAATAATAGCTATAATTGGACGATGATCCTGTAGCATAGAACAATGCCTGACTTTTGGTGCTACAACTAGGGAAAATACAGTTGAGTAGGAATAAGTTGAATAAATTTTGATTTATAAAGTCTTGAACCATTCTCAAATAAATGTTGTATACTTATATGTTTTTAATTATTACCTTTATCATGAATCAATAAAAGAAACAAATATAAGGAACGGATGAAGAATGTTTTTAATTATTGCCTATATAATGAATGAATGAAAGAAACGAATATAAGGAACGAATGAAAGAAACTTACAGAGCATGCAAGAAAGAAGTGCGAGAGTGTCAGTTGTACATGAAAGTTGCAGAATGAATGGGATGAATATGAATGTGACTAAGACGAAAGTGCTGGTGTTTGAAAGAGAGATTGATAGAACAATGTGTGAAATAAAGGTTGGAAATGAATGTTTGGAGCAAGTGGACGAATATGTATGTTTGCGATGGATGGTAGATACGAAAGAGATATTGAAAAAAGAAAAGTGAACGGTGCACTTCGATCTAATAGCAATGTCTCGAACATGGCTAAAATGCTGGTGCACAACGCCATCCTCGCACCGATACTTATGTATGCAAGCGAAACTTGGATATGGCTGAAGAAGGACGAAAGTGGAATAAATGCAGTGGAGATGCGAACACTGAGAAGAACGGTAGGTAAAACATTGCAAGATAGAGTAAGAAATGAGGATATATGAAGAAGGAGTGGATGCAAGAAGAGTGTTGTTGATAGAATGCGTGTAAATAAATTGAGATGGTTTGGTCATGTAGAGCAAATGGATGGTGTAAGATTGACGAAGAAGGTATATTTATCTGAAAGAGAGGGTGTGAGAAAGCACGGACGTCCAAGAACCTTGTGGATCAAATACTCAAGGGCGGTCGCATGTTAAGTAAGAGGAATCGGCGTGCATGTATGAGAAACTGGATGAATGTAGAGGAAGCGAAAGAAGTATGTAAGGAAAGATCAATATGGCGTTCCGTTCTCTCTGCCTACCCCACCCGGGACACGGCGTGAAGGTAAAGGACAGGATATATCATGAATTTATATATTATAGGCAGAATGAATGGAGCCCCACGGAATATCTGGTTTATATGGTGAGGCAATTAAATTCTATTATGTGTGTTAATGAATGTGTATTACAGAGATAGAAGAAGTATTTTAAAGGTTTATTTGAATGAGAATATAAGGAAATTGGATGAATTATTGTGATACATGTCTGACTTGTGAATGCAACCTTTAGAAAGATGGATGTTGAATTGAATTAAACTCGGGTCAATGCATTGATGTATGCAGATGATGTGTACATTCTAGGCTACAATAATAATAATAACGTTCTTCGTCGTTCGAGTTCGTCGGTAGCCTGGAGGTAGAGTCTCGGCCTCGTGAACATGGGGTCCGTGGTTCGATACCAGGTGCCGGCAAACTCCCCTTTCACGACACAAGCTTTTAGTAGCTTACTGTGAAAGGTGTATAAGGTTGTATTTGGGTTTATTACAAAAACCCAGATATAGCTTTTTTAAAAAAAAAAAAAAAAATAACAAACTTTATTGTGCAGAATATGATAACAGGAATTATATACAACATGCATGAAAAAATCTGTACAATGGGCGAGTTTATCGCAGAGTTGCGATATCTTCCAACTAACCCAAATAAAATAAAATATATAAAAATGAAATAAAATAAAATACATACATGAAATGAAATAAAATAAAATAGATAGATATATGCACTTGGACTCTGCGCTTCGTCACACCCCCTCTTTCAGATACACACATCATCTACTTCATCCTTTCATCGTGCATTCGCTCATCATATCTTTGTTAACACACATTCCTCTCACATCCGCTCATTCTCCTGATATCCTCATTCTTCACTCTATCTCGCAACGTTTTACCAACCATTCTTCTCAGTGAACGCATCTCCACAGCATTTATTCCACTCTCGTCCTTTTTCAACCACGTCCAAGTTTCGCTTATAAACATAAGTGTCGGTAACAGAATGGTATTGTGCACCAGCATTTTTGCCATGTTTGACACGATGAATCAAAAATATTCCAGTTTTATAAGAATTTAATTGACAACAATGATAAAGGCAAAAAAAAACATAAATTTCAAAATATAATGTTTATTTATCTCAAATAATTAAATAATAAACAGTTAACATATATATAAGGAATGTAGTGTTCATCACCTAGAGACTAATTTATTTTTAAAAGACATAAACGATGAGCTGGTGCGGATTGTAGAGGGAAGCTGGTTCCAAAGTCTAGCGGTGTGAATGCTAAAAGATGAAAAGTAGAAATCAGAGTGATGTGAGGGAATCAAGAGCAATCTATTGTTCTCCGACCTAAGTGAAAGGCCACGCACCGCTCCAAATTGGAATCTTTATTTATGAATTCTTGAAATATTCGTATAATTTTTGCTTTGTTGTTGTTTTTTGTGTTTTGTTTTTGTGACATTTGGCATTTTATTTTCTCCGTCTCAAACTTTTTATGTGACAGATGTGTAGTTTCAATTGTTTATTGAATGAACTTTGATTGATACCATGAATTTTGACTGTTTTATCTGAGAATTCTTCATTATTAATTTTAACGTTTGACTAATATTGTGTATTTCTTCTTTTATTAATTGCTCAATGCAATTATTTTTATGGTATTTTGATATTTATTTTTTTAAAAGTGTAATGATACTATCTTACATTTTATACATTTTTAATTGCTTTTTATTTTGATATAGTATTAATTGTTGTTTGAATTTTTAATACCATTTTATAAAAGCTTTAAGCTGTATATATGTGTAATAAATAAATATGTATAATAATAAATAAATAGAGTTTTGTCGATGGGACAGAGCTCAGCGAGGCATAGATGTGCTGCACCGCTCAAGGCTTTATGAACCGTGAGGTACAGTTTGAAGTCTACTCTCTTTGGGACTCTCATCCAATGTAGCTCCTTAAACAGTGGTGTGATGTGTCAGTGCTTATTGTCTCTGTAAATGGTCCCATCAGCACCATTAAAGGTTATCTGGAGACGGTTGAGAATGATTCCAAGAATATTTTAACTAAATAATATCCGAATATAACCTGTAAACGAAACATATTATTTAATAAGGGGAAATAATGTATTATTGTGTAACACAAGCAAAAAGTATTTAGAATTTATTCTCCATTCATCTCTATTTTATGCTAGTCAACATTTAAGAAAGGGACTCCCACCATTTACCCCTGGATGTTTCAAGAACATCAGTTTTCATATCATCCAATTTCTGCTAGCCTCTTTACTACTACCATTACTATAGACATAAGACATTTGTATAGACATAACATAACATACATAGATATTTCACAGAGATCGAGCTAGTCCCAAACTTAGATGAATCTTGTGTTATGGGTACTAACGCGACGATACACACATTTACAATGCACTAAACACATATACTTGTAACACCCAGACCCAGGACAATTTGAAAAAGGTCATTCCTCAATCTGCCCTGGCCGGAATCGAACCCGGGACCTCGTGACTCAAAGGCAAGAGCGTTACCTCCGCGCCACACCGGCCAACTACACCGTTATAGCATATCTCACAACTGGGGTGGCAAGCAGAGCAGCTGCATGTAATAAACTTCCAAGGTGTCCTCTTTGTTCCAACAAAAAATTAAAACATTCAGGATGGATGGGACATTAGTCTCTTCAATTCGGTGAATTTCTGCTATAGGTTATCCAATAGCATCCAGTTAGAGAATATACCTATATTGATGATCCATAGTCCATACCGTTGATATATACCCATCGTTGTATTTATTTTTATTATCTTTCACTGTACACTGTTACAAGATATCGTGGGGCATTCGGATATGAACTAGGGGAGGGGTACAGATTAAACTTAATTATGATTTATTTTCTGCATAGTTGAATTTCATGACATAATTATGCATTTATGTACATAAATAATATGGCATTCACTGGGCGAGATTCATTCCCTTGTCCCAATATTGCCATCTGAGCACTTCTATAATATCTTGTAACGGTATACAGTGAACGATAATAATAATAAAAAATACAACTATGATCATCAATTTATATCTTCTCTTAATGGGTACAACTGGATAACTTATTATAGAAATTAACCTTTAATTCTATGTACGTACCACAATTCATGTCCTTATTTGATCCATATAGGTGTTTCTTGGTCCGCATTTACATTTGTGCCTATTGTCTTGCCCTTCTCCATGGTGATGAGCACACCTGGGTGCCTGTTGTTATGGCCAATCCAGTTGAGTCGTTGTTGAACAATAATGTAGTTTTGAAATAATATTTTTCACTCATCTTCTTATAGCCCGCTAGACTTGATTCAGAGGGGGTGCGAATCCATGTTTTTGCGTCGTCTGTTATAGGATGGAGGCCTTGTATATCTCCAATGAATGAGAATATAGGACAGTAGTCAGATAAACAACACATACACTGTTCACGACATAATTCCACAATGCATTATTCGTTTTAAAACTAGTCTCACAGTAAAACTTCAAAACAAGCGACTCAGAAAAAACTAACAATCAACACCAAATTTTATTTGCGTAAAAAACACAGCAAGATAGAAAAATAGTATTAGAAATATACTAAAATAAATATTATTCTAAAAAATAAACAAACTTGCGTTGTAAAAAGATGGAAAAACTATGGAAAAAGACTTTTAGATTGCTAAAATGCACCTCCACAGCAATCTTAAGTTTTGACAGTTGTTAGATTGTGTTTTAAGACGTCTATTAAGATTTGACCTTGGCAATGTTGTGTCAAGAGTACCGATTTCATACAAATGTTAAGATCGTAACGAATTTTTAAGACATCAAACTAGATCTGTCTAAAAGTTAAGATTTAGACCGTGTTCAAAAGTACCAATTCGCCATTTTAAGATGCAAACAAGATTAGATCGCATTTAGATTGTGTCGGGAGTAGGGCTGCTGTTATTATTGTCTTATAGTTAAAAATAGTTTTTATTATTGTTGAATTATTTATTTATCCATTATTTCTGTACATTCATTACAATACAAACCTTTTTTTAGAGAGATTTTATAGAGAAATGCATTCTTAAATACAATAAATATAAAGAAGGCAAGTTTTTTTTTTTTTTTTTTAAAAAAAGATATATCTGGGTTTTTGTTATAAACCCAAATATAACCTTATACACCTTTCACAGTAAGCTAAAAGCTTGTGTCGTGAAAGGGGAGTTTGCCGGCACCTGGGATCGAACCCCGGACCCCTTGTTCACAAGGCCGAGACTCTACCTCCAGGCTACCGACGAACTCTTCTTCTCTTTTAAATAGCCCAAAAATTAATAAATCATAATTTACTTATTATACTATTTTAAAATACCTACTATCGGTGCGGCATTAAGTGATACTCATAATACCTGTTAGTTTTACGGCACGTAGAAAAATAGTTGATATAAAATAGAACCATTATTTTACGACTATCTCCCGCGCAACCCCATATATGTATGTTTTGATACGCAACACCATGAGACGGCGACAAAGAACTAAAATATTACAATTTGACTAGTCGTTTTGTAATATGCCGGAATGCACGTTCGTCATTTTATAATATGCCTGCCGTTTGTAAAACGACGACGCCGTTTGTAAACGGACGGATTCTTCAAAACGACTGCGACATATATATGTAAGACATGTAGATTAGCTATAACTTGAACATGTTATTTCAGTACTAAAATTTGGTAAGCATTTTTGAGATAACGGTTTAATATAAGGTATATTCTGAAGGCTTGAATTATTTCAATTAGTGAGATGTTGCGGTTGTACATATAAAAAAAGCATTTTCGAAAATTTTCACGGCGCGTATAATAAATTAATATTTTTATACTTTGATAATATACTATGCACCGTTGGCAAATAAAATTTGCTCAAACTTAAGTTTTCGCTCACTAAAACTCCATACAAACATGGTCATTCTTGTGATATTTTTTATATCTTGATAGGTACGAGTTGTACGAGTAGCCGCAATTTCATGTCTCAATAAGGTACTGAGGTTACGTGCAATTAGGCGCTGGAGTTATTAGGATTTTTTTTTTACATTTTGTATGACGACGATTTTCAGTATTATAAAAAAAATTGTACTATATATTTACGCATATTCAATTCAATATAAATGAATTAGGCGTATGTTTCGATAGTCTAAAAAAAGAGTCTTGGACCTTCGATCGAAAAAGCCGAGGTTCGAATAATCCCCCGTTTGAGTTACTTCATCTTTACGAGAAAAGCTTATTGCTTATTGTGGTTTGGGTGTATTTCAAAGCCAGATTCATGCTTATAAAGATTGTTGAAAGCAAAGGAATTTAATCGATGGAAAGAATTATAAAAATAATTAATGAGTATAGAAGTTGAAATATCCCACAAGAGACAATATTGATTTGAAAGTTTGCAATTTAATTTCATATCAGTGAGTTTAGAATACATAACGTAATACACTTGGGAAGTCTTCTTAAAAATTATTTTTATCACTAAGACGCTAATAGAGCTGTGTTCTATAAGATATCCTGACCGAAAGTGGTTGAAATTCAACTTAACTTTTTCTGGATTACGTACGGATGAAAACTTCGCAAGCAATTTCCAATAATACAGTTAGAATTTGATTTTGAATGGGAATGATTATCGCAATACTTATCTACATAGTCAATATAAAATTACACAACATTCTTCAAGGTTTAGATACATAACTATTATATTAATACGAATAATTCTCGTACTGTTTATTTTCACATAAACTGCAATGCAACTTACCAAAGTATTTGAATTGTAGTTTAAGTATTATAGTATGAGGGATCATTGTAAGTCAAAAAGATATTAGCCTTTGTTGAAATAAAAACAAAATAGTCTCTACTTTGGTGTGATTTCAGTACCAACATAAAGTGTTATTTTAGATACACAATGGTCATTGTTATAAAACGGGGTCATCTTTCTTCGTCAGCCTCAACATCTAATAAATAGTAGAAAACCCAGCAGTCTGTGGAGCATGTAGAAGCACTTAACTCTAAAAATTCTACATGGAAGAGGTACTTAGGTACTTACATAAAATCTCTGGAATTTCTGTATAGTTACAGCTTTGAAGTAATCGCGAGCAATTAATTACTACTAAATACAGCGTTCTGTGTATTTTAATGTTTACTTGGAATCAGGGTTGCTTCCCTTTCTATTCGCTTTTCTCTCGTTTCAGTGCTACGATTTCTAGTTTATGCTGTGTATTAATCTTTATCAGGGACTTCACGAGATTTAATACTAAATAACTCATAGTAAATTAAATCTTCAAATTTTATTGAAAAGCCGCCGACATATTTTTGATCTTCAAAATTGTTACAATATAATTGTCTTATAATTGCATTTTTAATTTTAATTTTAAGAAGTAATAATTATAATTAATATTATGTATAATTCAACAAATTATTATTTTTCTTATACTTTTACTTTCATAGTGAATTGTGGTTATCCCGATATCACACAAATGTTGGAGATGTTTTCTTAAAATCTATCCACAATAGTATTTAATATAAATTTATCGATTGTTCAGTAATACTGACATACTCTACTATTATTTTTGCCTCATTAACAATACAATTTGAATGTAATTTTTTCACTTTATGTTAGCCTGAAGATTTATGGAAACCGGCTCACGATAATTAAAGTCACTGTAGAAGTGCTAAATAAAGGTGTTTTATTTTTATTAATAAATATTGAAATATTTATTAAATTCAATATTTGATGACACTGTAACTGTAAAACAAACTCAATAACACTTTTTGGTGTAGAGTTTGTTGAGGGGATGGTTTTGAATTAATTTGCCAAGTTTGTATTTCTTCAAATCTAAGCCATGAGAGTGTACGCTGGTACTTAAAGTGCTCAAACCTCGACTTCAATTTGATTCAAACTGTAGCTAGCGGAACACTTTCCATTTATAATTATGCAGATGGAGTTTCTTTACTTAGTTCTAAGGCACTACGGTTGGTAATTTCATATTGTGGTTGAGTGTAATTAGTAGGTACTAGGTAGGTTGTGTTGTAGAAATGTGTTAAATAAGGACTCTGTGAGTGGGTGTAATATATTAATATTACTACAAATTTTCCCCAAGATTAATGCCTTCACCGAGACATGTCCTCTCCCATCACATCCACCATATAACAACAATTCACATTAAATTCATTTCATGGATGGAATAATTTTCCCTCTGTTTTTCCCCACGTAGCCTTTTATATCTCAAACTGTTGGAGCACGCTGTCATAACTCAAAAAGTCCTCAACATTAATATATTAGATGTTTGCTCTGCAATACAATATAACGTAGCAGAACCTCTTTTATGACATTTATTGAAATTTATTTCATACACAACTCCCTATTGGCTTATTCGTAAGAAAATTTCTTCTCATTTATTAATTGCTCGAAAAAATTTCTAGTTTTTTAACATATTATTTCGGTTTAGTAGGTTTATCATTTAGTGAACACAGATTATAACCCAACGCACGATGGATAAATGGAAGTCCCCAGACTTCTAAGCTCCTGGTGGTCGGTGGGTCTCCTTCAGTGGTGAACACAATAAATTATATTCTACAAATTAGAAGTCACGTGAGAATTTGGATATAATATTTTCATGTGCAAGGCGGTAGAGAAATAGAAAATTCTTAAAATGTAGCGCATCATATAGTAATACATGTAACTATACAAAAGAATAATACCATGCTTACCAAAATATTGAGCAATGTTTATTTTTTAATAATTATAATGAATAATTAAAGAGAGATCTACCTCATGCACAAATATTGCCGGAGTCGTAGACTTCTATTTATATGCACATTCAAACCAAAATTGTCAGCCAATGGACCAAGCTGAAAGGCGGCCATCCAAAGTCGAATCTTTTATGCGTCTCTTTAGTAAGTGTAGTAATATGTTAACTTAAACTATTTTAGTTCACACAGTAACAGTAACAGAAGATCAATCCCAAAAATATTTTCAACAAACACAGTTTATGAAGTTAAACAAATAATATAATATAAAATATATATTTGGAGCAAAAACTGATTTCAGGTATCTAGAAATTTCTTCTAGGTATTCAGGCCGGTGAATCTGAGGGTCGCCGTTAGCGGAGTTGTTGCAGAGATGCTTCTCTCCCCAAGGGATATTCCACCCATCATATCTAATACTCTCCACCAAGGGAGACATGACAACACAAAGACGAAAACGAGTTCGCTGAGCAATCTAATTCTTTATTAAATTGTTTGTAATCAATATATAGTAAGTAACGAATAACAAATAAATTAATTACCTACAAGAATTCTTCATGTTTTAATGTATACCTACTATGAATAGTATGATGTTGCTTGTAAACTTTGAACATCGCTTGGAAACAAAAATCAAAAACGAGTAGCAAGATATATGAAAATCGTGAAAGCTTAGGGAAAAACCAATAGTTAATAGTACTATGTACTTACATAATAATATTATCTCTTTTTATTTACAACCCAAATAAAAATGTGTTTGGATTGTCATTATATTATTTGTAACGCCATGTGCTTTGTGTTTTGTTATACTATGAAAAAAGAAACATATTATTTTATTTATTCGCTATCGTTATCGAAGAAAAAAATACCAAAAATATGTGAAACACGTCCAATGGTGATAAATCAACCCCCTCACAGTTTGTAGTGTCAGTCTGTTGTGTGCTATGGGAGATAAATGGATAAAGGTGCTTTTAAAAATATTATATTTGTTTATTTACTTAATGTATACTGTTTTCAAAAAAATTAATATAAACTGGAAATATAAAGGAATTCACTGGTGAGAAGGTCTTAGGATTAATGTTTTTGATAAATTATTAGGAGTTTTCCACTTCTCGTACATATTACAGATCCAGCATATTAATTAATTTGGTGATTGTAAGGCCACAACTTTGTAGAAGGACACATCAACATTGTTTTGACACAGAAAACTAGATTACCCTGAACACCAGGCACCCCAGGCTCGCTTATCACTGTCGCGGGGGGGCAATACAGAAATGGCAGAAGCCGACCAAGAGACACGAATAACTTAACTGTGGCACAAACGTAGATTTGAAGAAATTTGCAGAAAATCCAACTAGAATATTAATTTATTGTCTCTATTAAAAAACTGGTTATGTGTTTTGATTTATGATCTAATCTTCTTTGTTGTTTAGTAATGTCAAAAATGAAATTACAAAAATGGCGTCATTTTTGAGTGGATAAAAATGTAAATTGAGTCAGTATTCCTTTTTTACTTTCTGTGTTCTATGAGTACAGTCGAAGTACAAGGTGCCATTACCATTTTAGCAATGTAGATACAGGTCATATAAAACATCACGTAGTCGTATTAAACAACAAAATACTACCTACTGGCACCTACCTGTGAATACATTATAATCACTGCCACCTATAATACTAGGTGGCAGTGATTATAATACATACTGTACACATTTAAGTATATTATTACTTAGTGGGGTTTTATATGCAATAGTCTTATTGTAATAATAGATCTTTTTATAAAGAGACTAGTAGTGCTTACACCACCGAATACTATTACTATACATAATATTATAGTGTAGGTGGATTAAATTGGATAGGAGAAATAAGAATTCAGTTTCAGAATTTTAGTCAGGAAATAAAGATTTTCAAGGCCACTGTACCTGAATCTGATAATATCATAAGTTTGGCTGCAAAAATGATACCCATTTTAAATGTCTCTTTTCATAGTAGATAATTGTGTATTTTGGATCCATTTATTATTTTAACAAAAATACATTTATACGGTTTTTCTCTTTCTTCTGTTCATGTTCTGAGAATGCCCAATGAAAGTTGGCCAAAAAGAGCGCGGTTCTTCCGTCTGCAAGGGTTCCGTCGGCCCGGACGTCCCTCTTCCACAATACACCGTTCCTATGACAACGACATCGGAGCGCAAGGAATGTCGTGGAAAGAGGTGACGCGATTGGCGCAGAGACGCTCTGAATGGAGGAGGCTGGTTTCTGCCCTGTGCTCCCGAGAGGAACGTTGAGGGCGATGGATGAAAGAATTTTCTCTTTCTTAAGGAGATATTGAAAGTTTGCAGTAATTTAAAAGATTCCCACTAGGCGGATTTGGCCGGCTAGCCATTTAGACTTCGTAGTACGACTCGCCTGTGAGGAAAACATTTTTGTTTGCAATTACGGATAAATAGGAGTCGACTCCGTAGATACCCAGGTGTGTGAAGTGTCCTTTCAATATGTAGTAGTTAAAGGGAACCCTCTGTTTGTACATTATAGATAATGAATATTGCATATAGTACTTTTATTTATTTATTTTGGTATAATAATGTGTTCACTTTTATCTACATTTAAAATTGCACATTTATCAAGACCAAATTCCATTTTAATCGTTTCAGTTGAAAATGTTGTTACTGACAGTAATCTATTTAAATTAGTATGATTTGGTGCATATAATTGTCATCCATATAAAACAAATGAGAAATTTTGCTTCCACCTCTCTTTAACTGATATCCAATATTTGTATTTTTCAAAAGTGTACTTAATGGGTTTAGTGCTAAACAAAACCAGAACGGACTCTGACTGTAATTATTATTACTTTTTCTTCGATGTACGTCTACGACATATAAATATTTAGGTACTCACATATTATTTGACTGTATGTACATATCATAGCAGAATAGCGGTAGATGTAGGCTTGCTCTTACACAGCAGGCATGAGTATACAGTACACACTACAGCTACACAGTACGCACCTTGATAAATGTGGTGTGATTTCGTAATGAGGGAGATTAGATTGCAGCTATTCATGTTTGCGGAGTAAGCGAATATAAATGGACTGAATAAAATGTATGTGGTAAAAAAAATAACAACGAATAATGAGCAAAGGGAATGTACATAATAACTCATATACAAGAATAATAATATTGTAGACCACATATTATATATTTATTTATTTATTATTTACTGTGCATTTATTTCATATACTTGTAAAGTAAAGAAGTAATTTCACTTTTTTTTTAAATACAATCAGTATACAGAGCGCGAGTTAATCGCTAAGTCGAGATCTCGTCGAATCTATTCTAAATGTTCCATCATTATCATTGAATATCTACAAAACTGAATATCTAGGGAGAGATGGTGGTTGAATGAAAGAAAAATAAATAAAATAAATGGAAGAATTGATAGGTTGTCTCACCGATCTGCTGTCTGAAGAAGATATCACTGGTTTCAGTAATAATATGAAATGTATCCTGTTTCCTTAGAATTCTTAAGATGTTCAATTGATTGTTATGTGACTAAATAAATGAAGGATAAATCATCCGTCATTATTATAAGAAAATAAAATAAATTTATATTTTTTCAATGTATCTGCACGTGTTTGATTACACTACATTTATGAAATAAATGCAAAGTAAGTATATAAAATTTAAGTTTTTTAATGATTTCATTCTCAAGGTTGAATTCAATAAATGTGTTGTAGAAAAATAGGATTAATTTAATGGAGAATTATATCCCGAGGAGCACTCGGTAAAGAATTGGTCTCCCACTCTTCTGCGTAAGTTTTCGAGTGTCCTGTAAAAGGCAGGTGTTCGAAAAAATTAAGACTTTTTACATCTTAAATTCAGCCTCCCATCCTGAATGTCTTGATTTTATATTGGTACGAGGAGGACAGTTTGCGTGTTTCTTACGTGCAGCTGATCTGCTGGCAACCCCACTTGTGGGATATGCCGTGATGGTATAGTAGTAATAGTAATTATTAAAGTGTAGATAAAACGGTAAATTTTCAGAGGTCAGCTATCATCCAAAAACTTCGCACAATTGATTAAAAAAAAAATCCAGTTGTCTTAACATGCCTAGATACATAATTATATATTAAAGTCTCACTCACTCATTCAATCATCATACTGGTAGGTACTCCACATTAAGATTCCAGTTGTCTTAACATGCCTAGATACATAATTATATATTAAAGTCTCACTCACTCATTCAATCATCATACTGGTAGGTACTCCACATTAAGATTCCAGTTGTCTTAACATGCCTAGATACATAATTATATATTATAGTCTCACTCACTCATTCAATCATCATACTGGTAGGTACTCCACATTAAGATTCCAGTTGTCTTAACATGCCTAGATACATAATTATATATTAAAGTCTCACTCACTCATTCAATCATCATACTGGTAGGTGCTCCACATTAAGATTATTAATTACAAAATTATTAAATTCTAACAAAAATAGTTATCAATTTTAGCAGAAAAAGCTACTACTAATTGTTTTTTTATCTCAATACAAATAATATAAATAATTATAAAATGATTAGGTTTTTAGCCAGCACAGAAGATACATGATGTGATATGCAATTGTTTATTTTTTTACTTATCATTAAATTTGTAATGAAACAAACGTAAATAATAATGTTGTGTGACGTATTTAAGGTACCCAGTTAATTTAAAGTGAAATTCACGAAAATCAAAACATGATATACTTTTGGTTTGTACTTTTGAAAGCTATTTCATCGCGTTGCTTGTGTGTGTAGGTAATTATTTGTGCTGCATAGTGCACCCACTTTGATAAATATTTACTGCAATGCTCAGCCAGGATACAAAGATGCACTATAAAAGCAACTGTGACACAGATTATAAACTAAATTCTATGAAAATCACGTACAAAGTACAAATGAAGATTTCTCACTGTGCATCGTAATGTATAAAAAGATAAAAATAATAATAAAAAAAGTAAGATTCGTTCCACCCGCATTAAACGAGAAAAGCTTAGTAATGGAAACCTACTAAAGCCTTTGTCGATTTGTATCTCGGAGCTTTTAAATTCTACCGCAGATTTAAAAATAATGATAAGAATAAGAATGAGCTTACTTTTTGTGTTCGCAATAATATCCTTTTGTTAAATATTAGATAGCACCTAATTATTTATTTCAGAACAAAAATTCAATAATACGAAGATATGACATTTATATTGAATTCGTGTATGAAAAATATTATTATAAATTCATTACTACATTCATATTTCACCTAATTACTACATAAATAGGTATAACGTAAATAATTTGCGATAGAGCTTTAAGAGAAGAGGAAGATTATTTGGAAAAACTTTAGTTGTACTCTATGAATGTGAATAACCTGCAGTACGCATGTAGGTGTAAAGGATGTGTGTGAGGTAGAAGGTATGTATTAATAAAATTGCTGTCTAGGCTGCATAATGTTAGTTTAGCTCATAATGTAATAATTGAATAGGATCACGTATGGAAGGGTACGGAGCAACCTAGCCTGTGGGATTATAGAACGCTCGACACTAATGAAACATTTTGTATTGAAATATTGATATTAAACATTTAAGTCACGCTTAGTGTACAAATCTACTTATAGTATAAACACACAACCTTTGACCTCACTACTATGTACCAGAATTTATCTATGATATATATTTTCTATTGTTACGTGATCGTTTTGATGGGTATTAATAAACATTGAATCCATTAAAAGCTCTCGATAAATCAGGATTAATGTAAGCCAGCCTTTGTTTACAAACCTACCTACATAATGTGTACAAATACAGACATACTTACTACTACATTTGCATAGTAGCCAACACGGAAGCTGCAATGGATTAGTTGTTATAAATTTATATTTACATGAATTTATTATAGTTGTAATCTGTAATGTATCTCCGATGTGAAACATCAAGTAAATATTGCTGCGATGAATTGCGTAAGGAAATAATGATAACAGAACAAATAAAATCACATATATAAATTATTATTATTAAACATGTATTACAATACAACATACAGGCACAAAATACAATACATTACATTTACAATTGACAGTGTCTACCAAACGAATGAGTGAATGCCTTTGTCACTTTTCTTGCGTTTGTAAATTCATGAAAAGATTGATAAATAAATTCATTCATGTAGGTAGATAGATTTGACATCGAAAGGTGAGTAGTACTATTTTGCTAATCATGGGAATTGAAGAATCCCTTCCATACCCGGATATCTCAGAAGTTGGGGAACTACCATTTATCTGCACTTCTAAGTAAAACTTTTGTCTTCACGGGCAGGCCCTGATGGGCAGATGAAGGGCTGGTCGATCAATACCACCTCGTGGGAATTTCAGAATAAGAATCATTGTACTGTACTGGTTAATTGCACCATTAGGATTCCTACTATATCTTTCAAATTATCTGTCATCTTCTGCGGGCAATAAATAAAACAATTTATATAATAAATATAAATAACAATAATCATGGGAGAATTATCTCGAATAATGTTAGTGTTAAGGTTTTTCCAATTAACCCATCAAGCAAGAACAAAAAGTTAATAATAAATAAAATAAAGTAAAATCGTTTATGATAAATACATACACAAATATAGATATATACACTAAGTAAAATACCTAAATGCACAAACAACGAAAACAATCTCTGTATCGATACGCGGCACGACACAAATGTTGAGTAGGGAGGGACAGTATAGACTATAGAGGGATAAGGGATGGACAGGACTGCTCATCGTGTTTGAACACACGAAAAAAATAACATGCAAGTTGTCTTCTCTGTGGCCATATATTCAGAATAAATGGCATACTTCATCGCTGAATTTTAGATATTATATGTCTAGGCAATAAAAACAATTTTGTGACCATGAATTATTTGTTCACTGAGTATTCATCGTGCAATATAGAGGCATGCAATACGAATATGTAGGCATATAATAATGAGTAATAAATTCTATTAAAGTAGGTATGTATTGAAAACAAACGACGTTGTTTGCTTTTACTATCCTGCTAATGAAGAAATTTTCCAACAAAATTGCCTTGACATAAGCCTTTTGTTTGTTTGATATAATAAAATACACTATTTACCAGTGGTGCGACTAAATTTATATATTTGTCGTTATTTTGTAAAGAATTTTTATACCAATACAGTTTCAAGAAGTAGGTACCCGCCTATTTCAAATTTCTTTTTTCCCGTCGCTTAATTTTCATTTTAATAATTTAAAACTATTCAAAATCTTTTAATTTTTGTACAGGAATTTTACATGCATACAATTACTATGTGTTAGAACTTTACATGTATGAAAAACACGTCATTATAGGTATGCCATGCTTTTTTGCATGCATGGAATGAACACCACTGCTAACCACTCGCAAAGTAATTATTTTATAAAACTTGACAATGATTATTTATAGTTTTTAATAATACTTTTAATATAATGACTTTTGAGAACTAATCTTTCAATGTTTGTTTATGCTTTACAGCTGGTGTCTACATTAATTTTATTAGGTACTAGTGATGTAACGAATATATATTCGTATTCGCTTTCGCGAATATTCGCAGATTTCAAAGTATTCGCATTCGCAAAAAATATGCGAATGTTTTGCGAATATTGTTTTGGTAATAAAGTATCGGATATTCGGTAAAAGTACCGGATACTTACCCGGTACATTGTAGAAAAAGGTACTGCAAGAAAATATTAAGAAAACCGAGGAGTTTTGAAATATTTTAAATTCCTATACCATTTTGGAAATTCGGCGACGGGGGGTAGACATAGATTTATATGTACTAAAGTACGAAGTAATATAATTCTATGGGGGTATGTAGACATTTTAATGTTTGAGCAATTGTTGAAATCAAAGCAAGTCAATGTTCGTTATTCGCATTTGCATTCGCGAATGTCGGCAACAAATATATTTCTGATGAAAATTAGATCATAGTCATTCATTATATTATGAGATACTCCTCGCATACAGGATTTGATGTTGTGTCGGCTATTGTGTGTGATGGTCCTGATATAGACACGTGTACCAATGTCGACATCTTTTCGATAAATCCAAACTGCATATTCTGACGACTGGCCGGATCTTATACCATAATTATGCAAAGGCATGAGCCAAGTCTCTGTCCGACTGTACGCAGAGAAATAGAGCAAAACCTTCACCTTAATTATTATCTCCTGCGTAAGATCATGTGATCTTTCATTCATGGAATGCATGTTGCTCATGCATATTGGATGCAAATTAGATCATATCATTATTATTTGGATTATTTGTCAATCAAAAAAATGTAAAAAAATCATTATTATTTGGATTATTTGCCGTTTTGTTAAAAAAATCCTCCTCAAAGGCGCTCTTTGCTAACTAAGGCTTATGATTGTGTATGGATAAATTATTCCGTGTGATTTCTTGAATAGAAATGTTATCAGTTGATTCTTGAACCGAGACATGTTATAAGAAACCCTTATTATAATAAAATAGAACAGAAGCAGTCATTTCTCAGCTATAAATTATGAAATGAGTATATATTTTTTTAAAGATGCACTGTAAATAAATGTTTTGAAAAATTTACGGTGGATTAAATTAGATATAACCAATTTACCTCCATGGACAAGCTTATTACTTATGTATATACATATAGGGTTTTACAACAAATAATAATTATAATAAAACTCCTTATTGATAAAAAAAAATCATGAGCAATTGGCGAGCTTATTACCTGGAGCGTACATAAACTTGATACGTCATATTTGTAATGCTGACGAAACAAGGGTGCCAAATGTATTGATAAAGTAGGTATTTATACCTGTTTATATACTGTATATTATTATATTATATGTTCAAATACATTCTGTATTGGTTGTTTTCAAAGAGCTAATGCAGTAGGTATCGAATTACCATGTGGTTAGGCCGATTTTAGGCCCGATAGAGGCTTACCAAAAGCGTACAAAACATGTTCCTTGAATATGATTACAATTATTTTGTATGCGAATCGTGTACATATTTTAGATGGGGAACCTTTTGTTTTCTAATCTACGTAGCGACATCCGTATCCTAATTTATATAAAATAATGAATCGCCCCAATGTTTTACGTCGCCATATTGGTGATTTATGATCATCGAGTACAAATCGGTAATTGGTGATTCATTATAAAATTAGACATTGAAAATTTTCCACGAGACGTAATTCGTGACCAGCCTTAAATTTTCGTTTTATGGATAGATATTTTAATAATGAAATTTCATACCCATTTCGATGCCTACCTACAATGTAAGTGATCACTAATCACATTCACGGAGTGCTACCGACAATAAATTTTACTCTACCTACCCCTCAGAATTTAAAAAGCTTTTGAATTTGAATATTACTATATCTACTTATGTACTCGTATATATTTCACATTCATTAAGATATGATTCTATTTATTCTACTTCTATATCACATTGATCACTTATAGAAACATGAAGACATTTTCCGTCTTATTTCTTGTATATACTTAACTAAATCCTCATTTGTTTTTGTTAGCCACGATCGTTATTTATTTTATCAAGAACAAGACACCTATTTCAAGGATATTTTTTATGAATATTTTGTAATTCACTTTTGAATAGAACATAAAACCTCTCATATTAAATTTAAATGCCAACATCACATCGAAGCCGTCATAGTGGATTTCCATGCAAGTGTCTTTATCTATTATATGATTGTATTACTCAACAGACACCTCATCTGCATAACCAACAGATTGTGCAAATTCACTTTAGTAAGAAACAGAAAAAGGTGTCCCGATGTTCACGAATTGGCTTGGGCAACTAGGGTAAGTTAACAATTCTTAGCAATATTGGAGTAACGCTCTTATTGTAAAAAGTACATTATACAAGCGATCCATTATTTTCATAAGAATGTGCAGTAGGTAATTTATTTTTTATGGATGTGCGGTACCTACGTATAAACGATACCCAACTCAATCAGATTTCAACAATTCGCTGCCTGAAAGTAGAGTTTTCAATAGATTGTCGGCAGAGAGCATGTAAAGACAAGAGGTTTGCGTTGGCAGGTAATGTGGTGGTAGTGAATGGGATCTCTGGAGGATATACCAAAGTAAGTTTAATGGGCCGCCGCATCGACCCAACTAGGACAAGGGGAAGAAGATATTGTATGTATGTATAATCAACCTATATTGTATATTTATATGGTAGGTCAAAGCTATGTGTGTACATTGTGGTAACAACTCAAAAATAACCTACGTCAGAAAATTGAGTAAGTATCTATTCAACAGTCATCTCATTTTTACAATTAAACAAATTAGTGAATTTACCATGTGCAGAGTGATATCCAGCTGATATCGATTTGTAAAAGAGGTACTTGGTTTGTTTAGTAATTTATTTATCACATATGCACAATTATTTGAAAAATCTCGTGAAAACTGATTTTAAGTACCTACTGTAAATGTATTAAAAAAAGGTTGGTGTGTTGTCATGGGTCTTCGAAACCTTTTCAAGAATTGAGAATAACCTATTAGGCAGAGAGATACTTAATGAGTTTTCCATGTAATGGGATTACCTACAATAACACAACACATATTTGTGAAAAGGTTCTGAGATCTCACGTTAAAAAAATAATTATATCTACATTTCTTTGTGTATAGTTATGTAGGTATTTCTTTGTTTCAGAACTATACATATTTTTTTTACTTATACTTAATGATATTTTTCAAGGGCGTACCCAAGTTTTTTTTTCTTAGGGCTTAGGAGTTGCAGTAGCTGATGAATTTGGAGTAGATTTTGAAATCTTTCATTTGGTCTCGACATTTTGGTAAAGGAGTTTGATAAAATAGTAGACTTACTTGGTCCTTTTTGTTTTGGTTTGACATAAGAATTTGAGATGTCGTTTTATCCAGCGTATGTAAGGTATGATTTCTTGGTTTGGGGGCAACAAAACTGTTTCCCTCTAAGAATTTTCATGATATTTTATGATGAGGAAAGTGACATCTATGTAAAAAATTAAGAAGCTCTTTATAGGTACCTATGTTTTGTATGTTGTTCAGAAGATGGCGATATACAGTGATATGCAGGAAATACTTTTACATAACAAAATAAATGGTCGACAAATATGCTCGACAATCAATGAACTAGAGCTGGCATAAGTTGTTGCAGGCTTTCGCGGTCTTCATTTATAGATGTATGTGCTCTTACGCTGCAGCCGTAAATTACAGATACAGCGGTAATACATACACGCATTACAACATATACTTTTGAAAATGACTCAGTCAGTAGAGTCGAAACGTAAAGAAGGAGGTAGAGCTGGCATAATTTATTTATTCATTCTTTACTGTACATTTATATTTCAGCAGCAAAAAATTAAGTTTGATGACTAATATCGAATGACACAAAATTCATTCACAACGAGCTGTAGGTATAGTATGTACCTACACTGAACGTAATATTATTATGTAGGTACCTACTTATCTTTAGGTTAAACTTTGTTCTTTTGAATATTCATGAATGCTTTTTATTCTATTTTTGCATAGGTACACAGCATGTACCTAACTAAATTTTAAATATATGTATTACATACAAATTTATTTTATTTACTCTATCTGAACATTTTTATTTCACCGAATATTGATCAAGTTCTTCATTCGCTCTTTGTTTCTCTCGGGATTACAAGGCAGAAACCAACCCCATTTATTCGGAGCATCTCTGCGCCAGTTGAGTCAGCAGGGCTACTCGTGACACAATCTAAATACGATCTTAATCTAGTCTTGATCATGATCATACGACACACGAAGGGACTATGGCTAAAAATACCGCGCTACCGCTACCGCGCGATCGGTATGCGCGTATTTTTGGCCAATAGTCACTTCGCGCGTCGTATGATTAAGATTAAGATCGTGTTTAGATTTTGTCAAGAGTAACCCTACTGCTCTAATTGTAAGGTAAATTAAAAAGAAATAAACAAGAGTCATTTCTGTTGTCACCTAATGAAAATCGATATCAATTAATAAAAGTTTATTATGATCAAAATGTAACCGCGAATTGCTTTTCGATTTGTTTGAAATTTAATTATTTATGATACGACAGCTTTTTACTCCAATCTTCAATCGGAAAGCCTTTCATTATATTGATCATCATCATCATTATTTTGCTGTTTAGTTGATAAGGTTTTTTTATTTAGTTAACATTGCATCTTTTCCATAATGTTTATATATATACTAATTTGTATAATATTGAAATATTTATTATTGTTATATTTTATATTGTGCCAACCTTACTTTTAAAACGCCACAAATAAATAAATAAATATTACTTTGATAAAAAATATATTGGTTTTTATTAAGACCAAGAGAACGCCAAATGCTTGTTTTTCGATGTTATATAAGAATTATAAGTAGGTATATATTTTTTAATTGTCTTAAATAATGAAACATATTCAAGGAAAAAAATATGTTTGTTCTTTTTATTCTTTTTACACATCATCATTATATAACAGTGTTAACAAAACGATATAAAATTTAGAAAACCAGGACGATTGCAGTGGCGAGATTATCACTATAAAGTTATTTCTTCCATCTAACTACGTAAAACCTGCAACATCCAAATATCATTTTGCAAACCTGCAACATCCATCAAAACAGTGAAGGTGATAATATCGACGTTCATTGTAGTAACAATTTTCTTCATCCATTTTTCACCGTCGTGCGTAGCCCAATTCAGGTTGTCCAATGTATATGCGATTACCAATCAGAGAGCTGCGAGCAACGTAGGTAAGATACCTAAGACGTATATACTCATATTTGATTAATGTGCTCCAGTACAATGGTGAAAGTACACGCTAATAGCTTTACCAATACGGATATTGTTCCAATAAAAACGCTTATCGGCAAAATTTATGTTCCATTGGAAGAGACTTTGCCTGCGAGCATTGATGAATTTGTATGGAAGCAACATCTTCGGAAAGCTTTAAGGTAACTAGTTAGTACCTTTATTAACTTTTGTAGGTTCTTTAACATAAAAGTTGTAGTAGCTATATTATATCAAGGAATAATTTTATTAGGTTCGAAGGATTTTGTAAGTAGAAAATTTTCATTCTTTGCAATTAGTAGCATCTAAAGTATGCTAGTACAGATGATAATGAGAAATAACTTCAGGACGAATGTACATCCATTGCTTTCATTATAATGTGTGCCTTTTATTTCAACTTATGTATCGGTTAATAAATTATTAAACAATGTAATGCAAAAGAGAAATACCTACTTACATTTATTCATACCTAAAACAGCGAAGTGTAATAAAATTCATTAATTCGTTCCATCATGGTATCTCCCACAAGTAGGTTACCCAACGGACTATCTGCGTGTAATGAACATACAGATTGTCCTTTTCGTACCATATGAAATGTGATTTTCTGAATGAGTGGTACCTATATATCTCATCGATGAAATAAAATTGATGAAGGAAAAATAGCTATGTTTATGTGAATCGAGAAAAATATTGAAAAGCAAAAAAAGTGTTTTGCCTATTTGCCTTTATACGAAATATTTTAATAGCACCACTTCACAGATGGTTTTTAGGTGGTATTTTTTTTTCTCAGAAGGAAATAATGTAGACAGTTATTTCAGTTCTAGAATGGTTACTTTTAGTTTACATCGGTGAATATTGGTTTTTCACACAAACAAATAATGTAATCGATATGGAGGGTGTGGGTTTTTATGTGATCTGAATTCTAAATAGCTCATGGGGGGGGGGACATACTAACAATATCTGACGGTTGGAGAGTGGGGCAAATATATAAAAATAATAGTATATTATAAATTTAATAATATAGTCATGCACCTACTTGTAACAGCGAGAAAATATTACAATATCTATAAATACAGGCATCTCAGGAACACATGGGTATTATAGTCTATTTCGTAGAAAATTATATTTACCTATTTGCATCATAGGTGGCAAGGCAACATCAACAAAAGAATAAAATTTACTCAATGAAATTATTGGTGCGATAGTAGATGTATCTTAGTTTCGCGCCACTAATTGCTTAATGTATTTACCGTTTTATTGTCACGGAGAGGATGACTTGAATGTTTATTACGTGCAGTTGGTCTGCTGGCTACTCCTACACACCATAACGGCATCTCTAGTGAATGAATGTAGAATAAAAAATCATTCGATTTCCAAAGTATACCTATTATTTATTTCAATACAAAAAGATTTTCAGAATGTTTTAGGGATATTCCAATATTAAGATAAAGTTGAAAATAGCCGATACTCTAAAGCAGTGGTTCCCAAACTTTTTATTTCGCGTAATACACACGAAATTATAAATCAGTAGCGTACCACTGAACTGAATTTAAGAACGTTTTATCTAATTATTTACTGTGTATGTCCTATGGCCATGGGTGCTTATGTACCACCTTAATAATTGTCGCGTACCACCAGTGGTACGCGTACCATAGTTTGGGAATCACTGCTCTAAAGGGTTCTCGACCCACATATGTATTATAAGGTGTGACATGATTTGGCAATTATCTCATGAGGCCAGGATGTCACGGGTCTTCTCAGTTGGATAATTCTAATACAAATAATATATATAATATGAAGGGGTTTACTATTTTCTACTTACAAATTCAATCAAATTACATTTATTGTTATGTATAAGTGTCTAGATATTAGAAAATAGCAAAGCAATTTATTTTATTTATTGTTGAAATATGGCGGAAATTCACATTATTATAATTTAATGACTAGTCAAGTTGGAATACAAAATGATTGTATTAAAGTTTTCAAAAGGTTCGTTTACGACTACTAGGTAAGTCCCTTTTCATTTTTCAATATTTATTATTAATTTATTTGTTCGATATTTGGAAATCTTTTGACCAAATTAAAGAATTAAGGAAAGAAAAAAAAAACTATGGAAAGAAGAAAACAATAATTGATTAACTAACTTCCTTACAATTTTTCTTTGCTGCATAGAGTAAATAATAATAACGAAATTAAAAAAAAAACAAGTGTTTTCCTCTACTATATGTTTTATTAGCGAGTGAGACGTCTTTCGTCTTGCAACGATAATGTCTATCAAAGCCAGGAGATGTCTTTACAAGACGAAAGACGACTCCCCCGACAATATACCACGTAGTAGAAGAAAACATTTGAGAGACAAATTTAAAAAAAATCTTTGCTTTCTTAATTTTGTTATGAAATTAGAATTTCAGTAGTAGACTACCTAAACACCAACACAATGAATAAATAATAGTACTACCTACTTAGTTGCTTATTGGTTTGCTAAGTATTTTCATTGTTTTATTTATATTTATAGGAAAGTTACTTGCATATGTATTTGAGTCATTGTAAAAAAAGGCTTTAACGCCGTTTAATATATAAATGAATATAAAAACATACACAAATCACTTGGCTGTTGGAAACAAATTTATTGAATATCAATGCACGGTTAAAATAAGAACCTATGTATAAAAACAGCTTCCTACAATTATCTTTTCAAATGCTGCTATCATCCCGGCATTGTACATAATTGCAATAATTTATTTTACATTAAATAATCCGGTAACTATCTATATTATTTAGTGTTACTATTAGTATTACTTTCCCTTCTGTTTGCAATGAAAGTAATAATTATGTAACTATTAACATGAAACAACCACCTACGGTACCTAACTTCAGGAAGCAATAGTAAATTACGAGTTTTCATGAAAATAATATAAAGTAAAACAAAAACCATCCACCTTTATCTCGTTATTTACGCTCGCAGATAGATAAATAAGATGATTACGTAATTACAGGAGAAATATTTGTATAACAATTTGTTTCCATCCTTTGTGAACACTTCTGTGCACTGCAGTAATAATAGCAATGGGGGGTTATTATAATATGTATGTACATAATATATCCTATTCATTTTATACCTTAGACACTTTAATACCTCTACTACTTAAAACATGTAAATTATTATGTTTATCCGTTTTTAATGTCATAAACGCTAAAAAGCACAGTTGGTTATATCGCATACAAAAGCTGCATAGTGAAAATAAACGCTTTTTATGGTAACATAGAAAATTGCAATGAAAATATTTTATACTTTCATCTTCATACCTACTAATTTGGACATTTTTCATTCTAATAAAGATAAAAAAATATTTGCAAAACAGAAATTTTGTAGTTTCATTTAGTTGGAAGATATCACAACACAGCGATAAATCGCGCTTCCTGCATTGTATAATATGTATTATATGAACTGATATATTTTTTTTGATTATTTGTAATGCTGAATATTATATTTTTTTCAAAAATAATTGAACTTATTTGTTTTATTAATCTACGTATATGCGTTTCCTTCTATTTCATAACTCTCACAAAAATAAAAAAAAGATTTTATAAATCATCTGAAAAAAGGCCAATTTCATTAACTTTAATCTCTCCAAAGAGTTTAGTATAAAAGTAAAAGCTTAAATATCACAGCATGAAGATGAGAGTGACAAAAAATGAGGGAGGGGCCTTGATTGCGTGGGTAGATCGGTAGATCACTCAAATAAAATATCATGAATAGTAAAATGGCGTTGAATACACATCCTCCAATAGGACAACACGTTTATTGCATACATACATGTGCATTAAGACAAGTGGTAGGTAGGTTTCAGTGTACTGTAGTAGTAAACTTCACGAGAGGGGCGTTTGCGCAAACTACACGAGAGGAGCGCTTGCGCAAACCGCACTGCGCCGTTTGCCTAAACATGTATGCGCGATGAATATTGAATATTAATTGTTAACCTAAGAAAAAGAAAAGAAAATTGTTTCAAGTCTTCTTTGTTTATAACTTTTGTGATATGTTCGTTTAGAAATTTTAGAAAGATTACAATAGAGTCTAAAAAAATATCTACGTTTGAACTGCGTACACACTCCTACTAAATATGTAGTCCATTATGAAAGTAATGCATATGTTTTTATTGTGACGCGACTATCCATCGCAGCGCACTCGGACTAGTCGGAAAATGTGGCGTGAGGTCTGCCTGTTCAAACGCGCATGATTTAATTTCGCTCCGAGTAGTGAGAGTGGAAGGACGTGTCTTTGCGTGAAGTGTGTTTTTTCTCTTTGTAACACGGCGTGATAGGCGGTTCGCTTGAACAGCGGTACGCTATCAAGCTTTGTGTGCGGCTTGGAAAGAATGCTACTGAAACATTCCAGATGCTTCAAGAGGCCTTTAAGGATGACTGCATTTCAAGATCACAATCCGAGAGATAGCACAAGGCGTTCTAGGAGGGTCGGGAAAAGGTCCTTGACGAACACCATTATGGACGCCCACAAAGGCCAGAACCGAAGAAAACTTGACACTTTCTAAGTCATGAAAAAAATATTCTGAATGGGTAAAATTATTCAATTTGAAATGTTCGAATTTCGTGTGGGCGCCTTTCTCGTTTTCCTTCACAATAGGTAGGTACATATTTTGTGAAGAGATATATCTATTAATAATATTTTCATCGGTAGGTAAAAGCCTCTTTCAGTTAATCCATTAATCAGCAAATTCGTGGAATCCGATATTATTATAATATAACCTATATTGTATTGAAAATACATACCTATATTTTATTGAAAACACAATACACCCATCACCTTAAACGTAGATATGAAATAAAATATAATAATGGTTCTATAGCTTGTTGAAGTGGGCGTAGACTCGTACAAATTTTATGATTTGATATTATTTTTTGTGGAACGTTATAAAACCAGAAAGAGAAATGAATCATTACTACTTACGTATTATATTGGGCCCTGGAAGAATTCGTGCATGCAATAAACCCAAATTCGACAATTTATTTATTCTTGTATCGCTTAGTGTCTTTCTAAAAAAATAAATGACTTAAAACAGTGGTTCCCAAAGTTGATTGGGTGACGATCCATCTAACAACAAATTTCCAAACTTGGGACCCACCTTTTAGCTGTCTTAAAGAAAAGAGGTCATAAATATTGGTTATACTCAGCTTCTCTAGTAACGAGTCATGGAACAAGGTAAGTACTTAATGCTCAGGGCCCACTTAATATTACCTATAGTTTGGGAAACACTGACTTATTATTAGATATATTTTTTGATGGAACCTTTATGAAAATTCATTTTTACTTTTATTAAAGAAGAAGTTCCATAGCACTGATGATGGACTAGCTCCGAAATGCCTCTGCCAAATATACAATTTAAATTATGAAAGTAACAGTGTTTAATTCAATAATCACTTTGATAAAACTTATAACAATCGATAATAATTGAAATAAAGCATTGGTCTCCCACTTTTTCCGTAGTTTTTGAGGGTCCTGTGAAAGGCAAGTGTTCGAAAAATAAGGACATTCTACATATTATTTAATTAAGCGATGAGGTTTGCTACCTATTCTGAATGTCTTATTTTTTCTTGGAACAAAGAGGACGGCTTACATGTTAGTAACATGTGGCAGATCTGCTGGCTACCACACTGGTGGGATATGCCGGGATGGTATAGAAGTAGATATATATAATTCAGAAATGGCATTCATAATGTAGATGTTATATTATAAATGTTTTTGTAACATAACATCAACCGAGATCTAGAGGAGCTCAATGCTAAAGACGACTGGAAGTCCATTGCTCAGGACTTGGAGATCTATTGTTTCGGATAGTGATGTAACGAACGTGTGATTTTGGATATTCGCGAATGCGAATGCGAATAGCGAATACTGACTTGCCTAAATTTCTACAATTGCTCAAACATAAAAATTTCTACCCCCCCGTCGCCGAATTTTCAAAATGGTATAGGAATTTAAAATATTTCAAAACTCGGTTTTCTAAAAGAATATTTTTTTGCAGTACCTTTTTCGACAGTGAACCGGGTAAGTATCCGATACTTTTACCGAATTACCGATACTTTATTACCAAAATAATATTCGCAAAACATTCGCATATTTTTTTGCGAATACTTTGAAAAATGCGAATATTTCAAAGTATTCGCAAGTTACATCAAAAATAGTTTCGGAGGCAAAGGTCCTACAAGGGCTGTTCGGCCATCGGAAGTAAGTAAGTAAGTTATAATATTCCTACTTCCTACTGCCATTTTTTATTTATTTATTTATTTGCAGATATTCGCGGCCTAAGCCTTTTACATACATGTTTAAATTTAATATACATACAATACATGTACACAAAAATTATTATTTTTAAAAAAGACACTAAACAATTAGTTTGATACAAAACAAGAGTAGAATAAACAGAATAACATTAAAAACGTTTAAAACATTAGAAAAAAACAAGTAATTAATATTTTCTTTTGATCAACTTCCATTTAAGTAATTTAATTTGTCAGTTGATGTCGGTAACACCTAGGTTCTAGGTACAAGGTATTTTATTTATAATATTATTATTACTTATTTATCAACTGAATCTGCATTTATCGTCGTGTTTCGCGTTACGAAATAAGTGCACGTGAAATATAATACACACGTCTGATATACTTTATCACTATCGTGTGATATAATATGTCGTTACGTAACGCATAGGTATGTGCCATAGATTTACAAAATTGGTAACGGAGTTAGTACAAATATTCTTGAATCCATGTTTCAAAATTGGTAAACACAATAGATATTATAATCATCATCATCGCCTTCAACGCTCCTCTCGGGAGCACAGGGCAGAAACCAGCCTCCTTCATTCAGAGCGTCTCTGTGCCAATGGCATCACCTCTTCCCACGACATTCCCTGCGCTCTGATGTGGTTGACATAGGAACGGTGTAATGTGAAAGAGGGACGCCCGGGCCGACAGACCCTTGCGAACGGAAGAACAGCGCTCTTTTTGGCCAACTATCATTGGGCATTCTCCGAACATGACCCAGCCAGGACCATCGTCTCTCCTGTATCATGGAGATTACAGATCTCTGCCAGGTGTGTATTATATAATATTGTATATATATTATTGTATTATACATAATTATAATTATATATCCATGTTTATGTAACTTTTTGAACATAATATAAGCAAACTGTGGTGATTGTTGTAAAAATGTGCACTTCTAATATATGCACCATCAATATATTATTCTAAATCAACATTAACCTACGTTTATAAATGCGTCTACAGCGAAGGATTCTACGGAGATTATGATTGTATACTTTTGAACCAATGCTCGTTTGAAACTGGTTAATATGACATTATATTGGTCGCTAAATTTGATTGGTCGCATTACCAATTTTTCCTCTGAATTTCTAGCCTGTATTTAGGGTCAGTGGTAAGTACTTGATAACGAAACCACAAAAGTTATCAACAATTTACTAAAAACGGAAAGAAACAACATATCGGTTATCCTGTTTCAATTTTAAACCAGCAATTATGTATTGATAATCAAATTATAATATTAGCATCAAGCTTCACGCAATTTTCATGGTAGAAAGTGATATTTCGATTCCACAATTGTAAATCTGAAAAATTTCTATTAAAAGCTCATATTTGTTTTGAATGTTTTGTAGACCGCCAAATTTTTGAATGAGGTTAGGTCAGATACTAGATCAAAAAATACATGTCCTGAGGCCTGAGTCAACAACACACTTTCGTCTCACGTTCCCGCTCCGTTAGCGTTCGGGTGCAGACGATGTTGCAAGCAAGTGTCAATTTCGTTGCTAAGATACACAATAGTTACGAAAATTAACACTTTGGCGCACCATCGTCTGCACCCGAACGCTAACGGAGCGGGAACGTGACGCGATAGTGTGTTGTTGACTCAGGCCTCTGCTGTGTTAGTTTTTATACTCGCGATAGGGACATCGCGCGGACGGAGAAATCTACCGTAGAACGCATTTTCGAAATCTTACGGCGATACACCCTCCCCTTAACTGGTAAGGACAAACTTCTATTTAACTATATAAATACCCTCCAATTTAAGATATGGCGATAATTTTTTAGGACTTTCCATATTAGTTAAAATTCTAGGACCAATATAAGACTGCTTCTATCTATATGCCGTCTGTCGAGATTGTGTAAATCTCATGTAAAAAAAGAGTTTAGTGACACAAGTATGAAAATAGAAATTGCAACACGGAGTGTATTTATAAATAACGGGACTAGACAAGCTATCCGTTGTTATTTCCTTTAAAACGAGATTAGCAGTGAGATTCTACAAGGGACTCTCATAGGCATAACTAGAGTGGAGGGAGCAGCGTCAGTTAAGTAGGTAGGTACTCTTCAATATAGTACCAAAATAGAATTTATTTAAATATGGAAATTGGCATCCAAGATATTTATTTATTTATTTATAACAATACATACGGCTTACGCCTTTAATACATAGTTATAAACAATAATTGTACAACACCACCATCGTATCAAATTAAAACTCAAAACAAAAATAAAATATACTGCATCACTTCAAATTATAAAAATAAAAATTAAACACATTGTGTCACATAAACCATATGTAGTAGCTGCCTCCAATTCCGAGTTAGACCTTACATAAACTGGGTATAAGTTGAGTATTTAATTTAATTTATTCCACAATCCGAACTTGGAAGCTTTAAAAAAGGTCAAGGATATTTTTAAAACTGAAGTATTTTTATAAACACTTTACCAAATCGTAGAAATGGGAACATGGGAAAAAGACTCTTAATTTTAAGAGTTTGACTGCCTTAAAAAATCGAGAATGTTTGCATAATATTGTCATTTTCTTGTAATGGAAATCCTTTAGTTTTTTTTTTATTAAATGAAAGCTTTGATAAATAATATAGTAAAAAAAAACAAACAAAAAAGCTGTCAAATCAACTGGCTACCCCCCTTATGGGATATGCCGTGATGGTATATGTAGTTTATAGTATACTGTAGTATTGTTTTGCTCGTTGAAAGGATGATTCCCCTGCAAATTCAAAACATGTTGCTGGAGTTCTCAGATGTAGTTTTAAGGGTATATAAAGGACAATATTTATATAGGCGACTCATTTATTTTATTTTATTTATTTATTCAAACACAACAGCATTTAAAAATATTTATGTTGGTTAATACAGGGTGTTTGACGACACGATTGACAAACTGATGTGGTATATAGAGGGAATCATTCGGGACATTTTTGAGGTACATAAACTCTGTATAGGGTGTCACAATTAATTTTGGAAGTGTCTAAAAAGCCGCTAGCGGTTGTTTAGTACTGGGGACTAAATTGCCGGCAATGCGCGCGCATCATTTTTCTGTCAAGTAAATCACATTTTTTACTAAATAAGGATCACACAGAATTCTATATTAAACCGTAGTGAGACTAGTTTTAAAGATGTTAACTTAGTGATAATGTAATTTTAAGTACATTAATTAATTAACAATAAGAACAGTTTTTATGTACTTAATTATAAGTGCTTAAGCACCAAATAGTACACTACATTTTTATTTGCAAACCTACTTAGGAGAATCTCATACATGATAGGGTTGCATCTGTGTAAAGAAGAATTATTGGAATCACTGAGAGAACATTAATTATATTACGTGAAACATACTTACTCCAAACTTGTTAATCTGAAAAATAAAAGGGAAACTTATTTCATCATCACAGGATGTGTTTATCATTACGGTTAGATACCTACTATAGAAAAAGAAAAATGTATCACATACAATTTGAAAGACCTTTGATCCCTTGCAAGGTAGGCAGAGAGAGTCGAATACCACACATTCCAATCCCTACATACACACTGTATAGGAATAATAATAGCATTTGTCCAATGAAATATTACAAGGATTACATTGTAAATTTAATTAATAATAGAACCATATATCTAGTTCATGATATATATGAAATCCTATCTAACTACACTCGAAAGTATCTAACAAGGGATACCCATGCTAGGTATTTTATTTTATTTCATTTATTCTGTGTGGATCAAACAGTTGAAACAATAAGTATCTACAAACATTAAAAAAACAACAATGAGGAGACCAATTAAGATCCCTCTTTTACCAAAATAATAATCATAAATTTCAGGTAGTTTATTAAATAAAATAGACAGGAAGAATTAAAATGCTAAAACACATAAAAATATCTTAGAACAATACAGGTATGGATTGGGTTAGTTGGAAAGAAATCACGCCTCTGCGATAAACTCGCCCTCTGTATATTGAGTGTACGATTGTATTTGTTTTAAATGTATTTTTGTATGAATTTGCTTGTAATCAATGTCAGTAAAGAATAAATAAATATATAAGTATATAGGTCTACAATTGAAGCTGCCATCAGGGTTCATAATAGAAAATATTGGAGCCTTTGGCGAGTCGCCCGGTAGCTAGGACAAAAATAACCTTTCACTTCACCCAAACACAACACACGCATCAACCATAGCATCAACGCGCTAATTGACAGTATTGTATTGTAGCTATCTTCACAATGTTTATAATGTGGCAACTAGCGGCAAACTAGCTATTTCATGCTTACGCTGCCGTCAGCGGCATTTTAGCAAATTAGACTATAGTGCCGCTAGCGGCACGCTAGACACTTCCATTAATTTTGAGGATTGTGTCTTCTTTTATATATAGGGTGTTTGGAATATTTTAGGAGCACTCAAATTTTTTATATCTCGATATCCGTAACACAAATTATCACCTCTAAATGTTTTTTTTTTTTATTATTGGAGTCGACAGTTCATTTGAATCGCACTATAGCAAAAATTCATCAATGTTATCTACAATCTGACTTAAACTCTTAGGCTGTACTTCCGCGAGAAAAAATCATATTTTTGAAAGTGCCCAACGTGCCTAACGAAGTTTTCGCCTCAAAAATTACGATAATCAAAAAAGGAATCTATTTTTTCCGGGTTAAGCGGGCACCCAAAAGTTGGCAACATAGGACACCTCACGATTGACCCGCGACGCTTGTCAGCATGCATCAGTTATTGAGAGATTCGCCTATATAAAGGCCTTACTACACGCACAAGCATCACCACAGTTCTGTTTGCGCAAGCTTCTTGCACGAAAACACGGAACCCGGATGTGGCTACCACACGATGCAGTTAATTACGCGCAAGCCTCATTCTACCCACAAAATGTGAAGCGAGACCTATGGTCATTCTGCTTCAAACTGTTGGCGTCGAAACGATGTTTCGTCGAAACTATAAAAGAAAGCGCGGCACGAACACTTTAATTCTTTTAGACAAGCTGTCAAAAATCATTACCTCTCATTGAATTTAGCATCTGACTCCTAAATCCTTTCCCCTTTCCCTATGCATGTGCACGCTGCAATATATGTTATATTTTTATTATTATGTGTCCGTAACAGTGATATGTTATACCTAGATTTGCAATATGAATCTCAAACATGTACCATCAATAAAATCTCTTTGCGGTCCTTGATGTCGCAATTTTTATTTAGTTTGTTTAGAACTTCCGTGGCAGCTTGTCGTCTCAGTGTCGTCATCAAGTAAAAATGTCGCATTGTGCTTAAATGATAACATAGAAATGGTTTGACTTTTTGATGAACGTTTTGAGATAGCGAGCACTTCATCAAGTTTGAAATTTGCCAACAAATCTAGGGAACATGTAATTTGTAAAAAAGAATGATGTTATTGATATGGAATATGTCGATAGTGGGTACAAAAGTAATACACCTTTTTAAACAATACTACTTGCAGTACTTGGTGAAGTTCGACAATACCCATTGTCAGTTTGAAAAAAAGCGAAATTGGTGTTCAGTGAACACTGAACAGACCTTGAGAAAATCCCATTTTAGATAGTTTATTCAGCAAAACATGGTGATCCACTCTATCAAACGCCTTCTCGAAGTCGTTGTAGTTAACATCCACTTGTGTTTTGCTGTCTATGTTTTTGGTTACATATGTATTAAAACAAAGCAAATTTGTTACAGTTGAACGTTTCGGTCTAAATCCATGTTGCTCATCCACCAGCATATGCTCACACATGCCAAATATATATCTATGCAATGTCATTTCAAAAAGCTTGGCTGGCGCGGATAGCACAGCTACAGGTCTGTAATTGGTAATTTCCGCTGGGTCACCCTTTTTAAGAATAGGAGTTACCTTAGTAACCTTCCACACATCCGGCATTCTCTTAAGATCAACACACATATTGAATAAATACCTTAGAACATCAGTGATCACATGGCCAGCCTGTTTCAAAATATAAGCAGGTATCATATCCGGTCCTGACGAATGTTTGGGTTTCAGATGTTTTAATAGGTAATTGATGGTACATCAATCATTTCAAATGATCCTCCCGAAGAATCTTCAATCAACCGTTCATTATCAGCAACATGTGGCCCAAAAACTGAAGAAAAGAACGACGCAAATCCATCTGCAATCTCGCTATCTCCAACATACAGTTTTTCATTATAAGACATAGATTTAGGTCTTTGATCGCATTTTTTCTTTCCCTTAACAAAATTCCAAAAACGAGAAGGATCTGATGCAATTTCGTTTTCACATCTATTAATGTGCGTCTTATAATCAGATTCTATCAGTTTCTTCACCACACTTCGATGATTTTTGAACTTGTTGTAAGCAACAAGTGAGCCAGATTTTTTCCACAATTTATGAAACTTCGATTTTAAATTCATGTTATAAATAAGAGTCCCTGAAAACCAATTAGGAAAACCATCACGTCCGTTGTCACTTATTCCAGCAAAACATTCGTCAAACGAAGCATACACTGTTTTGTAAAATTCATCCACCGCGACATTTAAATCCCCCGCAACATAAACGTGCTCCCATGATTTCGATGCCAGGTTGTCAATAAACATCGGAACATGTCTGTTACTGAACCTCCATCTCCTATCTACAGAAATCTCCCGACCTCGTCTTATATGACCCTCATAATATCTACTTTTGTGGGTAATTGAGAATGTGATATCAAAACTCATTATAATATAATGTATAAACATCAACTGACATGTCTTTACTGTATTTAGCAGAAAATTTTCCAGCATTCTTTTTTTATTATGTCATTTGATAAAGATAAAAGTTCCTTCGGTTGTAATACATCGAACATATTACTCTGGTCACAGAGACTCTAAAATCTTTGTTTAGTTTGAAAAATTAATATATCTGAAAAGTGTAATAAGTGTAAATATTTAATATTGTATTATTTACTTATTTTATTCTTCACTGTACATTGGTTACAATATTACAAAATAAAACAGTGTCATATAAATATCAGTTATACAATTCAATGTACAGAGGGCGAGTTTATCGCTAAGATGCGATACTTTTACTTTATTATAATTTGTATAATGATGAGTGAATAATTATATGTATTGTAATAATTATATTGTAATAATTATATGTATTGTGTGAATAATTATATGTATTGTATGTAAACTAGTAAAAAACAAATTTACTTACAAAAAACATACAAAATATCAAAACACAACAAAAGAAAAAAAAAACAAAATTTAAAATAATATATTTAATATATTTGACACACACCCAACATGTGGTAGGGATTATGGATCAGAGGAGGGGGGGGGGGCTAGGGAACGGATACTGAGTTAGAAGATAGCATTTTTTCCTTTACATAAGATTTAAAGACATTGAACGATTGTGAAACTCTATGCGAAATATGGTCGTGTGGGATGTCAAACTTCAAGATTTTACAGTGGAAAGAGGTTTTCAGTACTTTTATCCACGTAGGTACCTACCCATTTTTTTTTTTCAATTAAAATATGGTCGTGTGGGATGTCAAACTTCAAGATTTTACAGTGGGAAGAGGTTTTCAGTACTTTTATCCACGTAGGTACCTATCTATTTTTTAAAATTTAAATATAGGCGTGTGCGGTGTCAAACTTCAAAATGTACAATGGGAAGAAATTTTTAATACTTTTATCCACGTAGGTACCAACCTATTCTTTTTTGATTTGAATATAGGCATGTACGGTGTCAAACCTCAAAATTTTACATTAGGAGAAGGTTTATAGTATTTATATCCACGTAGGTACCTACCCATTTTTTTAATTGAAATATGGTCGTGTGGGATGTCAAACTTCAAGATTTTTCAATAGGAAGAGGTTTTCAGCAGTTTTTTTAGTGAAATATGGGCGTCTGCGGTGTCCAACTTCAAGATTTAACTTCGGGACGATGTTATCGGGCACACTAGTATTGATATAATTATAGCAATTGTATGTATAGTTCTTTTGATTGTAATATGCTTTCACTTAGTAATGTAGTATACTGCTGTTCCTACGTATTATGTACTAGACTTGTAAATTATCAAATAGTTTTTGACGAATTCTTAAGAAAAGAAAATAATGAAATAAATTTTGACGAATCAACAAATTCATTTGATTTTTGTTATTTCTTTCTTGTCTGACTATTACGACATTTCCGATAGCTAGCTAATGGCTTCACCATAATGTATAAAGTCCGCCGTTTTTTCGATTATTTTTCGAAATCAGAGTTTTATTATTTTGCAAACTGTGCATTTCGTCACCATTTAATGTACTATAAAAATTTTGAAAAGTAAAAAAAAATAGTTTCCTACCCTTCAATATAATGTAGTATATGGCTGAGCTGCGCATTGTATGGTGCTCGCCGCCATATACATATTTATTATACCTGAGAGGATGGTTGTTGGTGTGGTCGGGTGTTATTCTAAAGCCTTCTTGTTTTTATTCTGTTAAATTTTAACATCAAAACAGAAAGATACCATTGAAGTTTACGCGCCATGTTGTAAAAGGTCTATGCGTACTGTTATTTATTTGTGTTAATCAATTTATTTACTAAAAAGGTAAAATAAATAAATAGTTGAAAAGTGATAATAATATCGGATATGGTGTTAGTCGCAGGTGAGCGCGGGAGACCGCTTAGCTTCATTTTCAAATGCAAAATGTGGTGCTTTTTTTCCTTTTGTGCCCTTTTTACTGGAATATTTGCTGGCACCGGACACATCACTGACAGTAAGTTAAATTATACAAAAATACTTGACATATTAAACACATTTCTATTTATTATTAGGTACTAGTTTCACTTTCTTAATAATGTATACATATCTATTTGACCAACGGACACCGCTCGAATACTCAAATATATTTAATCAGACATGATAAACTAATTATTTTACAATATAATATGATATTCCCATCACTATTTGATGGAAGAATGTGATATTTGCATGTCGCTTTATTTATAATAATTCAATGTAAGACACATGACTATATGACTAGAAGTCTCTCTCATTCACACAACTTATAACATAACGTCATGTGGCCACGGTTATGGAGTCTATAACAGCTGGCTGGTTGATGTGGAAAGAGAACTCGCTCCTAGCAAATGAGATAGCTACACGTTATCACTGAAACGAGGTTGTTAAAACACAATATATTAATGTCATCATAAAAATATTTTTTATATGTCTAAATTGTCTAAAATAAAAAATAAAATCAATATTTCTATTTAAAATAAAAATTAGGAACTTATCTAGTTTTAATGAACGCATAAATACTTGATATTATTGAACTATTTTTATGTAGATATGTAGTATTCAACCTGGAGAACAAGAATCCGTCGCACAATTGTGGATTTTTTAAGCACAACAATAAATATTTGCATTTTTCGTATGCCCTTGACGTATCACAAGTATCCTATAAATATCGGGGGCCATGTTGAAATTTGCACAGAGAAATGGTTCATTGTTACCAACATAACAAAAACAATGTTTACTGGACAAAATACAACGGAAGTCAAAATTAGACAATGGGGAAAAAAGTCAAAATAATGAAATGGGAAAATTATTACAATTTATTAAATTGAAAATAGACATACCTCATATTATTATTATAAATCCTTTTTCTTATATACTGTATTTGTGTTGTTAGGTAGTCTGGTGCTAATATATGCAAAAACACATTTAATAAGTTGACTGATTGTGGGTTAGGTTTGTTAGGTAGTACGGTGCTAATATATGCAAAAACACATTTATTACGTTGACTGATTGCGGGTTAGGTTTGTTAGGTAGTACGGTGCTAATATATGCAAAAACACATTTATTACGTTGACTGATTGCGGGTTAGGTTTGTTAGGTAGTACGGTGCTAATATATGCAAAACACATTTATTACGTTGACTGATTGCTGGTTAGGTTTGTTAGGTAGTACGGTGCTAATATATGCAAAAACACATTTATTACGTTGACTGATTGCGGGTTAGGTTTGTTAGGTAGTACGGTGCTAATATATGCAAAAACACATTTATTACGTTGACTGATTGCGGGTTAGGTTTGTTAGGTAGTACGGTGCTAATATATGCAAAACACATTTATTACGTTGACTGATTGCTGGTTAGGTTTGTTAGGTAGTACGGTGCTAATATATGCAAAAACACATTTATTACGTTGACTGATTGCTGGTTAGGTTTGTTAGGTAGTACGGTGCTAATATATGCAAAAACACATTTATTACGTTGACTGATTGCGGGTTAGGTTTGTTAGGTAGTACGGTGCTAATATATGCAAAAACACATTTATTACGTTGACTGATTGCGGGTTAGGTTTGTTAGGTAGTACGGTGCTAATATATGCAAAAACACATTTATTACTTTAATTTTATAAAATTAGTGATATATATGATATTTATGGATTTAATTAATTTTTTTATTGAAAATTTATCATTTTTCTCTATGGTATGCATTGTTTTTGTCATATTGGTAATCCTGCAATTCATTTCCTATATTTTTGTGTCAACATGGCGTCAGATACTTGTTTTGATTGTGATGTGTAAATCGTGTGCAAAATATGCAAATAATTAATTTTGTGTGCGTTAAATCATCTTATTTTGGATGGATTATCATTTCTCAGGTAGAAAACTACATATTCACATAAATATAACTTGAAAATTCATAATAATTTTTTTGAATAGTTCATCTAGTCTAGATATTTACCAAAAATTATATAAAATAGTGTACATAGTTGTAAATTTCTGCATAGTTAAATGAAATGAATAATGTTATTTTTTGTTGAATGCAATTATGTATTAATATTTATATTATTGTATCCTGTTAGAGAATGATCGTTCGTAATGTCACCTGCATATTAATTGCACACGTTTATAATACTTGCACAAATATTAAGTTAAGCTCACCATTCATTTTGTATTTTTTAAATTTATTTTATACTTATATTGTATGTAATTTAGACATTGATATATTTTATTAGTTTCAACCATAGAGTAAGTAATATTAAAGAGATGACATGAGCCCAAAATCCCATTCCATTCTTATTGAGAATTCCAAGAATTGAAGCTAGCTACATAGTGATGTCAATACAATTTATTATCATCGATGTTTTTGACATAATCGAAGACGCTATCCTACTTGCAATGTTTTCATATAACAATATTTCGTCATATAATAATCTTTTCTTATCTATTAACGTACTTTATTTTTAAAACTTGCACTATTTATGTCTTACAGGGTAGGCATAGAGAATGGAACATATCAGACCTCCACATACACGAAATAATGCAATTAAATGAGAGTAGGGATATATTGTATAGGTATTCAGCATTCTCTGCTTAAGTTGTTCATATATTTGATCTGTTGGACATATGGTTCATTAAAACTTTTTATAGTAAGTAAAAATATAATACTTCATGCAAATCCAACGTCAATTGAGTAAAATCATTAGGAATTACAAGTTTCAAGTGAAAGCTTTTTTGTGTAACAATAGATCTGCTACTAGATATTAAAAAATGATAATCTGTCCACTATTAATTAAAAAGAAAACAACATTGTGACAGCAGTTAGGGAATAGTGATAAATAAAACACGTTTGATAGATTAATATATTAAATATTATTCTGATATTAAAATATGTACCTATTACAGATTTCTACAACAATGATCTTATTCGCCAAACATACATAAGATTTAATTAAGTGAGCAGTCAGCGGTTTGAGGCGTCGATATCATATTTGAGTACCTATCAGTCAAATGTTAGGCGTGTTAATTTAAAATCTTGAGCAAGAATCAGGATCTGAAACAAATAAAAATCAAAGCAGAACTAAGTTGTATCTATACAATAATATTCTCAACAAATATACAGCAATATTTTTTTATAGCAACGCAACAGCAACGCTTTATATATTCTGTGAGATCTAAACAGGATTTTAAAAAATCAAGAAAGAAACAAGGTACAATATGTCAAATAAGAACAAAAAATCTTATAAATTAATTCTAAACCCAATTATGACTATGTATTCAATGTTGTTTTATATGATGATTCATTCAATATAGAGGTGTATAGATTTGTTAAAATTTATATATTAAAATACAAAATGGCATAAGCATTTCATTGAAAATAATTTATATATTTTATAATCACTTAAATATTATATTTCTTGGATGAAAAATTATCTGTCGATGTTCGTATCGATGTTAAACATCGTCGCTCAATTTCCATGCATATGACATTATGACAAAAGTTAGAAACGTCAAAATACATATTGAAAATGAGTTTTTACTCCTAAAATCGAGTGATATTGTTATGAAATATAAACAAAACGTTAAAGCTAGTGTATATTTATTATTTATGATTGATTATATTACTAAAATATAATAAATAAGACGTATAAACACATAAATGTTTCATACTTACAAGTCGAAGGATACATCCGATTTATTCTACAAATAAACACTTTGGCAGAACGAAAATGAACAAGTTTTCATTTTTAATCTCGTGTACACAAAAACTGTTTAAGAAAACAACACTTTCACTTGAAAATAAATACGAAAACACGTCGACATAAACGAAACGCAACACGCCATGCTCACTTGTCAGACAATATTTAGCAAATGACGTATTGTAGCTAACTTCTCATTGATCTGTTAAGGGGATAAGGGGACAGAAATTTGCCTCACTGTAGAAAAAAAGAATCCAATAGCCGTAGCGTATCTACCTACTTAGTTGATCTTTGGTTTCAACTATAATTTTAATCTAAGTAAATGAGGAATTGATCATTTTTCATATTCCATTTTGTATAGAGGTTAAGGGGTAACGAGCGAGCAAAAGAGGTAAACTTTGATATTTCTATCTCCTTCTCGCTTCGTTTTTCAAATTAGAAATGAGTGAGACAAAAAAAAATTGTCAATTTTTGTACAAAAATATGCATAATATTATGAAAAGAAGTTAAACATGTGGAGAAGGTGTTAGCTGTCATCTGTAATTGATTTTATATGAAAAATGGCCAATGTGTTTATATTATACATATTATTTTATTTTGTGCACAATACTAAATACAATCCACGTATTTGGTCCATATAATTGTATTTATTATGTTAGATAAATATTACCTGTGTAGGTACCTGAAAGAATGAGATTTTGTATCATCACCTTATCCTTTAAAGTTCCTCTCTGGAGCACAAGACAGAAACCAGCCCCCTCCATTCAGAACGTCTCTGCACCAAATGAGTCAGCTCTTCCTACGGCATTCCTAGCGTTCTGATCTCTGAATGGTGGAATTTGAAAGAGAGACATCGGGCCGTCGGAACCCTTGTGGACGAACGAGTAGTGCTCTTTTTGGCCAGCTGGACACTCTCAAAACATGCTCCAACCAGGACCATCGTCTCTCCTGTATTACAGAGACTACAGATCTTTGCTTAGTGCTACGAGGCATAGTTATGGAGTGTGTCACAAATGACACAATACAATATTACTATTCATATTTTTCTCCTAATATTTTAACCTTGCCTGCATATTATTATGTATATTATCCTAATTACAAACGGAGTCAAATATTTGTGAGATAATAGCTACAGATTGATTTTTACCTGCACAAAACATGACGGGTAGAAAAAAACTATCCATAGTTATATTATATATAATTTTATCGCTCTTCCGGTAACTAAATGTAACACATAGTAAGAGAAAAAAGGTTAACTATCTGATAATAATACCTACTGCTCTCTCCTTGAATTGAGTAACGTATTCTCATTCAGAAACTTACTGTTATTTCCAAAATAACGCACGCACACTGTTATAAAAAAAATCTTCAATACTGCATTTACACAAGACGTCCCTAATACATCATTCTTTTATTCACTGTGTCGGTGTTTAGGTAGTAGAATTCCATATCGAAAAAATAAAACAGGTGTTTTATTCTACTAAAGATTTTATTTTGTGAGAGAGACGTCTTTCGTCTTATGAGGACATTGTCAATCGTCTGTTTGTCATTGACATGATTGACAATGTCCTCATAAGACGAAAGACGTCTCTCTCACAAAATAAAATCTTTAGTAGAATAAAACACCTGTTTTATTTTTTCGATCATTCTTTTACATAAGTGAAGTTCTTTTCTATTCTTTTACAGACGGTAAGATAAGAGTTGGAAATATACCGGAGAAGCATACCTAATAAGTTAATAATAATTTTATCTCGTGTTAAAATCGTCGATATACCTATTATCACATACGCTCTGATTCCCAATGAAATATTCCAGTCCCAAAATGGCAAGATTACAGCGCACATTCCATTTGTTTCGTGGATTCCTTTTTAATTCACGAGACCATCCACTCGTTTGCGAGTAGTTTAGGTGACGATTTTTGTTACAACACCATTCTCATAAAAATATATAATATAGTTTTCTTCATATTATTTTATAAAAATATCTTTCTTTTTGGAGATTTTCACACACCCACGATGCACGGTGTAAATGTAACAACAATAAGTAGGTAATTCGTAGGCAATTTATTGGATTGTTATCCCCGACAAAATGACGACCATCGCTTGAATTTTATCGTAGATTTAAATGAAGTCCTATCTAGAGCTATGTACATCTATCTGCATACATAAATTATACCTAGCGGGTATATGTAAAGTATACCTATCTATTATTTTGGGGGACCTTTTTGCTTTATTGTTAGCACCCCATTGCCTCGCAGCAGTAACGTTTCGTAGTGTCTTAAAATATGGGGTTATGAAATAAAATGAACAGAAATGTAAGTAATTCTGATTTCTGTACCATAACCTAATATTTGGTCTATTATGAATAAAATGATTTTATTATAGATATACAATTACAATAATATTAAACATTACCTTACACCGGTAAGAAAAATACCTAATTAATTCTAGAATCAAATTTTGAATTGTTTTAAATATTTTTGTATTTTATATGTAATATTGAATTATTTATGATCTCGTTACAAAAATACGTAAATTTCAAATATATTCACTTATCTACAGTTAGTAGTTCGTACGATATCTGAATATGTAACTCGGTACAATAACACGCTATATAAATATGTAAGTCACAAGGCTGGTCTCATACTAAAGATGTGCTAGCTATCTTCTCTAATTGATTTCATATTATTACAAACGGCCAATGCACTTCTAGTACCTACATTAATTATTTCAATGGTTATGATGCAGTATGGTTATTTCAATAATTTTGTTCCGTAGGGCACCCGGAATTGGTCTTTTACTCTTTTCCAATATTAATTTTCGTCATTTAATACGCCCACCGTTTGTAAACGGACGGATTTTTTAAAATTACTACCACATTTATGTATTATGATAATGTATTGTCCCCTTCCTTTCGCAAAATTATACCTGTCATGCGGCATAACTTTGATAATACTATTTGAATGTGCTAGTTATTTTATAACATTCATAAAAAAATCAAACCATTTCTATGCTATCATTTATATTGATTATTATAAATTAATATTTTTTTCTTAGGGAAAATAAGTTTTGTTTAATAATTAATTTTAAATAAAAAGAGTTATTTGCAAATAAAAATATAAATACAAAAAAACATTTTAGGAAATGTCCCTCCACAACTTTTATTAAATTTAATGTATTTGTACAATTTTACTGGACACAATGTTCATCATTTTTGCTTGTCTTTCTTGTTTCTAAATGGGTGTGGTCGTATTATTGTACATATTATTTATTTTCATTATAACTCCAGCATATTTTATTCAATGCAGAGGTAAACAACATCCATACATGGGCATTTTCTGTTGTGATTATTAACTTTTTTATTAGATTACCTACAATTGAATGATGTGTGAGAATTTATTTACATCATAGTTGCATGCAATATTGTACAAAAACCCACTTAAAATGAAAATAGAAAAGACGATAAAAACAATACACACTTACATATCTAGTAGTGAGTAATCATTATAAACTCCAAATCTTTATATTATTATCATATATAAATTGATTGCATTCACATCACATTGCAGGCAAAACATTTAAAATAATAATGTATTTATTTCTATGTATTGCAAGTCATTAGTTATTAAGGTGTACCAGGCACTTTAATGTTTATATTTCAAATTCAATGCCACAACTGTATTTGAATATTATTCTAGAATAAACATTAAAAAGTAGGACAGATATAATAACATATAAGTAATTAGTTATCGAACAAACCTACTAAATGCAAACGAAGTTAGGAATAGAGTGGAAAGTCGTCATTCTGCTGGTGAGAAATCAATCTATATGGAAGAGGCTTGTTATATTTCTATGATCCAACATTATGGGATCCAAACAGTAATGTAATAATATACCTATTGTTATTATGAGATAAATGTAGTTTCATGTTCCCTTGAACTTCTGAGCGTAATACTGTATCGCGTCATTTTTATTATGTACACCAGTGGCTGGTCGACAAAGATCAAGTAAGTAGGCTGGTCGACTTATTCGATTTACTAAGTGTCTTTATAAAAATTCATTTTTTTACTCATTTTGAATAATTTTTTGAAATGTGTCTTTCTATAATTCCTGTAGTTTTTTAAATATATTTTTAAATTCGACTGAACGACCATATGTAATTATGCGATGATTAAGTTTACATACCTATTGCTTTTTATCTCTTATTGTAGTAGGTATATTATTTCATTTTCTTATTGGAGGGTTATATGTAGGTATAGACTATAGGTAGGTACTGTTCTTTTGTTATTAGATGATTTAGTCGGCAGACTGATTTTATTTCCTATTGGAATATGGAATGTGTTTGTTGCCTTATTGGAGTGCAATTGCATTGTGTATTGTGATTTTTGAAAACTATTTGAGTTAAAAATGAATGATAGAAAATAATATTATAAATTTTAATTAGTTTTAAGGTTATTATAAGTTGTAAATATAAAAAAACATTTATAACTTTTTTTAAATAAATAAATAATAATTAAAAAGATGTAAGTTATTTTATTAATGAATATCTTTGTTGAAAAATAATATGCTCAAACATATAAATGGTACTGTTTTAACTCGTGAAGTTGCCCAAGATTATCAATTTACTTAATAATATCGCTTTTCGTATGAGGTTTAAGCTATACGTTGTGTATTAGGAAATTCAATTATGAGTAATTTTATGGGGTTAAAAAAAGTAATGTTTGTATAATTTCCAAAAAAGATATTTTTTGGTATCCCATTCTTTTCTGTAAGTTTTCGAGTGTCTTATATAAGACATTTAATATTTTCAGTTCAGCGATGAGATATGCCACTCATCCTGAATGTCTTAAATTGTATTGGCGTGGCGAAGACGATTTGCATGTTTATTATATACAGTTGGTTCGTTGGTTATCCCACGTGAAAGAAATCCCGTAATTGTATAGAAATATAAATATAACAATATATTCATCTGCAAAATTATTCCTTTTTAACGAAAATGAGTAGGTAAGTGTAATATTATGGCAAGTAATTGCTTATTTAGTTTAAGTCATACTTATTATCGTAGGTAATGTGTCAAGGTAGAATAACAATAATACCTAACCTAGGATAGATACTAACACTTGAGGTGTATCCATTATTAGGTGCGTACTATTACTATACATATATTATATAGATGTATGTATTATTCTTCATTTTATTGTTACAATAATATTGTAAGGCTAGTCTTGGTATTAAGGTTTATTATGATATGAATCATTAGATTTCTTTTTTACATAAAAAATAAAATAATTAAAAACCTGTTGTTTCATATTGGCCTTAATCAATCGCAAACGAGTGGATGACTTTAAGAAGAATAATTATAATAGAAATTGTAAGGCTTTTTAAGATTCTGTAGAAATAAAAATGACATTGTTTATTTCTAGTGTTAATTGATAAACTGTTGTATTAGGTTCTTGACAAGCAGTGGCGGCATAAATATAACATTTTTATCTTAGTCCTATAAATCATCTATTATTATTAATATTGGATCACTTTTATTGCGCTGTTTTTGTAATCAAATCACCTCAAGAGCGCATTTACAATATTATTTGTCACTTTAATTAATTTTTATTACTTTTAAAATACAAATCATACATTTAATTAATACATCTATTTAAAATACAAATAAAATACTGGCAAGTATGGTTAATTGGTTTTAAATTTTAATATTTGGTAGGTGTTACATTTTGTTAGACAGTTCTCAATGTCAGATTCCATTAAATTATTATCTTAACATGCTTATTATTATATTTACCTATTTACTATAGGTATATATTACGTAGGTATATTAATGATAATCATGACGTAAAACCGAGGCCAATCACATTGAATTAGAATGAATAATTGAATTACGATTAACCCATTGCACTGGTAAATGTAGCTATTTGCAAATAGTAAACAGACCGTTACGTCAAGTAGGTAATGGACAAAGTAAACGACCATTTTTATCTACTTTTATACCTTTAATATACACAAAGGGTTCGACATTGTCTTCCCTATTTCGTAATTACTTGTTTATAAAGATGCCGAAAAATTTCATACGTGCCCAACGTCTTTTTTTAGAGTATACGAATTTAAAGTAATTCATGTAATGCCTGTGAAGCTAGAATCAATTATATTTTGATGTCAATAATATCAAACTATCTCTTGAGGGGGGCTAAAAAGGCCAGTTTATAAGAATCATAATAGGATCATATTAGGAATTGTAAAACGATTTAACGGCAACATATCACTAAATATGAATCATTTGGTGAAATGAATTGCGGGTGAATCGCGTACAATCGTGACCATTTTACGAAAATTAGAGGAATTACTATGGATCTGTTGGCAATTCGGGAAATGAATCATCTGTAGATGAATTGCTCAACGTGGCCATTTTAGGCCCCCTGATTTAGGTTGTTTAAAAAATTATAAAATGTGTATTCAACTATTTACACTTATTCACAGGCATACTTGTTAAATAACATAGTAAATAGGGGAGCTAGATAGGTGCTCGTACGAGTACTAAAATACGTTCAAACAATAATAATTATGTATTTGAAGAATGCAAGTAATGGCTAATTATTTGTAGATAACTAACAATGTTGTGATTAACATGGTTCCATTTCACTGATTAGATGTTACTTAATTATATAAACGTGTTATATTAATTAAATTATGCACCGCTTAATTAATAAATGTATTTTCCTTATTTCACGATAAATACTTATGTAGATGCAGGTATCTATCTATCTTCTAAATAGTAACCCTAAATATTTTGTTACATACATACATTTTCGCATTCAGAAATTTCAGATGAGAATGAGTATTCATTTTGCACGCCTAGGTACAATGTAGATTTTTTAGTCGAAAGGTAAATAAATAAACAAATATTAATAAAAATATGAAATAATATCAATTTCATTCAATAATAAAATAGATAGGTATAAGAAAGCGTGACCTTTCTTAATTTTTGTCAATTTTTGCCAATCAACCTATAAGTAAATTTATCACATGAATTTTAATTTTCCGATTCTTATATTATTATTGTGATTTCATGTCTTAATTTACAAAAAAACAACGATGTTTCTTATATTATTATATGTCACGTATTGGAACAGTACTGGCGTTGTGCGTGTGTTTAATTTATTTTGCCGACGAGTGACTGTTAGTAATATTATTTTAATTATTATTATTTAGCAAAAATGTTATTTTTAGCTGTCTCGCCGACACGTGTCTCGTTAATGCAATATATACCTACATAAAATATACCTTATATACCTATATAAAATATACTTGTCTGAAAGAAATGGTGTGAGGAAACGCGGGCGTCCGAGAACCACGTGGCTTGATCACGTGGATCAAATTCTCAAAGACGGCCGCGTGTTGAGTAAGAGGAATCGACGTGCGTGTACGAGAAACTGTATGAATGTGGAGGAAGCGAAGGAAGTGTGTAAAGATAGATCTTTTTGGCGTTCCGTTCTCTCTGCCTACCCCACTTGGGACACGGCGTGAGGGTATAGTATAGTATAAAATATACCTAATAAACGCGGCGGTTGAGTTGCTATCCACTCTAGTCGCCATAATGCAGCCAGATAAGTCCACATGAAATGATTAATCACCACCTCAAAGAATTTTACCTGATTTATGGATAAATAAGGGTCTTCGACTCCTGAGATATCTGGGTGTGAGGTGGGTCTCTTTCCTAGGTGTGTCCAAAAATCGCAGTATTAGTCTCATAACTCTAGTTTAAAATACTTACCAGAAATAATGTCTGAAATATTTTTGATTAGAAACTTTTATGAAATATATTTACTGTGCAGATTTTTAGTTTAGCGTAGGTAGGTACCTATACATTTACTGGTAAAACATTTTTTTGTGAATATGTACCTACTAGTTTATATGACACGGATAAAAGCAATCTTTATAATATTATTAATGTGAATTGGACAAAAGCAATCTTTATAATAAATATTGAATACAAAATATGGTTTAAAGTCGTAATTATTAACTTTCGTCTACATACTTGTAACTAAACGGATTCCTATGAAAATACGCATTTTTTTTGCAAGTTTCCAAAGCCCGATTTCTATCTAAATTATGTATAGTCTCTTTTGAGAGTTGCTTTGGAGTGCACATGTAGAAATATGATGATATAATATTGTAAATCACCAAAATTTAGTATTTCAGTTACTAATATTGGAATGCGAGGTCACCAATGTGGTTTTTATGGTATTGATGTGAAAAAGAATTAAATATTATTTCCAAAAATTAAGTATATTTCAACTCGTATACAACAAGTATAGAAGTACAACTTTCACACCAATAAAACCAACTTTTTAACTGTAAAATTATAATAAAATATTATATTGAATAAGGTATCTAATCTATTGTGGTATAAAATAAAATAGTTTTATGGACTTACTGAGTATTAAATTTACACAAGTTAAATTTACAAGAATTTTACAACATTAAAAGAATATAATAATAATAATAATAATAATAATTTCGGATAAATGCAGAGCCTGTTATCGGGAGGGAGAGACATTAAGACATATTTTGTCTGGATGTTCTCTTCTTTCCGGAACAGACTATTTGAAAAGACATGATCAGGTAGCAAAAATATTACATCAAAATTTAGCTTTGAAATTTAAATTAATTGAACAGGAATCAAAATTACCATACTATAATTATTGTCCAGTATCGGTACTTGAAAACAATGACACTAAACTCTACTGGGATCGACCAATTCAAACTGATCGAACTATTCTAGCTAATCGACCAGATATTGTATTGGTTGATCGCAGATGCCGTAAAACATACATCATAGACATCACTATACCGCACGATGAAAATTTAAATAGAGCTGAGCAAGATAAGATAATAAAATATCTTGATCTTGCTCATGAAATCAAAGATATGTGGAGAACACCTACCACAATCATCGTGCCTATAGTGTTGTCTGTGAATGGTTTAATACCTAAGAGTCTGTCAAGCAATCCCAGAAAACTGGGAGTAGATGACAGGCTCAAATACAGCATGCAGAAGGCCGTACTTCTATCGTCCACCAGGATAGTAAGAAGGTTTTTGTCCCTGTAGCTCTGTAAGTGATCTCCCATGATTGTACTATTTCATAGAACATCATGGAAGAATCAACTCGAATAATGTTGGGGTTCTACATTTTGAATATAAATTTATTTTAATATTTTATGGTTTTTGTTATGTTATATTTAAATTTTATTGTTAATCTTATATTGTGTTCAAAATGTAGAATCTTATATTGTTTTGTTAAATAAATGAGATATGAGATAATAATAAAAATCTTTATTGCACAAAAAAACAAACATTATTAAAATATAAATATTGTAGAACCAGACAAATAAATTTGTGCAATGGGCGAGTTTATCGCAGAAGCGCGATATCTTCCAACTAAAAGTATAAGAAATATTATTTCGACTACACAGAATCGGTGCTCTCAGCTGACTGAGTTAGAAATCCTAGCTAAGCTTGGTTCATAGATTTGTGGATTGTGAAATATTTTATAGATTCCTTCTTGTTCATTTTTATCCCTATAAGTAATGTAAACTTTCAATTAAATCACACAGATGTCGTTTGAGTAGAATCACATTTTCAAAACACATTAATTAATATGGTTTTTCCTGGAAAATAAATTATAAAATATAAATAAATAAATGTAGAGATCATAGTATTTGCTACATTATCTATGCTTGGGTACCGAATGTAAAGGAATGACTATTGTCAGGAACGCAGTAAAACACCAAAGGGCTGACAGTTTTAATTCTATCTTCTTTGTGATCCCACTCCTTAATTAAAAGTTTTTATGTCCGATCGTCGCAGGCATCTAAAGACAATGAAACTTTAAGTGAAAAACTTAATACTCGAGTTTCATCTTATTAAAATTCCAACGTTTCCAAATTTCATAGACTTGGGAATCCAATATATATTATTATCTGCGTACTGTCGTAAGTAGCAGGAATGTAGTTTTGGTTATAAGAAACCATGCGAAGCGAAACTGTTCTTTCAATAAAATAAACACCGCAAACTATATTATATTATTTAGATTATTGTAATTTAATAAAGAATCCTCTGGAGAATGACTATTACTTAAGTTCATTACATTGGTAAGTTAATAATAAACAAAAACGATTGCAGGCTCAAGAAACCCTTTATATAGAATGTGCGATGCTTATAATAAAAACTTTTCACAGTGCGATATGGCTTGTACATCGAACCATGGATTTAAGCGGCTTATCGGTCGTCACGTTTTTGGTCCTGGGACTGTCTCGGAGGTGAGCTGAATACCCCCCCCCTTTCCCAATCCCCTTTTTAAAGTGCCAATAACGTCAGGTTTGTGAGGAAGGAAGTTGAGAGTGGAATGAGACGAAAAAATGAAAAAAAATGTATGTGTTTGATAAAATGTGAAGTGTTGGGATAGTATTTATTTTTAGTCTGTTTTTAAAGTTTTTGATTTTCCTTTTTTTAGAGTTTGTTTTGTATTGTTATTGCATACATTTAGGAAGTGTGAATGTGTTTGTGCGAATGAATGTATTATGTGTGCGAAATTGGGTGAATGGATGTATTGTGAATGAATGTATTGTGTGTAAGATTTTCTATGATAGTTTTGTGTGTTATTGCTGAAGTGTGCACTGTTTGGATGTAAGACTATTGGAATGTTTTTGTCGCTTACATGTTATATTTATATGTCTTTCATCTGTTGTGTACCATGTAAATAAATAAATAAATAAATAAATAATGTTTATATTTATTACACACAAAGTTCATAGTGTAAAACATGAGATCATAATTCATACCTCATGTTATAACATAGTAATTCAATAAATCTCTCTGGCCTCAGAATTTCATTACCATTCATCTGATAAGACATTACATACGTTGTCTGTTCAGATAACAATATTTTTTATTTACAGAAGCATGCCTTTCGATAACAAAATCGCAATATGAATGTTATAAATTTCAGCAATATAAATAAGAATAATTATAAATATGTATAACAGCACATTGTAAAGAGTCGGTCTGGAGCTTTATCAGTAGAGCCTATATCACAATCATGAAAGATGCAATACTTTTAATCACGCTTATCGCAGTTTGTCTCAGTAATACCATTGTAAACAAAGCACCTACCCGTGTATTTAATTTCATAACAATTTGACAGGAAGTACTTTAGTTGAAATTCATTGGCAAGAAGATCATGAATAAAATGATTCTGAAACAAATCTATATGCAAAGTAGGTATTAGGTAATATTATTTACAATAGATTCACTGTGTTTATATATCATATTTGGCACAACATTATTTTGTTGTTTTATTGCATCAGACCACTCAGCTACATAAGTTCACTGTTACAGCGATGTTCAGTAGAGCTTCTAGTGCTTTTATACTTCAAATGTTATGTTTTATTTGAAAATATCTCAATATTTTGTAGAAAATGCAATTTCATTTTAGTTTTCTGTTCTATGGAAAGAGAATATTCTTTTTACTAAAGTTTTATTATTTTTCTACAATTCTGAAATAACATTTATTATATTATACAAGACAATCCATGGTTTATAAATTATAACATACATGTGTGTATCTACAACCATTGTGTTTGTGTTTCGAGTTTATTGGGTTTTAAAACAATTTTGTAGGATCAAAAAATGTTCAAAACCTATTTATGAAGCTTTCATTGTGGTTTATAGGTAACTTAATTGCACAAAGTACACCTCGAGAAAAGAATGGGTTGCGGCTTCTTGTCCCGTCCAGGGCACAACCAAATAAGCTGACGTTTCTTTTTCCAAGCATTATGTGATGGTTTAATAAGCTAAATTTACATATTATGTGACCTCATATAATGGTTTACTCTAAAAATAACATCGATATTCAATAAAAAAAAATATTTTCGAAGGATTAATTATGTAACAGTAGGGAGATATTTTTATAATATAGAGTATTTATGGTATGTAATATTGTCTGTTACTTGATTTTTTGAAAAATCGCTTTCGGTTTGGCAAACCTTGACCATTTACGTGCACAACAATACTATTGTGATATGTTGATGCAGGTGGTTGAGTGTTTATTACGTATTAGAGGGGAATGCAGGAAATTTCTTCGCCCGTAGATGGCATAGGTTTGCCGAAAACAATAGCGTTTTTAAAAAATCCAGTAACAGATAATACAAATAGTTTATAAACTTTAAAACAAAAAAAAGTTAATTATGTTTACTACATATTCTCATAAATCTTTATTATCTACTTAACATAACATATCATTTTAAACTAACTTGAATGTTATCCTCGATGCATAATATGCATCCTAATCAAATTTAGAAGATAAACTCGCCTCGATATATTAGGATAATTGAGGACAACATTAGGTACATATTAATGTGATTGGATGAGATATGTTATAAGATTACATTATCTCTTTTTATTGTATTCTTACTGATGTTAATGCTTTTGAAACATGTTTAATAAGAAATAGTGTTTTTATTGATATCTGATTATTCTTCTACAAGAGTCAAATAAGGTTCTACTTAAAAAGTTATCTTTGAAACCTTTTCGAACACAGGTGGTATTGATGTTTTGTTTAGATGTTATCCGTTTTATTTTATTTATATAATAGTATACTCATATTATCGTTTATGTTGTATTTTTCTCCCATTTTCAAGTCATTCTCATTCCAATGTATTTATAAATTTTTCTATAGTCATGCCCGCTTAATTTTCACTGCCCGCTGCCCGCTTAATTTTCAAAATGGACCAACGCTCCCATATAACTAGTACCCTCAAAAATCTGTTTCGCCCAAAAATCACTTTCGCTGCCCGCTTAATTTTCAAAATGGACCAACGCTCCCATATAACTAGTACCCTCAAAAATCTGCACTGGCTCAAGTGCGCTGAAAGGATTGCTTTCAAGGTTTGCCTCACAGTCTTCAAATCCATTCATAATATGGCTCCATCATACATCTCCGAACTCTGTAGACAGCAAGTTCCAAATCAAAGATAAAGCACTCTTAGGTCAGGTTCTGATACGGGTGTCAGGTTGACGGAAATCGGTGTAAGAGGGAGACCTAAGTATTCCTTTCGAGCCTTCAGCTCGGCTGGACCATCCATGTGGAATGATCTTCCTGAACAAGTGCGTAAGACACAGTCTCTTGATCTGTTCAAGAGTCGATTAAAGACACACTTGTTTGGTATATCATATAAATGATATAAATTGTACAACTTATTGTTATTTATATATGTTTAGTTTTTATAATAGCTTATTAATATTTGTATTATATGTATCAGGCTTCAATCATAGGTATAAACACGATATTTTAGGATGCGCCCTTGAAGTGAATATATTCCACAAAACGGCGCACTATAAATTGTCTAGTTATTATTATTATTATTATAGAACTATCACTTTTTCCCTAAACCCTTTCTCGTATAAACTAATTACTTTCAAAGTGAACATTTTTCAACAATTAGCTATAAAACAAACCATCTTGTCGTACTTAATGTCACCTACACATAACACGTACAAATAATCTCTTCTTGTCCCTGCCATAGTTTGGTCGGAGCCTTGTTGCGTTTAGGTAATTCCTCTGGAGATCCTTGTCCAATGTTGATTTCAGGACGTCTCACCACTCCTACTACTTGTAATTAACTTAGAAATATTTATTTCTTTAATAAATGTCAAGCGACACAAATAGCAAAACGAATTATGTAAAAATTATGTAAGTCATATAGGTATGATCTAATATACAAAATTCTCGTGTCACGGTGTTTGTTATCATACTCCTCCGAAATGGCTGGACCGATTTTGATGAAACTTTGTGTGCTTATCGGGTAGGTCTGAGAATTGGCCAACATCAATTTTTTATACCCTTAAAAGTTAAGGGTGGTCCACCCCGATTTTTTTTGGTCAATTTATAAAAAAAAATGGTGAGGCATTAAAAAATACATACAGCCCTAAATTTTCACTCTTCTACCATCAACCCCTATTTTTTAATTGCGATATTAGTATATGGCAAAACAACGTTTGCCGGGTCAGCTGGTTTTATATAGAATTTAGGTATGTTATCATCCAACAAGATACATTTCTTTACTACAATTTTTCAACAATATAGTTATAAAGCCTGTAGAACTACTTCCGAATAGTTTTGAAAATTCTTGTATTGCGATTGTTGTACTGTTGGATGTCTACGTAAGGTATTTTTTTTGTATACATATATTAATAAGGTATAGGCCGTTGTACTTTTGATACCTACAATTAGTTTGCTTCAAATTTCATACATAATGTGTTTTCATATAGTAGGCTTGATATCTGATATTATATAACTGCCGGTATACTTATGTGTTTATCACATATACAGTATAATATAATATATTATTATATTCTTAAATGCGCAATTACTATTTCATAAGTCAATGACTATGAGTTGTGGTCTTTGAAGGTTTGAACACAATTATTACATTTGTATGTGGATAACCAATAACCGCTTAATTTGTTTGAACACACATCATATCACAACACATCCACTTAAACTATTTAAATATATACGAGTACCTAATGAAGATTGATTTTGACATTGACTTCGTGGAAGGCTGCACTGCGCAATTGAATAGTTTTTACATTGGTAGATGTTTTAAACACATTTGCATTAATTTCTAGTTATACTGGGATTATTATGTTTTTATAGTTAGTAATTTTTTTCTCATTACGTAACAAACTGTGAGTAATTTATTTCTTCTTCACTACTGCAATTAACTACCTAATAGATATTAATTAATTAAAAATATCAATGTAATATATCTCCAATTTAACATGTTCTCGGATATGCATTAAGTATTTAGGCACCAAACATTATTTTTTCCTTTCTCCCTTTAATACTCTTTTCAGTAATACCCAAAGAAAGAAATTCGCCCGCACCGCATCAGATACCTTGTGGATGGAGCAGTGTTCATTTTGGATAATCTCAATGTACTTGTATTACTTAACAGATATCTATGTACATATTACATAATATATACAAATCCTTGCAATTTTTTGTGTGTGTTTGTATTCTTATTAAAATTTCAGATATTCTGTTTAAACAAATCCTACCTCGAGGACACTATGTATAACAATGTATACCTATGTAATGCAATTATTTATGTACCTACTTATCTATTATTGGCCTTGTCTATTGTTTACGCGACACTTCATAGTTCATTCGAGTCCATGAGAATTAATGTTTTTGTCAAAATCTGTGTTAGGTGATATATATATATATAATATATGCACTAACTTCAAAATATTTGATATTTTTTGCCCGATAAAAAATGTCGATCGTCGTCTTCTTTATGCCCAATTATGTAACTACAATTTTTATTGGCTACGTTCAGGATTTAGTACACTTACTAAATTAATGCTTGTATTTAAATTAGAGTGATCATTATCTGGAAGAAGATGATGGAGCGTAGTTAATCTTTTGATGCTTATTATTGAGCTTTTCTTTCTAAGATAATTTTAGGGATTCGAATATTTTACGGAACAATATTATATTTATGGCAGTGTATATTTCTCCTCTGTTATTTTCATTTTTCTTGCAAGAACAGAGAAAAGTAGTGAACGGGATAGGTAGTAGAGGTACTTCTGACTTCTTATTTATTTCTGTTATTTATCATGTTGAAAAATGTCAAAGAATTTCTGATATAAAGGCTTGGTGAAAAGTTTTGTACACAACGACAATCCTCAAATATTTTGTGTCGTATATTTCCTCTCAAGGCCGAGTCAATCTCAGTTGTTATTTTCTTATTTCTTCTCACACCACCTTCCATCCTTATAAAGCAACATACATACAAACTAACATAGAATAAGGGATGTAAAAAGCCAAAAGGTATCTATACTTCAGTATTATCAAATATTCAGCATTTAGGTACATTGTTAAAGGTCACCAGGTACATGACACTTTCATTATTTTCAAATCTAAAAATAAATTTAATAAATATTTACAAATTAGATCTTTAATGTTCATGTCAAACATAGTGATATTTGAAATGAACGATTTATTTTTACTTTGTAGTAGGTAGATAAATGATACGGAGAAACAGAATAATTAGAATATTAAAATCTTCAAAATTGAATATATTTTCTGTGAAAAGGTATATAATTTTAAATACGTACTGAATTAAAAATATTTTAACGAAATGAAAGAATCCTCTAGTGCTGATAGTACATTGTGTACATGAATAGAATAGAATAGAATAGAATTTATTCAATAAAATGGTTTTCAATTACAATTATATAGAGATTATACAAGTTTTTTTTTTTTTTTTTATAACAACAAAATAATATCTAGTTCCCCATTCAGCACATGGTATTAAGAGCTGGTATGAGGGGAACAATTAAAATAATTACAAAATTGACATATGTAGTTAGGTCTGTTTGATTTAGCACTCATTTATGCAAATAAAGATTAGAAAAACTATGCAGTTTAGCAATTTTGGTGCACTTTCAAATAGTTTGATTTTACACAATTACACAATTTACGCATGCAATGTAATATGTTAAGATGTAAAATAAATATTAATTGTTTATTATGTTTTATCATTATAACTTACGTAAATATGTGTTCATAATAGTTTTTAATAATTATGGTAATAAGTTTTATAATAAATAATTATAGTAATAAGTTTTAATTTTAATACAATTTTAATTTATTTACATCTGAAACACATAATGGAAACAATCACATAACCTTAGCGCTGAAATATGTCACACAAAATCAAATAATATTTAACGGTACATAGGCATATCATAATAATATGTAATTAATCAATGTTTTGGGTATACATATATATTATGCATACAGTACTGTGTACGTGGCTTAATTAAGTAAATGGTAATTTTATATGATTAGCATTTGTTACACATAAAGTATTTGCATATATAATTTGGATTATAAACACAACGAACGTGTACTAACACTGTCATAAAGGTGTGAATTCCCTCAAACATAATAGCATTACGTTACGTTTTGGAACAATCTACTAATTTTACTTTCATACTACATGTTTTTAATTTTAAATTGGAAAGAGTATTCATTGTTTCTACTACTATTACTATACCCAAATATCCCTTAAATAGGGTAGCCAACAGATCAGAGGCCTGAGTCAATAACACATTTTCGCGTCACGTTCTCGCTCCGTTAGCGTTCGGGTGCAGACGATGTTGCGCCAAAGTGTTAATTTTCGTAACTATTGTGTATCTTATAGCAACGAAATTGACACTTGCTTGCAACATCGTCTGCACCCGAACGCTAACGGAGCGGGAACGTGACGCGAATGTGTATTATTGACTCAGGCCTCTGGTGCATGTAATAAACATGTAAGTTGTCTTGTCGATTGTGGGAGACCTATTCTTTGCCGGATGCTCTGGGGAAATAAATAAATTAATTGCATTTGGATTTTTTTAAACCGCTGGAGTGTTCTGCTATAATTATGGTAGTGAGTTATGGACTATTTAAAATTGTCTTGCGACGGACTTTTGCATAAATACTTTTATTTTTGCGCTCTCATGCGCTCTTTTACTTTGTACCTCTCATGATACAAAATAAAATAATCAATCATTAAAATCTTCAAAAAAAAATTTATCTTAGCTCAGTTCGGTAGAGACTTTAAAAAAAGGAAAAAGTATATTGGAAAGAATGATTGTCTACTTATTCAATGCTCAGGGTCGAATGGGTTAACCCAAATTCTATCACAAAGACTTCAAGACCTTTTCTTTTAACAAATTTAACAATGCATATCTCTTGTTAATCAACAACGCTTTCCAACAATCCTTAATAAGAAGGAAAGATTCAGAAAACAAAATAAAATTACAATTTTATTATTTTCTTTTCATATTTATTCCAAACCTCTAGTATAACGGCGACACCTTTGGTCTGGTCAATGAATTTACATAGATTTTATAAATGCTTTCTCGATAATAAAATATTAAGAAATTAAAACATAGGTAATCATTTGCTATGTGGCAATCCAACTAATCTTTAGATTAAACTTTAAAATTAAAATAATGATTGTGGCACATCATCTTTAACTCCTACCGTTTCTTTTAGAAACGACCTATATCATCAAGTTATCAAACTCTGTTTGATCATAAAAATTTACATTAACTTTAGAACAAATATATAACATTAAGAATGAATGAGAACAACCTGATTTTGTTATCTTCCTTCGAATTCCATACCACCTCCCGTGTCCCGAAATTGAAGATTCTTTCCTGGTAGGTACATAAGGAATCTATCCTGATATTTAAGGTTTTATCCTAGCATTCAAGGTTATATCCCGATACAGAAGTTCTATTCTTGTACAAAATATTCTATCCTGGTGCACGAGATTTATTCTGGTATAAAAGGAAGTTATCATCCTGATAAATTCATTTTTCTGGTACAAAAGACTCTATCCTGGTACAAGAGAAGTTTATTTTCCTGGTAACTGAGGGCCGTACATCCATATTTTTGATGACGGCCTGAATTACACTGATTTTAATAAATTATTACAATGAAACTGTCAATCGACAAATAGAACAAATTTCTAAAACTATTTTATAACTTAATCAACCATTTTAAAATGGGAAGGTTTCTTTTCAACCTTATAATTCACTATTACATTTTGCGATATGCAAATTTGGTGGGTCAAATACAAAAAAGCATGCGCCCTGCCTTCGACCGCTAATATAGAGAAATCCTCCCACCACGCATGCGCGTCGTCACGTTATCAATCTCTTGTCTTGCCAACGAACAAAATCATTTCTCTATAGTGATACTAAAAATATCGCTACAGTCTATTGAAGATCCATTGGTTGGACCATGTAGAAAACAACGAAGGGTTGTGAAAAAATATAACTCCTTTAAAAGATTATTCAACAACGTGTAAACTGGATTGACCACAACATAAGACAGGGCGTTTAGGGCGTGACTAAAGGCTAGAATTGTAGAGGCTGACTAAGAGACTTCTACATGGATGATGGAGAATTTGTGCTGTATAGCATATATATATATAAATTGGAATAGGGATATAGAGATAAATGGGGAATAAAAACCGAGCTTGTTGCAGACCAGTCCAGCGGATTTTAACTCACTATTTATTAAACCTTTTGTAGTAGTTACAGTGAAATGTCAATGCCCATATTCTAGAAATTGATCTTATTACCTACTGGTAAATATTCTCTACGGGTGAGTCTGTCTAATGAATTCAATCGAACTTCAATTTGCAAGACTCTGTTTGAAAATTTGCTATGCAAGGCTTGACTATGCAATTATTATAATGTTGTTTATTCAAGCAAACCATATTCGCTTACTTGCTAGTAATTTTGCTTGGATTGTTTAGGCAACGTCGTCATAGTTCTACTTTAATACTTATACTTGGTAAATATATTTAGTTAGATATCTACCTACTAACAGTACCTATACGTATGATACCACAAGTCGACAACGTTATTCGGTTTACTTTGTGAAACGTTTCAGTCTAACTTTACCTAAGGAATATGCAAATTTCCTAATAACAACTTCTCAGAAGATGTGAATCTCAAACTATATTGTGTTTCATATACACCGTGACTATCAATTTTCTTGTTACGTGGAAACATCGAAGATAATAACAATACGTGTATCTGTATATATGTATGAATACGTATCCTGAAGTAATCTCAATCTTACAGTATTCACGGAGTTTATGTTTAAAGGTATTCATGATAAATCTCAACCTTTGCATTATTATTTAAAGGATTCATTTCCCCAGGTGGAGTGTTTGATATTTTTTTTTGTAAATACCTACTGTTTCTTCTGTATATAATGTTTAAACTTGAATAAGCATTTTTGTAAGTTTATATGCAGTTTTATTTTATAAAATTTCAAAACCTTATTAATACCTATAGCCTTTTGAAAAAAATTCAATGTGTTTTAAACAGTATCTATTTTTGAAAAAAATCTTTGAATACCCAAAATAAAATTAATACGTATTTTAATAATAAAAAACATTTTTAATGTACCTACCTACATATATTAATCGAATTCAATGATTTTAAAATATAATTATATTTTATAAAAAAATATATATAATTGTATTTTATAAAATTCATCAGCATGCGCTGTGAACGATATGATATGAAATAAGTAGATGTATCGATCGTCTCTCATACCACTGCCAATATTACTTTGTTAACATGAGATTAGGAATACATGTAACTGATGTTAATAAGTAGGTGTACCTAATACACAACTAGTACTTTACACTTGTATTACAATATTGTGTAGCCTTCGTAGCTTTTAAACTCATATCTGTGAATAAAGTTTTTCAATACGTATAATAATACAATAGCCAGTACAGTAGTAGTCTTTACACTCTTTACTACATACAGGTGATTCGAGCAACCGCCCGGAGGTCCATGCTTTTAGGGACCCGTGTAACAGACTGTAAATGTCAAATTTGCTAGCTGGAAAAACAGTAAAAAATATCTCATTTTTTTCATTCCTGTATTAAATGAAGAGATTGTGTATTTTCTCAAATTCATACACCAAATTGAAAATTTGACGATGGAGGGCCCGCAAAATTTGAATCGTCCGGGGCGACGCAAAATCTGGAACAGCCACTGATACCAACATACGATTTTGCGGTAATCCAATCTATTGATAAGGAACTAAATATGACTAGGGACAATACAATATCGTCCTTTGTGTTAACGAAAACGTGTGTCCATTTAATAATTGTACAAAACCCTTTTCATTCAATATGTTTCAAATGTGGAGTTAATTTTAGTTGTAAAATATATATTACATAGTAGGTAGGTATTAGGTAAACAGCAGTGGCGATTTTGAATTTTTATATTTGTCATGTTTTCTTAATATTTTTTTTTTATTATATAACTTGGTATAGGAAATTAATAAAAAATCCTGACATACCCCCTTCTCCGTCGACAAGCTGGCATGCGGTGTTTTTTGCATACATGGAAAGCACTATACTAATATATTATGTAGGTAAGTATATTAATTTAAATTTAAAAAATAAGTTTGTCTTTGTAAAAATTTTGATTTTAAAAATTTAAAATACCAAATAAATTAAATGTCAAACATGTTCACAAACAGGTATGTCTGTAGAAAAAATAATTATGTATCCTTTACATCGTAGCATACCTACAATGTAAGGATACCTTCCATCTTCTGTAAGAACATGTCCTTTGAAAAATGAGTATTTTGGTTATTTCTTTTCCTAGAAAAGTAAAATCAAATACGCATATTGATAAAAGGTTATAGATATTAATATTACATTACATTTCCCAACGTTTTCAGGTATCTGCCTGTATGAAATATTTTGGCATTTCTCCTGAGAAAAAACGGACACGTGTCAACTTTACGTGAGATTAATTCACACGTTCCTGTGAAAAGGTCACCCCAAATATTTTACGAAAACTTTGTATAATTTAATAATAGATATTAAAGACCGTTTATTAAGAATTCTGCGTCTTGCACTAAAAATGTCCTCAAATGTTCTTAAGAGTTTTTTGAATTATAAACGAGAAGATATTTAAATTATCAAATAGAATAAAATAAATATTTATTTTATTCTATTTGATAATTTAAAATGAAGTGTTACAAAGTAAATGCCGATACAATTAATGAGAAGATATTTATTTAAGTATATAAAATTTTCTCATCCATAAAATACTATAGGATTTATGTACATATATTTTAAATATTTCTGCCTTCCTTCATACTGTGTTGGCATTACATATTCTATTAAACGAAAATCTTTCTACAGTATTCCATATTTAATGTTGTCTTATTTGAATTATGAGTATTTCCTATTTGTAAAGAACGCGTCAAAAAATACATAGATACCTTATTATGGTGAATGGAAGACAAAGCCAATAGAAGTACTTGTGTAATTTCCCTGGAGTTTTCATTATGCGTCCCTGGAGGCAATTTCCTTCTCTTTGTCGATGTGACTTTGTAAGATGAGCAACAATAATCCTCCAGACGAGAACATTCACAAAAATATATTATTCTCTTTAAATTGTCACATTCTTGTTTCACAATATCAATACTGCTAAGAGCTAAAGTATTCTTCACCAAACTTGGTTATTGAAAATAAATACGTCTATGTAGGTATATTGAACGTTTTATTTGTAGCTATTTTATTATGCAAGGTCTCTTTTATTTTTTTTTGCAATATTTGGCTTGGAGAGGACGACACGAGGTTTATTACATGTGGTTGGTCTGCTGGGTACCCTCCTAGTGGAAGATGACGTGATGGTATAGAAGTAGTAGTATTTTTTACTCAATGTGTTTTCTGAGATTTTCAAACACTTCCCAAATTTATCTAGAGAAAATATTAATTCAAAGAAACCGATAAATCATTTAACATTCATGCTATTGATTTCTTGAAAACGATTCTGTTATTGTTTGTAATTGACGGGTAAAGTAGATATATCTCAATAATGTACACCTACTCCAGAAAATGGAGTCTAAATTAATAGTGTATGTTTGCTATGTGATTAACTGATAGAACTTCTCATTTAAGTGTCAATCGGTGTCGTATATACTCGTACCTGCGTGTCTTTTTAATGTATCCAACATCCATGCTTTTAGGTACCACTTCGATGCTAATGCAAATATGTACCTACAGAAATTGAGATATGTAGGTTTTATTAAAATCTATTAAAAAATTCTTATCATTTTTGTAACACTTTTAGGTTTAATTGAGTTATTTCTATAGTTTAAGTACACTGTGCATAGTACCTACATGTATGTATCGTATGAGTAAATTTTGAAAAAAATAAATAACTAATGGGGTGTTCACATTTGGCGAATATCGCCAGCCGAATTTCAAAATATAACGCCAGGCGAAAAAACAAAATTCGCCGTACGCCCATTGATCGTCACACCTGTTCACACAAGTCCACCGATATAGAAACGATCTGTCAGATGCGCTTTGATTTTGACACTGTTTTCAAAATGGCGTCGATATGGAGATCGCGAAGTGTTTATTTTTAGTCGAAAATGTTATAGTAGAGGTTATAAGGCGCCTTTTAATTAAGGAAACAAACGCCACAAACCAACAAAAAAGATAACAGCTGTCACGAAGCGGGAAACATTATAAAATTTATAGGTTATAAAGCTTTTACCATAGACACAAACGCCGCGCATATCTGCGCATGTGCAAATCGTTCGATCGCCCGAGAAAGTTGGAACGTGGTCAACTCGAGACGATATCGTTTCTACTGGTTTTTATCGTTTCAGACTAGCTGTCATTTTGTTCACACGGTTCAAATGGCTGGCGATATTTTGGTGCCCTAGCGATATTCACCAAAGTGAGAACACCACATTAGATTAAATATGAATGAGGAAAAAGTTGGTAGGTACTATTTCCTCCTTCAGATATTATTTATTTTTATCATATGAATATGTATCATATGAAAATTACTAAATCGTTAAAACTGAGACACAAAAAGGAAACGGTCCCCAAGTTTGATAATAATTGTAAAAAGTATGCCCATGTTAAGAATTGTCACGCAATAGATCCTTTTTTTTAATTTAGACTGTGACTCAAATAACCAGTGACGTATGTATGAACATGATATATTCTCTATTCAATAGAATTGTTTTTCAAGTAAATATCTCAATACTTATTACTTCTTACTGTCAATAATACAATACCATAAGACCGCCTCCTTCACGACGTATAAATGAGATAATATTTTTTCCTTATGTGCGTCATAATATTACTTCTCTTAATATTGATTTATAATAATAATTTATGTATGTACAAATATATTTGTAACTTGTTTTTATGTACATATGTTGAACTTTATAAGCGTCATTTAATTAATAAAGTATAATTATTCAACAATTACAGAATAAAAAAAAGGTTTGCATTTATAAGCAATATCGTGCAATGGGCGAGTTTATCGTCGAAGCCAAATCGCCCACCTAACCCAAAATAATAAATAAAAATAAAATAAAATAATATGTATCATGATAGGTATGATTCAATCTCAAGAAATGCATCATTTGTAGGATAGAGAGACACTATTAGATGTTCCTACGCTTACGAATTGGCTTAGGTTGGCTCAAGCGTTATACTATGGTAACGTTTACCAATTCCACGTATTCTCTTGTTGTTTTTTCTCTATCAATCCTTTCATAGCGTTATATAGCAACTTCGTCCAGCTAACCGCACATCATTCGATGTATGTTTGATAGTATGAGCTATAAAATTTTAATTAAATTATATGTGTGCATTTAATTGGTATAACCTGCTAGTTTCATGGTAGCTACGTTTTTCAAATTAATGTACTATCTATTTAATGTAATACCTATGTATTCCTTTTCTTATTTCATTGTTCACCTGGCTAAATGCTTCAGTAGGTACTCAATTTATTAATGAGTAAGTATTTTATTTTTTATAACTTAAAATTGATTAAAAAATATCAAAATATTGAGGACATCCATATAAAAATATACCCATACATGTTTTTTTTTTCAATTTTGTGCACATTTTTTCATATCGTGTACTAAATTTAAGATATAAATCAAAATGGTGGCGTTATCTACTCAAGTATAAAAACTTACGAAACAACTTAATCTTTTACATCTTACAAAGTTTTTGACGTATGTCAAAAGTTCCTCACTAAATTTATAATTTTATTTTCATACGACGTGAATTATTATTATGATTATCGATCACACATTATGAATATTTTATTATCAATCTATATCATTTAACATCTTTAAATCAGAGATATGGTATGCTTCCCATCCTGACAACCTACATTTTTGCTACATGAATTAATTTTATTTCCCACTTTTGGGATATTATGTTATGATGATAATATTATATTAGTAGGTCGTAGTAAATCTTTTTATTTATCAACACTATCATCTAATCTCTTTCCAGTAGGGTAGCCGATGGACTACATACATATCGTGCCTACTCTTCGTGCCATTATATAATATGAAGGATGAGTGGCAAACCGTATTAATCTCTGAATCGAAGATATTAAATGTCTTTTACGTGGTAATTTCATTAATAGTTAGCTTTTACGGGACCCTTAAAAGAGTGAGTGATCTATTCTATTCCGGAAAAAAAATGTTATATAGTGAATAAATATTGGGGACTTGGTCAATTATAGTTTACATCCCAAATCCTTGTATGTATATAGTTGTGAATTCTTCATAGGCATATATTGATTGGGTCAATGGAGGTTAAATGACCACTATTGGTTCTGTTGTTGCTCAAATATTGTTAATAATTCAATGGTCCCTTAGTCTCGTACACACAAATTAATTGAATGTAATTGAATATCGCTTACTTGGAGCAATCTACTTAAAATATTATAAATTAATTCAGAATTTCGTCTGATTTTTGCTATCTACGTTTAGAATTTTCGTTAAAAAAGTACAAAATTTTGTCTTATTAGCGTAAATACTTAAATATATTGGTAAAATATTAACTAGTATAACAAAGTATGAATGTTTATTATTATAAATCAAATCAATAAATATAACTTGTGAAAATGTTGTCAGTTTGTGTTAAAGAAAGCATAGGTACACGTTTGTATTTCTTTTCTAGTTCTCCTAATCCAAACCTAGTTTAACATAGCCTACTTCAACCTTTTATTCTATTATCAAAGGCCATCCATTCTTTTACGAGAGATCAAGGTACTTTAATCTTAACATGATGTAATTTATTCTTACTTTTTTACAAAATTTATATAATTTAGGTAAAAATCAAGTAAGAAACCAAATAAAATATATTTATAATGTCGATACATTTTACTCGTGGGTTGATTTTAATACTTTGGTAACAGCTTGTTTTAGAAATTTATTATAGAATTGGTAGGTACACGCTCAGATGTATTTTATGTAATGTTAAAGTTTTATTGATTTTGTTGAGCAATTATTAATGTAAATATTAGATACGGTATGTTCTAAGGAATAATTAATTACGATATAATAATGTGTGGAGTGTTGCTTGAAAATTATATACCCTTGTGGAAACAGTACGTGTTTCTACTATACCCTCATCAAATATTTGACATATCAATGTGACCCTCTCGTATACAAAGCATTAGATTAAGGTCCGTAGCTCTTATGAGCTAGAAGCCCAAGGTTTAATTTGTTTCCACCCATTTATGCATAACGAGAGGATTAGGTTTTTTCCATATACGAAAGTAAATAGGAAAATATTTGTACTTAAGATCATTTATTATTAACAATATTATAGCCTCTCAAGAAAAAGGTTATTGTAGGCTTTTATTTGAGTAAATATTTTATTTAGAATAGGATTTATAAAGAAGCTTTCACATTTTTAATATTTTAAATACTTAACACAATTTTCTATTTGGTATGTAATCGATAAACAGTTAACTGTGTATGAAGTACGGAAGAAAGTCAACATGACCGTTAAGAATTTTACGACAATATTAATGCCACGATCGTAATTTTGTTTTATTGCATAAATATTGTTTTACAGTTTTGTTGTGGCCTTTATTATTTAATTTCTCAATATTATCTACTTGTATATAAATTTTGTAATTTCAGTGTCTCTATCACGTGAAGCAATGTTTTTCAATCGCTGCTATAAGCATTATTAGGCTTGTTATAAAGATCGTTAATATTAATTTTCTTTATGAGATTTCGGATGGGGGATGTATAAATTAATTTATAATTTATAATGACTGGTTAAATAAATGTATTTGTTTTAGGTACACACTACTTGTGTTCAAGTTATTTAACAGTAGGTAGGGAAAACCAACCGTAATGGAAATAATATTATAATAATAATACACCTATTCAAATTTGAACTCACTGAATATTTTCAGATTCATGAATCATAATAAGTTTGTGTTAAAAACTGAATTTATTTACTTCCGTAGAATCGTATCAGCAATAACTTTGTAAGGTTTATCCTGTTGGGATTACCTAGTTATTAAATTTGGTTGAATATATGTACCTATTTATACAGACAAATAACTCATATATAAATAGGCAAATATTATATTTCTAGTTACCCTTATTTTACGAAAGTTCTATATGATGGGATAGAAAGAAGATAAACAAAATTTTTGAAAAGTCAATAATATTTTGATATTATCGCAGAAATTATTAAAATATTCCGAAAGTATAGTAATAACGATGTACCTATCATTGTAAACATAATTTTAATTAAATATATACTTACTCCATAAATCACTTGATATCGGTTGATTTGCTTTGAAATAAAGAAAGATAGGAGATACCCTTGTCTATAATAAAACTAATAAAATTAAAATGATTTGTCTGATGAAATCATAACATGATAAAACGATGATATGCTTTTTTGATGAATATCAAATGAAATAAATTTATTTTGATCCTGCATTTGATGGAGCTTTTGAAGGCCTTTTTGTAATAAATTCATATGTAGGTATTTCTATTTGATTTAGTATTTTACAAATGATTTTCCACATATCTCTTCGCAAATGAACGCACATATCAAGTCATTTTGTCCAACTTTTCTACTTTAACAACAAGGCAGATAAAGCATTTTCATTAGAAAAGGTTGTTAGTAGAAAGGTATAATAATATGGTCCTTTCTCTTCCTTTGATGTGGGTGTTTTACTACGTGTTAGATAATTTTCAAATTTAAATTGTGACAAAGCATTATTTTACCCGGAAATACCTACAGTAGGGAATTTGTTGTATTGTTTACAAGCTTTTGTTGTATGTGTGTTAGAAAGTTTGGTTATTATGCAGTTAGAAATACTAAGACCATACCATATTGTTATGAATTTTATATGATTATACATATATATAATGAGTTACAATCCATTGGATTGGTCTGCAACGAGTTTTGACTTATTTCTCCACTCCTCCCTATTCTCAGGCAGTCTCTTCAACTCCATATATGAGCCACAGCTCATGTCTCTCTTCAGTTGGTCCATATAGGCGTCTCTCGGTCGACCTCTGCCATTTGTGCCTTCGGTCCTGCCCTCTGCGGTTGCGATGAGCAGTCCTGGGTGCCTGATGTTGTGGCCAATCCAATTAGCTCGTTGTTGGCAGATTCTTTTGAGGAGTTGCCTTTTTTCGCCAACCCTGATTAAATTTTACAAAAACTTTTCATATTTCCACTTTCGATAGAAATCTCTTAATCTTTTCACAACTTATTTATTTAATTAATTTATTTATTGTTTGTTGTGTTTAATGCTTTTATATATGAAATATGCCTATTGAAAATTTTTGTTTCGAGATGTTTCTTTATTTCTCATACAGAAAAATAATAATTATTTTTTTAGAACATTGACTTTTAATTAAACACATAGTTATTCATTAAAATATTTTAAAGCTTATTCGTAAGTTTTTCTTTTAATTTATTTATGAATGTAGCAAACAAAAATAAAATAAAAAATTAACACGTAGGTAGGTACATAAATTTTTAATTAGGTGTATTAATCATGTTATACTGTAAATAGGTCATGTAGAAAATATAATAAGCCATTGAATTTTTTTATTATATCTTATTTCCTAAACAATCGTTTAAATTTAAAATATTACGAATGGCGATTATAAAATTAATGAAAAATTGGCATTTTTAGCCCGATAGGACCTTCTTTTTTCACAAGAGGAATTTAAAGTGCAGAATGAGAGGGAAAAAGAATTTGAAATAATAGAATATTCTATTGGATTTATTAATATTTCCCATCCAATTTAATAAACGCCACGAGGCCAGATGTGAAATTCAATCTATGAGAACAATTGGGATATAAATTGAACATTTTATTAATTTATCAACAGTCAGGGGAATGTTGGAAATAGGTATACATGTATCGGAGTAAATAAATATGATGACATACTAAGGCCTTAAACTATTAAAGTTTAAGTCAAATTTCACTTAATTTGATAAAAATATCAATTACTTTCTCAGTTACTTTCTTCTTGCTCATTTTACGAGTATATTTTGTTGTCGAGGATCACGATCACTATGTAGTATTCTTGGACGACTTCGTATGAATTCCAAATCTATATTTTGTCTAACTAAATCCGTATGTTCCGTTTGAAAGCGACTCTTGTTCTCCTTCACGGATAATTTCTGTTAGATTTTTCATAGACTGTATTAATAATAATATTACCGTTGTACTGTGTACCGCGGCGCTATACAAATTTAGACTGGAGCTATTTTCACTCGGACTACTACTAGTGAGACACTATCGTTCTCTTAACATGACACGGTTACATACAATATGAACACATTCGCAATAATATGTCTAACTTGCACTACATTTTTATTGTACTTACATACAATACAATGATGTACTTTTTATACAATAGGTAATATTTTCCACCTTGACACTCTGCATAATTAGCTCGGCTGATGGATTCTTGAGATGTTGCCGTGCTATACATTTTATTATGATATACCTACACCTACACCACAGTGACTTTTTGTGTGTACATACGAAACATAATATTGTGCTGTAATTTGTATGTTTGCATGTATTGTATAGGATGGATTGTGTTCAGTCGAGTAAAGGCGGTTAAACCCAGCTTAAGCCCGTCTCATTCGCAATGCCTACTGACTTTAAAATTAAACCCACAAACTCACATACCATTGTTAAAACATAAACGCATGGTGTAGATTATATTACTGATATAATATAATACTGTTAATAAATATTATTTTCATCCTCTTAACTAAAATGAATCCATTTCAAAATTAAAAAGATTAATAACCATTGGCCTCATTATATTCTTGGTTTTTATCACCATTATTTATAACTAACGTTGCCCCGGTTGGGCTGTAAACATATTCTCAAGATAAATTTATACCTAAGGATTTGTCATTGTATCTCACTTGAGTAAAAATAGTTAAGTTTTTTTTAAATTTTAAGAAATTACTTTAGTCATCTTATCCTGAATGTCTTATTAGCACAGAGAAGATGAAAGTACATGCAATTAGTGGCTCCACTTGTGGAAGATGCCGTGATGGTAGAGACAGATACAGAATTTAGTTTAATGGAGCTACACTATTATCTATGAAAGTTTTTTATTAAAATAATTGTCATTGTCATATCATCACAGTAATTTAAAATGTTTAAAAATATCTAAATATTTTATTTTTATTTTTGTCGTAATAAATCCAATAATAAATATTATGATTACGCAAACTATGTTGTTTGCCAAGTTCAAGAACTAAAATGCGTAGAAATTTTCAGCATACATCATGTGCGCAAATAGTTGAGAAAATAACATGTTTGAAATCTTTGTTTACTTAAACTTATTTTCATTGACCTGCCTTAATAATTATACACTTAAGTAAAAAATATATATATATTTTTGTAGTTGTGTTCCCCTTTGAATCTTTTTACGATATTTTATATCTAAATATTCAATTCAAATTCGTAGATGCTGTGATACTTATTTTGTAAAATCACAATTAATGTTCACGTTGAAAGTGTCCAAAATCAGTAGATAATTTAAAAGTTTAGTAGTGACCTGCGACATATTCATAAGATCTTAAAATTTGGATAATAACGGTGATGTTTTCGAGTTTTAATCTCAAAATCCTGTCAATATCACAAAGAAATTGACGAAACCTAACATTTATTCTGTAAGTGTCGAACCATTCTGTGTATTGTTATTGACAATTTAAAACGTACTAACGATGAATAATACTAGAATTCCAAATATTGTCATACACGGACTACCTGAGGGACGATGCCCACTAAGAAGACCCCAAAACGATGGAAGGAAAGCTGGGCTTTCTCATCCCAAAAGGACTCTCCTGCATGAACAGACCTTTGGGACTAATAAAAGATTAGGAAGAAGAACATTGCGTATATGTGGATAAAGTTTGATTTAAGACGTTCCGTTGGACTTTGTTATAAACAAATAATCGAATTCTCTGTGATATCAAATCTGAAGGTTTGAATTTCAGTTTCATAATTGGAAGAACATCAACACGCGATGCTATCATAAATTACTACATGTTTATCATGTTCAAGTCCAAAGTATGTATCTTTCTTGTTGATTAATTTGTGTTCTCATTTCCTTTGCGTCAATATCTTAACCATTTATAATACTTACATAAAATGTATCCTTGAATAATTTGATGATATTATAATTCCTAGTTATATTGTAGAATAGATTTATATGCATGTGTTTCCGATGGTTGTATAATGTTAATGGTATCTACTGAAAGTTTATTTCAGCATTAGGTATTAAATTAATATAGTCCATGTTGTAGTCCACAATATGTATTATTTATTATTAGTGGTTGAGGAGAACTGTATAGAAACTTTGTTTTACTTACCGGAAGTATGTTTAAGTTAATACCATACTGTACTGTACAGTAATAGTAATAATATGTTAGTGTTTGCGTTTGAGGTATCCAATATTTCAATTGTGGTTCCATCTCGTGTGTGGTTAGGTGTTTGTCTATACTCGTTACGAAACTTGATTAATGTCTGGGTAAGTGAAATCATGATTGATTTAACTCAAATAAGATTTCTATATAGGTTGGTTTATTAGTGTTGGTATTTGTCTACTGTTCTCTAACTAAATACTTGGTTTCTGTAGAAAACTAACACACAATAAATAATATTTGGAAAGAATTACACTATATTCCATCAATGGTGTAACTTTATTAGAACAAATAGATAAAAAAAAATGTTATTTAGAGCGAGTTCAGACGGATTTTTGTTTGATATGTCTTAAATAAAATAACTATTGGATGTCTTCATTATTAAACTAGTTAAACATTAATTTGTTAGTGTTTTGAATGTAAGATTGTGAACAACAAATAGTTGTAAATACTAAAGTTGACCAACTTAAATTGTACACGCAGTATGTACCTTAACCAAAGTCCGTCATGGAAGCCGCAAATCTATTCACCAAGTGGTGAAAGTTTACTGAAACTATTTTCAAATATATATCTATAATTATACACAGATATAAGAATTTTGACTTCTCAGTATATAATATTAATATAAGCTATTTGAAAAATCAGTTATCCTTGTACTTTAAATTTAAGTGCGTTTTATTAATATTTTGGTACTTTGAAGAGATTTAGGCAAATGGAAAAACTATTTCATTTGCTATTTATTTCCTTATAATATAGAGACGGAAGTTCTTACTACTGCTTCACCAAAATGTTATTATCAACACAATTGTTGCGTTTTTGATAAGTTTTAAGATTTTTCACTTTGTTTATGGGAAGTGTTATGAATATTATTTATTAATTTGTATCATAAGATGTAAGAGTTACTCGAATTTTAAAGTTGCTGGGAGTGGAGACCTAGTTATTTAATTGTATTATATACGAATATCTTCATGTAAATGATTTATATATATTTCTTATTTTCCGATTTATTATTTCTTATTACAATTTTTCTTCTGGCCATGCTATATTATTTTTTCGATAGATTGTAATCAGAACGGTTTCCGAAAACACTAGGACAATAAATAATAGAAGTATGGAATTGCAATATCTATTACATTTTATGTGTTTTTGTCAGCCCAGCTGGTTAGGATGATTTATGTCTGTAATATATTACGTCGGTATGCTGCCTTCAGAAGAATAATCCATTTTTTTTCTAAATTATGGAATGTCGGAGACAATGAGACAAAAATATGAGAATAGGAAGAAAGCGGGCGAAAATTTTCAATATAAATTCCGAATTTCAAATGACCAGATTCTTTTGATCGATGGCGTAATATGTGCGAAAGTGCTCGTAAACTTAGGCGACTTCAACATTTTTCGTAATATGTTTACATAAATTATTTTTTGTTCGAGTATTTCAGATATTTTTTAACTTATTTATTTCATTACAGTTTGCTTTATTGATAAATATAAATGTTTTTTTTAAATGTTTTAAAAAATAAATCTCCAACAATCAAATTAGATAAAAGAATCACATTAGAATTGAAGCTTCTCGGACCGATCGACGCTTGTTTAGACAACCGATTCAGAAAATATTCTTCGATTGAATTATGAAATTGTCTGAATTTAAATTTTATTTAAGTAGTATTTATTGAATAAATTGTATTATGTAATTTTTGTTCATATTACACTGATTTTTTGTACTTCGAGATTGCTATCGCCAAAGATTTCGGAAAGGCATTGGAATTTCACTGTAATGTGTGAATACTTAAACTAGTGTTAATGATTAACAAACAATGTGCTCGTTATACGGTGCTGTTGTAAATAAACATTATTTTATTGTTTGATATGCAGTCATAGTCACACACAAACACGATTGTTCATTTAAGAAATGAAGTGTTAAATTTGTGTAATCAGAAAGCAGCTTCAAAAAACTATTTAAAAATGTTACATCCAATACTATTTTCTTATGTGTGCCTACTCCATGTATAGCGTTCCAGTGAGTTGGTTGATTTTTGAATAATCATACTCAGAAAAAAAGCAAAAAATATGTGTTTGAGTATCACGTGTGTATATCACAGGTGTGGGAGGCACGCAATCTTGCAATATATTCAACCCTCTGTATCCATACATCACGTATAACCTTTCAGATATCACCAAAATTTATGTGGAATACATGACTATGAATGCCAGGATTGTAAAAAATATTTTATTTGTTTTATTCACATCCAAACAAGATAATTTTCTAATAAAAGTTTTGTGAAATTTTATAAAATTTTATCAAGTATTTTTGATTGAACCGTCTGGTACTATGTCAGAATTTTTAGAATAATAAGTATTTTAAGTATATTGGCTCATATTTTTTGTTCTGCAAATATTTCAATTTCGATACTTTTATTATGTAAACAATAATTATGTAAAGTGCCTTGGTATATAAAAATGTAAGAAACATTTAATTATGAAAGTCTGTCACTGACACATCAAAGTCATTGTATTCACCTACGGCTTTTGAAAGTGTAGAACTAAATGAAAAATAATGTTTAGGTACATTGTTTTTATGAAAAGACGCAAAATACTATTCTGAGGTTTACCATATTAATAAATACGTAAAAGTATTATGAACTGCACCTTTTTACACTTTTGATTCACGTTTATTTATCTCGTAATATTTTCTACGTCACGTTCTTATGAGATGTTGAATGTATGTATATTAACGATCTATAGTGATGGGCATTTAAAAAGATTTTCCTTCTCCGAGACTATTAACATTAATTTTCAGCTTATTTAAATTTCATTACTTAATCAATTAAAGAAATTTGTATGTGTATTCTGAAATGCTGATGTGTAAAACCTTAAATTTAATAAAATGGCTAATATTTTTCAGCGACAAAAAAATTGGAGTAATAAAATACATTGCCATTATTTTTCATTATACAAGGATAATTCTGGTTTTAAGCAAGATTATTTGTTAATGCGCACATTCGTTATTGAGATTTATTTAACCAACAGAATAAATATCGCATTAAAATAATACTCTATGATATAAATTTATCACTTTTACCAGTTTAAAAAACGCATAATTACATACCTAGTTATATAAAAAAAAAAACTATTATGTCTGTCTTTATCATAAATTTTTGTATGATTACATATCACACATACTGCCTGTGCTTAGAGTTGTAAAGATATTCAGTATCAGAACACATTATGAAATCGTATCGCTGAATTTACAGTAGATACTGAAGTTGTTAATGATTTGCCTTTATAGTACCATGTTATATAAAAAATTATTTCAATATTTTGTTGCATAATTTTGTACCTCAAAATACGCATATGAATATTGTGTGAGACTCATATTATATACATTGTATTTTCTGAAAATATTCTTAAAGTAAATATACGCAGTAATACTAAATACTAGTTACATAACATAATATCAGGTAGCACATATCCACAATGTTAATGTTCATATTTAACGAAAGTAACGTAATATAATAAAAGCAATTCATAATACTTGTTTGGCTCGTTCTGTCTCCCTACATTAGGTATAATATTATTCTGAAAATTCACGATGCTTAGGTATTTGGAACTGTGTTTCCCCATGGCGATATTCACGCGTAATTGCACCATTTTCGAATGGGAGTTGATATTTTATCCATTAATGTTATTTTGGCAATATTTCGTCCACAATTGTTTTCAGGGAATTTCTCTTTGTTGCTAGTCGATATGATCATTCTCTTTTGTAATGTTTTCGGATCAGACTTACGTTACAGCATCATCAGCATAATATATGTATATTTTTCAAAAAGAGCGACGCAGTTTGGAAAACAAAGCATATCTATTTATTTCAAATATAGTAGGTAGAATAAGTTGACAAAGTAATACTATGTTACTTATATATAGTTAAAATATTTACCTTGATTTGTTTTTGTTTTATACATTTCTGAAAGTTATTTACGCCACATTGAATGTATATATTTTTCTTGATTAAATTGGTTGGAGCCGGTATTTCCAGGCTTTCGATATTCAATTAATTTCCTCGTGGTCTCTGAAGACCTACGTGACAGAATTTATGGCTTCTTTCGCTCAGTTTTGACCAGACTAGTAGATCATTCTTTTAGTTTTATTTCATTTACTGTTTTACCTGTAGGTACTAAAAAGAAGAGATATACATAAGTAGTTAATTTTGAACCGAATTTTGTTTTTTAAATGTCGAAAAAAATCATTTTACATTCCAATGCCACCCATCCTGCATGCCTTATTTTTTGTTGGCACAGTGAGGACACCTTGTGTGTTTATTACATGGTGCTAGTTTGTTAACTACCCCACCGATGTGGGATATGCCGTGATGGTATAGTAGTAGTAATTTTCAAATAGGGTGACAATATAACGATGCAATCATTTATACTGTGCTCAGAGTTTAAGATTTGACATTGAGTTGTATATTATTATTTTTTTATAATAGGTTTTTTTCACTGATCTTTTTTCTTGGAACGAATTGAACATTTAGGAATTATTTTGTTAAAAACATTGTTTTAATTTTATGTACTTTTCATCAATAAGGGTATATTTCAGAATAAAAAATAAATTAACGACATTCGTTCAAGTTTATGTTCGTTAAGGATAGCTCTATAAAATTAGGCGGTGTGCGTGAACAAGATAAAATGTGGGTCAGATCCAAAGAGGTAGGAGTGTTAAAACCGAAATATATGCGGGCCTAATGAGAACGCCGATAAGGGTAAGTGGATAAGCTTGTTTGTCGGACTGCGAAATAGAGATATCGCAATGAATGTTAAGTGTGTTATTGTTTCGCTGATCCTTAATCATATTAGAAAAAAAAAGTTATACAGTATTGTTCATTGTGAGAATTTTGTTCAAAATCTAAATACGTGTCATGTATAAGTAAATGAGAAATCATTATAAAGTCCTGTTTTTGTACTGAATTTCAGATGTTTAAATTATCATAATATAAGACATTTGTAAAATAATTACACACAATAATATTAATGAAGCAAATTCTTATAGATGTAATTAACAAAGGGCGGGGACATAATAATATCAGTAGGAATTTGTAGGTATGTATTTAAAGGGATCTATATTGCTTACCCTTTACTATCCATCCTTTTTCGTATTCTCGAATGTGTTAATAAATTTTCGATCATAAGGGCAAACCTTAAGATCACTCATTATAATATTATAATACCTCCTGAATAATATGAAATATCGTGTACATTATAATATTATGTATACTCGTGTATTTAAAATACTTTATCAAGGTAATGGGTATTATTATAACTTGCTATGAAATATAACTATGGCACTGAACAATATACTATTATAATATGTATTTTGGTCTCTAAGGATCGTATCAATTTCAATATTGCACTTGATTATGTGGATGTTTAGAAGAAGGTATTCACAATATTATGTATACAGAGAATATTAAATTATACCCTCTTAAGAACCAGTACTGAATATCCTTTTCCCTTACATCAACCCTTGTATGGAACCTTATTTAAGAGCTTTATTTAGGCTAGGCTATAAACTTTGTTCTATAAACATAGATACTTTATTAAATGTATTTACTCAGATAGAATTTATCAGGATATTGCTCACTCAGAGTATTTCCTCCTTAAATGGTTTTTATAAAAAATAATTCCTTTCCATCAGAGATTTGTGAGCATTCTATTTCATTCATGAGTGCTTTATTTGATTTTTGTAAGATATACATAGATAAACTTAGATGGAAGATCAGAATAAAATAAATGCTGCATTATTATCTTCACATGGCTATTTTTTTCAAAAGATTTCGCTAATATTTTTTTTCTAAACCCAGTTGACAATTCGTGTAAGCATTTTATGTTATTTTACTCCAGTAAAATGTGAAAATGGTAGTAAGATGTTAATTACAAAATGACTTCAAACAGTGATATATATTACATATCACTGACTTCAAGATTATGGTTTCCATAGAATGGTAATATTTCCCTGTATAAAAATCTTAGATATTATTAAAACATCTTTAGTCCGCTTTTGTAGCACAAAAAAATAACTTTAATTACCTTTTTTTAATTTTATGGGTTTGCAAAAAATTAAAATTAAAATTCAGTGAACTTCGATTGCGGTGTCAAAATTTATTGTTGTAACGAATGCGTAGTGTTCATTAATAAAATAATATTTGACAAAGATTTAGCTGTCACGTTCAATTTCAGTTTGGTCTATTTTGTTATATAAATAAATTGTCTATTTATTTGACTATCTAGTGATTAATTGTAACCAATCAATTGTGTAGTACCGCTTTAATTTAGTTTATAAACGATTCACGATTGTAAACATTATTGTGTATCGTACATAGGCAACAGAATCCTATTGTGCGTGTTTCATACAAAGTTACATACTATTATTATATTTATTAACAATAACACTGTGCGATGCAGTCAATTGCCTATAATAATTTAATTGTCCTTAACACATACAATTAGATGTTACAAATCAGCCTATTGTTGTATATTTCTGAATATAACTATGATGTTGTTCTTGGAATTGACGTTTTATTGTGGTTACATCTATGGTGCTGTGTTTTTATCAAAAGGTTCTAGGAATCTGTACGGTGATGTCTACAGAATTGTGTTCTGTATCCAACATTTTAATTATAATACTGTAATTTGTCAATAGTTGGATTAGATGTTAGCTGTCGGACTTACAATTAAACATTTTTGTGATAAGTTTTTTTCTCGATTATTCACGGATTGTGTTAGCCACAGGTAGAAAAACATAATTATCCGAATAACATAATATATTATGTATAGAAATCGGCCACATAAAAGAATTTCGCATTGTCATCAAAATAATAAAAAATACTAGTAGATATGTTTCTGATAAAAGATTTAGTCGAGGATAGATAGAGATGCAATTAGCTTTCTTAAGACATCGTCAATTAGACAAATAAATTTGACATGCATCAGTTTATGTATTTCAGAGTTTCGTATGTTGACGCGCTTGTACAGTACACGAGTACATAAATGATATTGTTTGAAACTCGCACTGTACTGATTGTGTCCTCTTTATAAACAAACGTCAATCATAATCAATAAGTTGATTATTGACAGTGGGGAATTTGCGTTATACCATTCTATTAGATTATGAAATGTCCACACAGCTTTGTCTGTGGTACGATTGTAGCAACACTGAATACCACTTCATTTTCGATGAAATTTAATTTCTGTATAGAGATTTTCAAAATGCAACCTGTTATGTATAACGCCGCAGATTTATTTTTAACAATATCATGACATTTGACCTTTCCAATAGTTTTTCCACTAGTAAAAGTATGACTTGTCTCTTTAAAACCATTTTTATAGATATCGAGTGACACTTGCAGTATCGCTTTTATCCGACAAATACACCCATAAATGAAATATTGAAGCAGTATCTTAGTAAGCTGAGAATCTTACGAGATTTAATAATTTTAAAATTTATGGAAATGGGTAACTTTCTTATTCTTCAGTCAAATGTTTGAAAGCTATGATTCATATAAACCATTATAAACAAGTTTAAAACAACTTCGTCATTTTTTACATAATCGTGCTCTTATTCCTTTGCAGTTTTGTTCAAATCTATCTATCTAGTCATATCGCAGAATATCTCTATCTTGAATGTACGACCGGCGTCACTAGTAGAAAAGTTTTCTTCTGGGTTAGTTTGCACAAATAAGATTAATATTAGAAAACGACGAAGTGATGAATATATACATAATTATTTATTATGCATAGTTAAAGATTCTTTGACAAAGATTTAAATAAAATACAAGATACATTTCTCATTTTGAATAGGTTCTCCAAATTGTGACAGTCAACATGATTCCATTTTCAGTTTGGCTTTTATGAGTTCATCTTTTCAGTCCCATTACGTATAATAAAATTCACGGAAGCGAGAGGAATATAAGGACGAGGAAGCATTTTTGACTCACTGATCCACATATTCCTTTCATTTTATTCTTTTATCTTTATAATTTATTTCTCAACATTATTTTTTCTTTCCATTATCTTCTATTTTCTCTCAAGTCTCCATTCAGTTGCGTTAAACCAATGGTAATGTGATATATAAACAAACTCAAGTGGTGTTTTATGTGTTTTGTCGTCTTTCAAAGATTAATCTGATTGAGCAAAAGAACCTAATTTAATTAAAAAAGAGATGACGCTCGTTCCAATTCATTTTTTATAAAATAATGTTATATTTCACACTTTCTTCATAAATAAAATAAATAATGCAGAAAGTTAATTATTAAAACTGTATTCCTTAAGCTTAAATATTGTGATTTGGGTTCTTAGTTAAATGCCCATATTTATTTTTTTATTAAAAAGAAAGGAACTTAACAGGGGATGGGGAAGGAATTAAGAATCTATTACATGAATACTGATTTCAAAAGGTTGAAGGGGTTTAAATATTAATTAAAATTAATAAAATAAAATTAAACAATCTGGATATTTTGTAGAGATAATATTAAATTTGTTTTAATCCAACAGATGGTATTTTGAAGCTTTGCCATTTTTAACTCTTGGTTAGAATGGAAAAATTAAATTACGTAAATTTACCTTTCTTTTTCACCCAATTCGTAGATGAAATAATATAATAAAACCTATATTAAATTAAATTCAAATTTACATACATACATAGTTTGATTGTCATGTTTTGGAAAATAAATGATTTTATCGATATTAGCCTTAATTTTTAGAATACAGAGAATTTCCTGAAATCTTTTTTCTTCTAACTTCTATCAAAGCTTCTCTCAAAAGTACAGGGAGGAAAAGGCACCTGTCTAATTTGAGCTATTCTGCGCCAAATGACAAACCTTCATAATTTGTATTTGGCGCATGGTGTACCTATTTGCGTATGTACATTATTATGTCGTAACGTTAGTATCCAAAATACAATATTTTTATTCTTAGCTAGCTCGATCTGTGTGTCTTGTCCATACACCTAAAATATTCTTATTTTATTCTGTTTTGTAATCTCCACGATAATCCGCCGTATTGTAAGAATATGTATATAACGTATAATACAATATTTTTTTGTAAGCATTTCATTAATGTGTTTTTTTTTATTAGTAATACTTATTTCACAAAATTTTCCCTCTAAGTCGGAATAATTTAACTCAAACTCAGTATTTTGTAATTAGACGAACAATAGAAGTGGAATAAAGCATTTGGCTCGTGACAACTTTTCAATTCCAACTTTTAATTGATCATTTAAAAAGTTTTTATGGTTAGTTTTAATATATTTTCGTAAATATTATCGTCGTTCTTACAGTGATTCTTCTTATGATCGTTCATAATTTGACCTCCAAATTTCGCAGAACTGGATCTCGTCGTCCGTAAGAGCGTGTAAGTCCTGAAGTTTTCCTTGATGTGCACGTGTGGGACACTCGTTTTGATAGTTTATGGTCGATAGTTTGTGTCACTCCCCATGTGTACGCTAGTGAATCAATTCATCCCCATTATTTTATATCCTTATACAGTAACATTGAATGAGAATCTACAAATGAATCATGCAATCAGTACCTGCTTTATTTTTTCAATTTTCTTAGCTTACAAAAAAGGAAATGTTTTCGAGTATTTTATGGCTTTTTCATGTGACGGCAGAATTGTCATCCACACTTCTCAGAATTTTACGACCAAATAAATCTCCATATAATCAATCATGATCACACAAAAATTCACAGTCTAATGCCGTGAAAAATTCATCTAACCAGATACACAAGGAATCAAAGGATTAGGCTCAAACCGGGAGTTCAAAATACCAGCATTGTGCCTGAAATATCTGTGTTCAAAAACATTCGAACAATATTACAAATATTTATTATAATGGATTTTTGAATTTTGATGCATAAATTTACCGGACAAACTAATTTTCGTAAATTGTTTATTAAATATTTCGGTGTTACCCTCTGTAGCTAACATGACTACAGGTATTATATAAACGGATTTTACGTATTTTCGTTTATTATTCTTATAACTATCAATACAAGGTAGAGAAACAAAGTACAAAAATACGGGTAGGTATACATGTCTTGTTCTTTTATTTTATTTGACCCGTGCTTAAAATTGTGATATGAATTATTTTTCTTCATGAATGTATTTTAATTTAAAATGTGCAGTTTTAATTTATGAATATAAGTTTAGTCATAAAAATTGATTAAATATTTCATGAATTATATGCTTACTTACACGTTTTGTTTTACTTTGCTGAATAAATTATCTACTTTAAGACAATTCTTAATTGAATCTCGAGTTTCTGTAACTGTGGTTTCCAATTCGATTTGTAGAATTTCTATTTTTTTACACAAACTCCATCTGCACTATAACTGCGAACAAGCAAACGAACATTCAATATGACTTTTCATTATAATAATTGGATAAAAGTGCCGTGCTGTGGTAATATCACTACAAGGGCGCTTTACAACATTAAGGGTCAACAGTGTCAACACCCATACCCATTTTTAAAATTGAATAAATGCTATTGTCATAAAAAATAGGGGAGAGATGGGACCATTGGGCAGTAGGGAGGATTGGGCACCCCTTATTATCTAAAAAGTTATGGCAATTACGGTAATTTTTCCGCATGTTATCATTAATTTATTCACTAGCAACACCAACAAACGTCAAATCAACTAACAGTTGTATCAAACGAAAACGTTACAAGTCGTTACATGTTTTTGCATTGAAAAAGTAATTTTTTTGCGAATTTTCGGTACATTTTTTTCGATGAATCCTATTTAGAGGTATGTGCTTTAATAATATTATATGAATAATTGATTATTTAAGTTCCTTATTCTAAATAAAATGTATAAGTCATTCCTAATCTAAAAAAATAATAAGGATATATTTAAAATGATGGGTGATAGGGAGCATTGGGCACTGTATAAAGAGGGAGGATTGGGCATGCCCAAAGCTCCCTATTATATATAGGTGTTTTTTTTTATGAAAATGCCTTTTAAATATAAAAAAATGGAGAAAAGACAGTCGAAACCGAAAACTGTCATTGATAGAGCTATAAACGAAGTAAAAAATGGAGCTAGCTATCTACTCTACAGAGACATTTGAAAAAGGGAGATGTAAATAAAGTTTTTCCTAATAAAAATATACACCTAAACAAATTTTCAACATAGATGAGGAAATCAAAATGGAAGAATATATTGTAGTGTCATCCAAATTAAATAACGGTCTTTCTAAGGTGCAAGCCCGTAAATTAGCGTACAATTATTATACTCTTGCTTTGAAAAAACAAACACCCGAAAATTGGGGGAATAACAATATAGCTTCCAAAGATTGACTTTATGAAGAATTTAAAATATAAAATTAAAAAATAAAGCCCTTAAGAAGAATGTTACTGGCAAAAATAGAGAAAAAAAGGAACACAAACTAAGAAAATGGAAAACATCACTCGCAACCTAAACCTGGATCCTATTCCAAGCACAAGTAGCGCATTTTTTAGTAAAAAAATTAATATTATCAGTGATGTAACCTTTGTAAACTGCAAAAAATGTAGCAAACTCGAAATCAAAGAAAATTTGTTGAAATGTATGTATTGTAATGTACCTATTTTGCCATATAAATTGCGTATCAAAGTGTCATAAAAATAATATTGATTCAGATAGCAGTGATGAAGACAACCTTTATATTTGTGAGAACTGCTACCGATTGGATGATGATTCTGAGAATGTCAATTCAGATGAGTTATTTGCATTAGTTAATGATAGTAATAACAAGAAAGACCAATTTTGAATAAAATATTACTCATACCTACTAAAAAATAATTTATAATTCATCTTTTATTACTTTTGTTTTTCAATTTTCTGGATATAAATATTTTCTCGATACTTTACTCATTTTTACTTTCTATACATTTTATTATTCATTAATATATGTTTATCTCCTCAATGTTTGTGTGTTTATTACATTCCTTAACATTTCCATTTCAAATATGTACAAATATAAGAAATATTTTGCTTTAAAGAAGGTTTATAGAGTGCAATGCCCAAACCTCCCAATGCAGTGCCCAAACCTCCCAATGCAGTGCCCAAACCACCCCACCGTAGGGAGGTTTGGGCACTTTTGAATAGTCTTAGAAAAATGATAATAACTTTTGTATAAAACAAGATTTTTATATATTGCCTCAATATACATAGAGGTAAATGTTGGGACTAATGGTCTTAAAAGAGAGATATAAGTTTTTCTCGAAAGAAAAAATTCTGGAATAGAAAATACAAAAAGGTGCCCAATGGTCCCAACCCTCCCCTACTATATTTTTTTTTAAACGTAGTTATGTCATATTCCATATTTATATTGGGAAGGAAATAGATAAAACAGAACGCATTTGTTGTCGTTCGTTGGACAGAGCTATTGTAGGGTGAATATAATAATATGTAGGTATACATTTGCATATATCAATAGTGACGTAAATGTTAAATAATATTATGATGTTAAGAGTCGCATTACAAAAAAAAACTATTTTGTTTATTTACGAGAGGGTTTCTCAAACCTGAGTCCGCGGGCAGATGTAGGCGCATTTAGAAAAATAAAATCGTGAAATAATTCAAACTCCTACGCCAAATCGAAAATCTGGTGATGGACAGGTTGAATCTTTAGTGCAAGTGAAATCACCAAATGGTAAATTGAGACCTAAAAAGGTCTACCTTTTCATTGTACACAAAAAATGGTCGCTTTGTAATATTTCATTATTTCATTCATCAGACTTGTGGCTTTCATTATTTTCTATACTCTCGATTGCACCCGCGCGACAAAAAGGTTGGGTGCCTCTGATTTGGGGATTGATTTAGTATAAAATTTAGTATAACTATATGTCGATTAATTTTAATAATAATATCTCATAAATTTAATAATATATTACGTTGAGTCTTAAGTCAAATAATTACGTTTAATTTCATAGAAATTGAAGATTAACGTAAATACAAAGTAAATGAGCTGCTCATCTTAAATCTTTTATCTTTTTTTTTCAGCTACAGTATGCACACATAGGCAGTTCCAGTGTGCGAATAAGAAGTGCATACCTCTGTCCTGGGTGTGCGAGGGAGAAGACGATTGTGGTGACGGTTCTGATGAAAATCCGCTGGAGTGTAAAGGTGAGAATTGCTTTAATGTTTTGTTAGTATAATTAGTTTTTTGTTGTTGCTTGACGTCGTTTTTTGTTTAAACCAGGTATAGTGTGACCTCAGTATATTTAAATATTATAAAACTAGATTTGTACTCGGATTCGATTAAGAAATAATTATCAACTGAGGTAGTTGGTAATCTAATGGTAGAGTCTCGGAATTTCAATTTACACATTCCGGATTAATTTCCACCCACTCCCGATCTACTCCACTTTCACGACACAAGCATATTGCTTGTTGTGAAGGAGTCTGGAGGATGTTTTTTTATTGGTTACAAATCCATCTTTTTAATAAATAAAAAAAACTGCAATAGATTATTTTTTTTCTTATTAGCAGTAGGTATTAGTAATATTTTTATGTATATATTTTTCTTGGATGTTAGCACCACAAATCAAAAGGCAAATGAAACGACAATATTTCGACAAAATGTAGGTAAAGATTGATATTTTCGTTCACAATTTAATATGAGATATCGCATGGGCAGTATTGATTAATTATTTAGAATCGTTAAAGCGGCTGTAAATGATATATAAATACCATACTTTCTATACTATACCCTCATGTTGTATCCCAAGTGGGATAGGTAGAGATAACATAACGCTATATTAATCTATCCTTAAATACCTACCTACTTCTTTCGTTTTACAGTGAAGAATAAAATAAGTAATATAGTCCTCGTGGTCAAATCACATAGTTCTCGGACGTTCGTGGTTTCTCCCACACCCTCTTCATCATCCATTGACTCCACATGTCCAAACTTTGACAAATTATTCACTCGCACTCTTTCTACAACAATCATCTCTTATCCACTCATTAATCTAATACTTTAATTACTCATAAAATGTAAAATTTAAATAATCTCAACATTTATCAACCTTTTTTTTTCTCAGCGAACACATTTCTATATGTTACATTAATAAGCATACATACACGCTTACGAACGGATATTTATATATTTATGTGATGATTAGAAAATTAGATATTCTGGCCTCTTTATTATTCTGTGAAATTCATCGAAATATAATCTACAAATTTACTACGTTTAATCGAACCGATTATTTATTTATTATATTTTACTCTATTATAGCAATTACCAAGTTAAATTTTTATTGGATGTGTGTCTAGATATAAATATGGTAAATCGATTTCATATTAAAATACTATTTTTTAAATAAAGGTAATAACGAAATATTTCAAAAAAAAATATAAGAATGATATGTAAAGAAAAATATATGTAAGAATAAAATAAAATACAGATTTTATTATGTACACTCAAACTTTCTCGATAGTAGTTATCTTATTTAAAACTTCTGTGTACATTTTTCTCGAGAAATAAAGTTATAATGCATTCAGATAGATACCTATTTATCATGCGATTTGCAATATGACAATTGATGCTATACGTGATAATATATCATTTGAAAGTCTATAAGAGGGGACTATGTAGCAATGCAGTTTCAAGTACGTATTACATTTATTAGGTATTTGTATAATAAAACGGTCAAATAGAACATAATACTTAGAGGAAGCGTTAGAGACTGACTGTTAAATGAACTGATTCAATTTTATTTTGATTCAATTCTACAGTGGCAATAGTCCAATTTGCTTTACGGCGTCCTATACAATAAAACAGCAAAAGTTCTAGTAAGAATTCTAGCGAGTAATACAAGAAGTAGGTATTAAAACTCACAAAATGACCCAATTGTTTTCTCTTCCTTTTCGCTTTGAAGAAAATTTATTCATGAATTCTCGTTAGACACAATTTTCTGACGTTTTTAACGAGGATATCATTGTTATTATTCCAAAGGAGGTACCTATGTAGTAGTTGTGGAACAACGATTCTTTGAATTTAATGTTTTGATTACTGTTTTACGTTCTGCATATTAGTTTTAATTTGCCTGTTTTGCATTTCGCTTCAATTTCTTGTAGTGACGTTTGAAAAGCGCCACTACTGAATTTATTTTTAATAAATTATAAATTGAAATATAGAGTTGTCTATACATATCTACCAGCGTTCTTATTTACATTAATTTGATAGGTATAAATTAATTTTTTAAATTTCAACATATTTGGAGTTTTTGGAGTGTAATCTTATGTTGAATGTGAGAGTTCGGTATTGGGTAAGAAAATATGAATCATTGTGTGTTTTGTATTTTAATATTCAAAACTTCGAAACAGACTTTTTTTCTTGACCAATGTCATTAATTACCCTCATAGAGTTTATTGTTCATATAAAATATAAATATGAACGTGTTGCATTAGATTTCTTTATTACCTAATAAGTAATACAGCATAAAATTTGTTTACATAATATTGTATTTCATTACCTATATTGGGGCATGTCATAAAAAAAGTTAAAATATTGTTTCTTATTTCCGTTTAAGAATCATTACACTATAATTTTCCCCTAACCATTGGAGGGTAGGAAGGTATTTGTACTATTTTTTTATGCTTTTAAATTAAGAATGAAATACTAATCTTTTCTTCTGTATGTACAAGAACTTTCAGTTTTGGATCTTCTTACCGTCGCGTTGCTGTAACGTTATAGGGATTATTGTCTAATCGGATTGTGTGTCTCCTTCCTCATATGCCGGAATCATAGTATTTCCGAGTTGTGTATTTTATTTTATTTCACCCTGTCTCTATTTATCCGGATTATCTTTTTAGGAGAACATCTGTTTATTTTAAGTGGTAGAGTGTGGACTATAGATTTGAGGAGATGAAAATTGTACTGAAATCTGTCGTTCAAATAGAGAGAATAAAGGAATAACGATAATCCATTCCATGCCATTTGATGTACATTGTAAATATTTGCAGCAAGAGAACATGTCTACTTTTGTGTTGAATTATTATTTTCCTCATTACTTTTATTTTGGTTGATGATTTATTTAGTTTTTTAGAATTTAAAAAAAAATACTTTGTAGCGTTTTTGCTTGCGCAGTAAAATATTATTAATTTCTTTGTGAGTGATATAACATTCTTGTACCTAGGTACACATTGTCATGTTTTTTTTATTTTCTGAAGGCTCTCGGAAACACAAGCTCCCTGAAGTTTGAAAGTGTATTTTAATAATGCATAATTTTGTCTACCTACTTACAGCTTTCAACTAACAAATATTTGTAAAATATTTTCCAAAAATATGTCTCTTGACTTTATGTGGAGATTGTTAGATACGAGTATTCACTTACTTTTTTTCACTTTTTTTAGAGGCATTAACTATGTAGCAATTTCTAGACATTAAAAAAAAAAAAATTTAAACTAGCTTATTTTAAATTCATGTAACAAATAACCATAGTAATTCCTGTTTAAATATTTTTTTAAAAAATCACATACTATTTAAATATGTTATAAACTCAATTATTTTGTTTAATTAATTAGAAGGTATTTATATCATTATTATTTGTTTGCACAGAGAGGACAGCTTGTATGCTTATAACATGCGGCTGTTCTGCTGCCTACATTACTTGTGAGATATGTCGTAATGGTACAGAAGGTATAGTATTTTTGATACTACAACACGAATCTATTTTGTATATAACATTCGAAGTGGTCTCTAACCTGGTGGTAGAGTCTTAACTTTCAATAAAGAGATCCCGAGTGCTTAGATCTGCTGGCCTAGTCAAAACACATTTTAGCGTTACGTTTTCGTTTCGTTTTCGTTCAAACGTGGACGATGTTGCGAGAACGCGTCAATTTTCGTAGCTACTTGTGTATTTTAGCTACGAAAATTGACACGTTCTCTCAACGTCGTCCACGATTGAACGAAAACGTATCGCTAAAATGTGTTTTGACTAGGCCCACTTTCTGTCTTCACGACATGTCATGTGAGGGTCTCCGATGAGTTTGTTCCAAACTCAAATTGATCCCGAAAAAATGATAATGAATGTAACTTTGCTGATTTTAATTAGTTTTCTTAACCTTTCCTTCCAAAGTTTAATAATACAAGAGGAATGTGTAATTCATTTACGTATATATTTATGTGGTTATCTTGTAGGTATGTTTGGAAACATACTTGTCTTGTTTTACCCTTTCTAAAAATAAAATATATGTCAAACCATTTTGGATTATTGAACATAATAATGAGTTTGATGCCTTTGTTGAACAAATTCTTGTGATGAAATTCTAAACTGAAAACTCCACCGACATATCTGTCTTAAAAGACAATGCTAGAGGCAAAATTTCTATAAACTTATAATTGGCAGGATACGAACTATTATTACTCTTAAGATGAATTCCATTGGAAAGTTAAAATAATAGTATTGTTCATTAGTAGAGTATATTCCTAATAATAATGTCTTCAAGGAATCCAATACATTGTCGTTGTGTGACTATCATTTATATTTTTATTAATCTCAACACGCTACCTGTGAAGTACGTAGATTGCTACCTGAAAATCTAATTATTACTGAATGCTTTTTCCACCCTTACTATGAATCCCGTGTTATATGAAATCATTATTATTTCTACGTGAGAAACAAATGTATTTTTAGATAAGAAAATATCTCCCTTTTCTTATACACATTTAATATAATTATATTACTCTTCTACAACAAGCGTAATTAACTCGGAACAAATTATTCTTTGGAGTTTTAGTTGCTTAACAGTAGGTATCTTAAATAACTGAAACAATAATTATATTTTACTTGTAATATTGTTTTCAAGAAGTTTAATTCATTTCTGAAATCTATTAATTTATTCCCTCATGCCATGTCCCGTGTGGCATAGACAGAGGGAACAGAACTCCATATTAATCTATCTTAAAATATTATTTTCGCCTCCTTCACATTCATCTGATTTTTCATACATGCACGCCGATTTCTTTTACCATCCTGGCAAATTTGATCCTTGGAGTTAAGTTACATAATACTTGGAGTTACGTGATTTCTGACACCTCCCCTTCTAGATAAACACGATTTCTTCGTCATCCTTTTGCTCCACATGTACAAACCATACTAGAGTGGCCACTTTTTTTCTTACTATGTGCCTATCGTATCTTCCATCCCTTGCAAACAAGTTTCCTAAATATACATATTCTCTCACTTTCTCTTAGCATTCATCGTGGTGATCACCCACGCGGGACACTTGGTTGAACGGGTTGTAGATATGGGCTGTCCGCAGGGCTCGGTCCTCGGACCATTCTTGTTGAACGTCCTCTTCGATGACCTTTTGAAAATAGATCTTCCTCCTGGCTGTACGATTTTCGCTTATGAGACTTAGGCTCTTCTCTTGTTGTCTGGCAGCACGAGGAGAGCAATTGAGGTCAATTTTAAGACCGCGATCGAGCGCATCCTGACGTGGGGCAGTGTGAATAGGCTTGTCTTCTCGCCGAGCAAGACCTCCGCGATGTGGTTGAAGGGAGCGCTTGGAAGGGGCAGAAATCCGGTTCTCCGGATGAGTGGAACACCCGTGAGGGTGGTCGACGAAGTCCGGTACTTGGGGGTTGTTCTGTACAGGGGTTCTTCCTTTCTTCCTCACGTGAGAGCGACTGCCGAGAGGGCGAAGGTACTTTTCTTCACCCTTCGCCGACTTAGTCGTGGTACATGGGGCCTGCGTTCGGGGACTGTAGGGGCCATATATCGGGCGACGTACGTGGCGCAAGTTACGTATGCTGCTCGGGTTTGGTCACATAGACTTTCGGTAGGCTCCGTATCAACGGCAGTCTTGAGGGGACAGAGACTCCCGCTGCTCGCCGTCACAGGTGAGTATCGTACTGCCGCTAGCGATGGCCTTCCTGTTATCGCTGGCGTGCTACCCGCTGATTTGGAAGTCCTAGACAGTGTGGCCAGGCGTAGGATCATGGCGGATGGTGGGACTGAACATCTTGGAATTTCCGTTCAGACGGGACCCGGGAACAGGGGAATTAGTAGGGCCTTCAGCCAAATCAGAGAAAGAACCTTGGATGTGTGGCAGGAAAGATGGGACCGGGGGAGAACCGCTAGACTTGTCTACGATTTTCTTCCGGATGTAAGAGAGAGGATTAAAAGGCGCTTCCTGTCCTTCAATCACTTTGCCGTGCAGTTGGTAACGGGACACGGGGAGTTAAAAGCCAAGCTCTTTGAGTTAGGGCTGACGGACGACCCGTGGTGTGTTTGTGGGACGGGAGCTCATTTTGCGGGGCATATCCTGTGGGAGTGCCCAATGATGACGGATGCGAGGGATGTAATGATTGATAGTTTGAGTGATGATACTCCGAGACCCGTTTGGTCTGGGGAATTAATGATTAGTCCGAGAAATTTCAGGGCCTTCTTGGAATTTACGAATGTCTGGGTGTCTCGGTGGGACCTTCTGCGTGAGCCGGGCTTACCCCCGGCTTACCTGGATGAGCTTGATGGTTTATTTTGCCTTGTGTGATCGTGGCTGTCGCGGGCGAACTCGTTTCTTCGTTTTTTGTGCTGTCCTGTCTCCCTTGGTGGAGAGTCTTAGGTCTGGGAGGGATGTCCCTTGGGGAGGGAAGCGTGTCTGCGAAAACTACAGTATCGGCGACCCTCGGGTTCACCGGCATGAATACCTAAAGAAGTTTCCGGACACCTCAACTCGGCTCTCTGCTCATTTTTTTATTTCTTTATTTACTTAATTTTTATTTCTATTATTTTGTTTTAAATATTGATTTGTTATCTAGGTTAAGGAAATGCCTTTGTAAATATATTGTTAGTTTTATATTATGAATGCATTCGCTTCTCTCGGCTAGAGGGACATCGAGGGAGTGTAGTCAAAAGATTCCACACACGGGGTTGTTTTTGGCCGGCCAGCCCCTCAGGCTGCCCACTATGGCGCCTCCGGTGTGGACAAACTTTGTGCAGTGTAGATTTCGGATAAATGGAAGTCCCCAGACTTCTGTGCTATCCGGGTGGTCGGTGGGTCTCCTTCAATGTAGCATTCATCGTCAACCTTTATTTCACAAATCATTCTTTCGAGTTCTTTTCTAATATCAGTACTTGTCATCGAAACAATAATTTATTTACCCATTCATACAATAATTATCGTACATAATCGAAAAAATATCTTTTAAATTTATTTTGTTCTCAGCATTAAACATGAACCATTTGCATACGTACACCCGATTCCCATTCAATTCACTACCGACATTCATATTTTTCGAAAAATAGATTGAACAGCCACGAAGCCAAAGCACATCATTGTTTCACTCTCTCGGTGATACTAAACCACTCCGAGAGCACACTGTTTACCTTCACGCTAGCGTAACTCCTCATGTAGAGTGAAAAGACTGCGAAGATCAGTCCATTTTCCTACAGCACGTGCGGAAATCTTTCTCGGTTCCCGCGATCGTATGGATCGTATGCCTTCTACATATTCACGAAAGCGCAGAAAAGCTTCCGGTGTTCACCGAAAAACTTTTCTACGACTATTCGTAGGGAGAATATTTGACCGGTGCATCCTTTATCATCTGATAATTTTCCTTTTTTTTTTAAATAAAATAGTCATAAATAACAAGGATTTTCTCATTTTTTACGTAGATTACTACCTATAATTATGTTTTTAACATTCAGTGAGTCTGCTGTCTCGCTTGTAGATGATATCATAAGTATGTTTATATAGAAATAAATACAATTTCATATGACATATTTGCTCCGGTTAATATTAGTTTTGTAAAAACAAGAAAAAGTATTTTTCCGTTTGGTTTTTTGCTCCTCTTATTTTACTGCTTCTTCCGTCAAGAAAATTTCTGTAATTTTACGTGGAAATTCTTTTTTTTTTTTAAATAATTTTCCTGATTTTCCAGCTTCCTGTTTGTCTGCTGATTTGTTTAGACTACGGAGAGTACAGAATAACAGCAAGTGTGTCTCATATTATTATTAAGTTTCTCGATATTCTCTAGCCATTCTACTTAATGAAGACAAGGCCAACTTGTTTTTTGTTAAAATAGACATTGAAATAATAACATAAACTGTCTAAAGGTTTGTTGTTCATGACATATGTATCTAGTTTTATAGTTGTTGAACTCTTTTGTTTAAAAATTTTATTTCCATTTTGCAATACGATGTAATCTGTTTCTATCTTTTATTAGATTACACACATTTTCGTCAAGGACTAGCCTTCGTAAAATAATTGTTTTATTCAGAAATTGGTTGGATCAATAAGTATTTTATATAATTTTAAATTCAATTTCATTAGAATTCCCAGCAATAATAAGAAACCTCTTTGAAATTTCATTTCATAATATTTTCATTGAATAAAACTTCTTCAGATATTTAAAACTTAAATGATGGAACCATTCGAAATTTCAAAAGTTTTGATAGTATTATTTAACAATGAAAATACATCATTTGCAAATATTTCTTTCTTCAAGGATCTACTTATCGCAAACTTCTAGACACGTTTTGAAAGTAATTTTTCTCTCTTGTCAAATAAGAATATAAAAGATCCTAGTATAATTTGTTAACCAACCGATTATTTGTCATTCCATAAGAGTATCGTCAACAGTCATTTGTTATTCCATGAATGTATCTAATTTGGAAAGTTTCTCCATATGCCACTTCTGCTAAAGCTCCGTGTGATCCGTTCCCTGCAAACTTAGAAGATTATTAGCAACTTCTCGCTCCCGCTTCCCCAACACATTTTCCATGTTTGTTTATGCATATCATTTGCTTTGTATCACCAATACACCAATGTACATGTCCGATATTTTAGGGATAATATCACTTTTTTCTTGTTGTGATTTACACTTTTTCGAAGTATCTTTTTATCTTTGTAATAATTTCGAAAGTTAAAAGTTTTTTTCTGTAGATAACTTATACTTTTTGGGCTATTGGTGTCAATGGACAAGAGTAGACTATATTGTGACGATATTGAATTAAATATATATATAAATTAATTTATAACTTTTGTATGCTTATTATTGATTAATTAAGTATTAAAAAAATATATATGTACCTAAACCAAAAGGATTTTTATATTTTTGCGATGCTCAGAATTTTGTTACAAATATAGACCGTATTTAATGCACTGTCTTGTGCTATTGAGAGGAGCGTTGAAGTGCGAAAAATAATAACGATATCAGTATTATTAGTATGGAAAATCTAAGGAAAAAACATAAAACAATATAAAATAAAAATGTTCTTTGTTAAATTTTCATAACCGGATGTTGCTTTTCAAATTGTTAAATATTTCGTAAATGCCAAGTCTTTCTTGTAGTACTTTTTAGTAGTAAAAGTTATGTCCTTCATAAGCTATTAGAAGATTGTGTTTGCTCCACCAGTCTTTTCCACTTGTTTTATATTTTATGTCCCATGGCAAAGTGTTTGGAATTTTAAAATTATAAATGGTTTGTGGTTATTTTTAAGAATAAACTAAGTAGAAATTTATTGCAAGGTATTTTTTTTTGGCAACACATATACCTATTCATATGGGTGCCCGGTGCATGTTGTATGAAATTTGAAGTTTTTGCAAACATTCCTTTTAGCTTGTCTGCATCATTTCAAGTTTTTTTCCGTACTTTAATATTTATAATTATGACTATGTTTGTTCATAGCTCTCTGAAAAAAATTGTAGAATTTTTTAAAAATGTAATTACATGTAAAAATATAATTGTTTTGTCGATGACTTGATATTATAATAAAAAAGCAAGACAAAATGTTGTGTGCGCGTATAAATGTTTCAATTACATAGAATATGATACTGCTACTACTACACCATCACGGCATATTCCGTATGTGGGGTAATCAGCAGACTAGCTACATGTAAGAAATGTGCAAGCTGTCCTCTATGTGCTAGTTCAAATTAATATAAACTGCTTTTGTTTTTGAATTTTAGTTTGTATTCATAAAATATTATTATATTTATTGTTCCGGGATCTACGGTTTGTAATGATTTTCACTCTAAATATTTCTCTACCTCTTTCTCTTTACAGTCACTTTTGTGACATAAACTATCATTCAATATGATATTAAAATAACCCAGACTTCAGTTACATTCTTATTGTTCGTAACTTTGTCGCTTTTTGCGAACCCTTGTGATTATAAAATGGCATTTATATGCCGTAAAATAGAGGGTATAAAAAAATTCTAATAAAAATATCATACATAACATCTCTATCCCAGAAGGCCATATAATTCGGAATGAATTTATTATTCTATACATACAAATATAGGGAACAGTATCGATAGCTATCCTACCCCCTTTCCTACCCTCTCCCCCTCTCTCTCTTTCTCAAAAAGGAGTTTGCCGATGTTCACATATTATTTACATAATTGAATATACTTTCTAGTACATTTTATTAGAGTATTTCAGTCGATGAAAACCAGGCACTCGATAGCTTACCTCCGCTTCCGTGCTACTCGTGAAATGTTTTTTTCTTTTAAAATATTCGATCATAAGCTTATTTTATGAGTGGCTCTGGTGAACCGATAATAAATGTATGAAATATAATTTCAAATGTGTAATACGTAAATCGGAATTTTAATTTAATTTAATTATTATTAAAGCTCTAATTTTTACGCGTCTAATGCGAGATTCAAATTTTACAATTTATGATCAAATTTGTCTGCGTACTTGGTAAATTATAATATTGTTTTGACTAATCATTTATTGGTGTATTGATTATTATAATTTTTTTCATTAGATGTGCGTATTGTATGTAAATTCTTTTTTATATTCATTTACTTAGAGTAATTGATTATATAATGAGTTACAATCCATTGGATTGGTCTGCAACGAATTTGGTTTTTCTTCTCTATTCGTCTCTATTCTCAGCCAGTCTCTTCAACTCCATATATGAGCCACAGCTCATGTCCCTCTTCAGTTGGTCCATATAGGCGTCTCTCGGTCGACCTCTGCCATTTGTGCCTTCGGTCCTGCCCTCTGCGATTGCGATGAGCAGTCCTGGGTGCCTGATGTTGTGGCCAATCCAATTAGCTCGTTGTTGGCAGATTCTTTTGAGGAGTTGCCTTTTTTGCCAACCCTGGTTAACACTTCTTCGTTTTCGACGTGTTCCGACCAATGAATCTTCAGCATGCGTCTATAGCACCACATTTCAAATGCCGCTAACCGTCCGCTTTCCCTCTTACTGATATAAATGGTTTGTGGTTATTTTTAAGAATAAACTAAGTAGAAATTTATTGCAAGGTATTTTTTTTTGGCAACACATATACCTATTCATATGGGTGCCCGGTGCATGTTGTATGAAATTTGAAGTTTTTGCAAACATTCCTTTTAGCTTGTCTGCATCATTTCAAGTTTTTTTCCGTACTTTAATATTTATAATTATGACTATGTTTGTTCATAGCTCTCTGAAAAAAATTGTAGAATTTTTTAAAAATGTAATTACATGTAAAAATATAATTGTTTTGTCGATGACTTGATATTATAATAAAAAAGCAAGACAAAATGTTGTGTGCGCGTATAAATGTTTCAATTACATAGAATATGATACTGCTACTACTACACCATCACGGCATATTCCGTATGTGGGGTAATCAGCAGACTAGCTACATGTAAGAAATGTGCAAGCTGTCCTCTATGTGCTAGTTCAAATTAATATAAACTGCTTTTGTTTTTGAATTTTAGTTTGTATTCATAAAATATTATTATATTTATTGTTCCGGGATCTACGGTTTATAATGATTTTCACTCTAAATATTTCTCTACCTCTTTCTCTTTACAGTCACTTTTGTGACATAAACTATCATTCAATATGATATTAAAATAACCCAGACTTCAGTTACATTCTTATTGTTCGTAACTTTGTCGCTTTTTGCGAACCCTTGTGATTATAAAATGGCATTTATATGCCGTAAAATAGAGGGTATAAAAAAATTCTAATAAAAATATCATACATAACATCTCTATCCCAGAAGGCCATATAATTCGGAATGAATTTATTATTCTATACATACAAATATAGGGAACAGTATCGATAGCTATCCTACCCCCTTTCCTACCCTCTCCCCCTCTCTCTCTTTCTCAAAAAGGAGTTTGCCGATGTTCACATATTATTTACATAATTGAATATACTTTCTAGTACATTTTATTAGAGTATTTCAGTCGATGAAAACCAGGCACTCGATAGCTTACCTCCGCTTCCGTGCTACTCGTGAAATGTTTTTTTCTTTTAAAATATTCGATCATAAGCTTATTTTATGAGTGGCTCTGGTGAACCGATAATAAATGTATGAAATATAATTTCAAATGTGTAATACGTAAATCGGAATTTTAATTTAATTTAATTATTATTAAAGCTCTAATTTTTACGCGTCTAATGCGAGATTCAAATTTTACAATTTATGATCAAATTTGTCTGCGTACTTGGTAAATTATAATATTGTTTTGACTAATCATTTATTGGTGTATTGATTATTATAATTTTTTTCATTAGATGTGCGTATTGTATGTAAATTCTTTTTTATATTCATTTACTTAGAGTAATTGATTATATAATGAGTTACAATCCATTGGATTGGTCTGCAACGAATTTGGTTTTTCTTCTCCATTCGTCTCTATTCTCAGCCAGTCTTTTCAGCTCTACGTATGAGCCACAGTTCATATCACTCTTCAGTTGGTCCATATATGCGTCTCTTGGTCGGCCTCTGCCATTTGTCCCCTCGGTCTTACCCTCCGCGATGGCTATGAGTAGTCCTGGGTGCCTGATGTTGTGTAATTGATTACTAAATTTATTTACACAGAATTACGGCAATTATAAATTAACTTTTTACACAGGTACAGATATAATAACGAATAGAACCTATAAAAAATATTTTACCAATATTTTTTATTTTATGGATATCTGGGGACGAGATATCCTTGAATTTAGTATACGGATCACTAGATACAATAATCATTCAACTTTATCGTTATTCTCTACACCTTAGGAAGTACGAATTTACTAAATGTGCGCAAATTTACGAAAAGTGTAACCCCTCATTCCCTTTTGTGATAATTTCAGATATGGTTGAGAATATTAACAGAATAATAATCCTAATATTATGATTTCCTTACATTTTGTTATTTGTACAATAATTTTGTTATTACAGTATTCAAAATAATAAATTTAATACGTTACAGTGTTTATCTGTTTTATTTAAGTTAGGTACGCCACATTCATCCCCTTTTCTTCTCATTATTCTACTAATGTATTTGCTTTCTTTGGAAGTTGTTACAAGAATCGCATACACGTGTTGTGGTTTCATGTATGTATATAGGATGGAGAGAATATCTAATTAGTTGGTGCTTTACTCCCTGTTATATAAAATCTGATGGGACGCAAAGTAAATCATAAACAGTCTTATTAATAAACGTAGATTAAATTTCTAGAAGGAGATGAACTACCGATCAGACAAAAAACGTATTGATAAACGTTGATCAGCGTAAACCTAGTTTAAAAGTGATTGATCCGCCTCTCGAGGTGGTTTAAGTAAGGTGGTTTAAATCGGCGTCATCTGCCCGCCATGTTGGATTTTACGTCAGATGTTTGCTATGCGGGTTTACATGTACGTTTTGCAGTTATTTTACAATTTATCGGAGTTGGTTAGGGTTAAAAATACGCTTAAGTAGTATCCGAATGTGAATTTAATTCAATCAGTTGTTTTTCTTGTGATAATAGACACTGTTTTCGTGTGACAGAACACCAGTTTCGTAATTTGTTTTTTGATAGACGCATTTAATTGTTTCGTGACAGAGATACTTTTTTCCATGTTGTATGAAAGTTATATTGATTGATTCTGAATTGAAAATTATTCCTGTACATCATTTGAATGTAAAAGGGAAAGCAGAAAATAAGATTTTACTGATGGTTAGTAATACATATTGTGTGCAGTGTTATGTTATACCCATATCACCGATTGTGTGTCAGATTATGATTTATTTGATAAATGAATAAAATGTCATTCCATTATTACATTTGCTTTTCAATTATACAAACCTTCCTCATCATATTTTATATTTCAGTGTGTTTGGGTACATAATGTCAGATGAAAAAACCAATAAGATAATTTTGACAGCCGCTTGTTTGTTTTGAATTTGTCTGTTTACTAGCGTCGTCTAACATAGCTACCAACATAATAGAGCGAATTTTCGAGTTGCCATATGAAATCCTTTATATAAAGTACAGATGTCTATGGTACGATTTAAATATTTTTATTAATAAAGAAAATTTAATCGGTGGTTTAAACGCTCACAGGCGGATCACGGAATCAGTGGTTTAAACATGGTTTAGCGGATTTTTATTAATAAGACTTTTTTTTTTTTTTTTTATTTAATGAAAATAGTACATTGAATAATAAATATATACATCTTATGATAATGAGTCACGCCAAATCTAAAAGATTTGTCGGCGTGTTCTCTTATAACATACTTTATACATATATTGACCTAATACGACATTAACCTAAATACAAAAATAATTATTAGTTATATATATGTATACTGATGAACAATGTACTGATACTTCCAATATTGTAAAATCAATGATCCTCATGGAATACATGGATATTGTTATTCGTGTGAATATAATCAGATGAATCTTTACTTCAGTGTAATACTTATATTACTCTTTGTTCTGACAGGAGAAACATCTAGAAAATGATCTTATTTTATTCAACACCAATTGTGAAAACTCAATCGTCACCTGCTACTATTTGCATTGAAAATATGAAAAATAGTAATACGGATGAAATAGCAATATTTATAGAAAATAATACCTAAATAAATTCCAAATAATACTGTTGACAGACCTCGGTCTGTCACATTTCAATTGAAATGGGTATCGTGAAAATGTTTCCGTTACCCACTTGAAAGATATAACTACGTTGTGAAAGTACTTTGCAGGAAATGTTTTTGACTTTATCGAACAATGTAGTGATGAGAAGCCTATTTAAATTTTCTCGCCGCTTGAAAGAATAAACATACTAAATATTTATAAAGATTAAATAGCGCAGGACTTCTGATATAGATTTTCAATGTCATTGTATTTTAAGATGCTGAGATAAAACTTATCTACATTGTTTATAAAATACATGACATTAGTATTGATAAAAAGTGTTGGGTACTGTCAAAAATACACATAGTGTATAAGCATTTTTTTTAGTATCGATGTGCTATACGAGTAGTAATTTAAAAATGCAACATTTACTGAAAGAACTTTGGAGCATTTGTGGTTTTAATAGAAAATTACATAGATATCTATATAAACGGACGCGATTCTCAATTTTAAGTAGTTTGGTGTATTTCGTAAGGTATAAATGTTAGTTTAATGAAATGTGTGCTTAAATGCGATAGCGCGTTTTTCATTTACCCGTAACATGGTAGAATGTAACAGGAAATGTATTTTCTTAACGGGGATCGTAATAACTGTAGTAGGAATGTGAGGTCTTATAGTCAAAACGACTTTGTGGTGGTGGTGTAGATGAAACACGATTTTACTTTCCAGTGTAATGTATTTTTTGGGCTTCTGACATGTTATTTAGAAATAAATCATCAGCGACTGGATATGTTTGTGAATTATGAGCCTGTAGGTAGTACCAAGTAAGCATATCTACGTTCTATATATTTCCAACATTTGCGGGTAATCAGTTTCCACACCAAGTATTACGAGCCATCAACTTATCAACATTTCATGAGTATATTACTTCCACATCACTACCATTTATCGACCATAATTAGCGGAATTACTAATGAATCTATGTTTCAGGATCAAACGCCAAAAATCGAAATTACCCCTTTGAACAAAAATAAAAATGAGTGGAAACATACGGCACTCAATAAATATTTTTATTTACTGTGGAAATTGAATTAATTTAGTTACTAAAAGTTTTTTGTGTTTAAAAACATTTGAAATTATATCTAGGTCCATTTTATGTATAAGGTATTTTTATTTGTAATGAGGGTATTTTTCGGAATTTTATTATAGATAGCACTAAGTGATAACCTACGTCTTATATTTCAAAATAAATTAGTAACCGATATTATAATTATAAAATATTATGTACTTATTATGAGTGTAATGAGATATTACATAATATTTTAACTACGTACCTATATAATTTATTTACTTATTAATTGCGATGTATTTATTTGATGATTATTTCCACTATTTAATTAATTTTTATTAAGATATAATTTGATATTTGATTTCTATATATGTCATTTATCTGATTTTTTGCATCAAAGTTGTCGAGTCGAACAAATGTAAACTATTATACTTAAAAAATCTCAAAGTGTGATAATACATTCATATTTTCAGTATGGGCAGGTATTTTTATTTTATTTAGACACAAATTTGTGAAAGTTTAAACAATGTAAATTAAATACATTATTAAAATGTATCCACACAATTACATTGATAACTAATAGTCAAATAGATACACATTTACTCCTACACTTATTGTTGGTTCAACATTGACCCAGTGACTTGCAGTCTGTGGATTAGATAAATATATGTACATACAATTAGATTACTCATAATTCATATCAAAGGTAGATACATAGGTGAATAACTACTTATAATAAATTACTGGGAATATTATTTCAGCAGGAAATTCAGTGATAAGATAAGTAATTGTTATCTGTGTTTGATAATTTAGCGAGTGTAGTAAAATGTATACACCAATATTACAATTATAATCTTTGTGAATCAACATACGTGTAGATAGTGAGCACTCATTTTAAAAAAAATATCCACATATATATCTAATCTTATATCATATTTATATAAATAAGTATATAAAAATAGATTACAACCTTTCCACCATTTTTAGGCGCCAATAAATATTGTGATTATCAATATTATAAATGATTTATAATAAAACTGATGAATTATTTAATCTTGCATGATAATAATGGCTAGTGATAAAACGATATCTACCGCTGTGAGTGACGGTTTTAGGTTCAGGACCAAAAAGTACTCGTATATAAATAAATAATCCTGCAAACATATCACCGGGAATATTCCACGAGAGCTGGTCAATTTTTTTTCCACCAGAGATCGCAGCGGCTTGACTGAATATCTTTTGCACACAACATATCTTTGAAAATGGTATTAATACGTTGAAAATATCGTGGACATTACTCAATAAGCGCTGAATTGGTCTTTTCACCTTGTGCATCTTGTGAACAGCTTTGAAAGATGAAAACAAGAAAAATTAAATACATAATAATTTTTTATTATAAATATGATTACAATTTTTTGCCATATGACCTTTCTAAAATTCTTTTAAATCTGTGATTATTTGTAAAACATGTCTAAAAAATAAAGGGAGGTCATTGAGTACCTATATAATCAAATTACGAATAAGAATTATTGTATTGGATTATAAGTGCCATATAAAACTTAAATCTCGTAAATTCTTGAAGACTGAAGAAGAAATAATAATATGTCCTTGTAAAATGTAATAAGTGTATATAGTATAATGGGTATTGCGATAACAACTATACCTACCAATAGTAATAACCATTTTTACAAAATACCCAAACCTTCCTCTATTTGGTATGCTTGATGGGGTCTACGACTGTCCTTGTCTTTGTGAAAACTTTTGTAATGTGCGAAGTTAGTTGGGCGTGGGTCGAAGAAATCGTGTTAGTCTCGGACGACAAAAAGAAAACCTGACGAGAATTTCCTTTCAGACTAGAACTTGATTTGTATATTAGTAAAAATAGAACCTTTTTTTTTCAAAAATTTATAAACTGTTTCGAAATACTCAGATATTTATCTGAATAATAATTATAAAATTATGAATATGAGCACTTATTGAGAATTGAATAATGTGACGATTCCATTACAATCCTAAAATTATTAAACATATTTGATATCAATAAAAATTATTATTATAATGTACATATTTCAATAACTAATCTAACATTTCAGTAATTTGAACTAAAGTAAGTTAATTGATCAATCTATTAGGGATAGGAGTTGGAGGATCTATTAATTTGAGTTGAAATCGAAATGATGATTGTTCATTTTTAGGGTTTTGTGTACTTATCTTAAATTTATTCAAATTTCAGCTCTGAGTGGCAGGATGTCAATGTACATAATATTATGTCTGTTCATAATAATCTATGTATTTGTACATTGATAGGTTAGCAATTGGTAATGGTTGAGGACTCGAAATTACCACGGAATATTATGTTTTTGATGAATGATTGATTATTTCGTCATATTGTCATTTTTATTATTTACTAGCTGGCCCAGCGAACTTCGTACCGCCTAAGAATCAATGAATGATTACATACATACATCTTCTTCCCCTTGTCCTAGTTCGGTCGGGGGCCCATTGCCCCTATGTATCTCCTCCACAGATCCCTGTCCACCGCTGCTTCCAGGACCTCTGGCCACTCCAAACCAAGCCTTTCAACACACAGGTTCGACACCTGCCCTTGCCAGCTTCTTCTAGGGCGGTCCACCGGTCTACTGCCCTCTCCTACAGACTTTATGAATGATTAATATTATTAATATCTTTACAAACTCCCGTAATTGTCCAAGTGTGTCATCGTAAGTATAGTGTAAAAAATAAAATTCATTTGGAACTTTCACAGTTTAGCGGCCCCACCCGTTGTCGAGTACCTACTTTTTTCCATATAAAAAGTAATATTTTCGAAACTTGAGGAAATTGTTGCCATATGTTGCAACTATGAAACTTGAGCGGCCCCACCCCTTGTCGAGTAATATGTACGGAACTTTAGGAAATTAATATTCGACGTAGATTTTTTTTGCCGGCATTTAAAATAATTCTACATATGGCAACAATGTCATCAAGTTTCAAAAATAATACTTTTTCTATGGAAAAAAAGGACTCGACAACGGGTGGGGCCGCTTAACTGCGAAAATTCCATTCATTATTTTACATAGACAATTCGCACACATCGAGCTATTCCCAACCTAAGATGAATCTTGTATTATGGGTACTAACGCGACGATACACACATATACAATGCACTATACATACATAATATGTAACACCCAGACCCAGGACAATTTGAAAAAGGTCATTCTTCACTTTGCACTGGCCGGTAATCGAACCCGGGACGTCGTGACTTAAAGGCAAAAGTGCTACCTCCGTGCCCCACCTGGCGACATGAACAATTTATGTTGGACAATTAACTTAACTCAGATTTGTTTATAAATTATCTGCTGTACGTAATATAATTATGTAGGTTTAAACCTATTTAAATTTATAAAAATTCTTTCGATGATTTTTTCAAAATTGAAATATCATAACCACAGTTGTTGAATTGTGTGGATAACGATACTAATTTGAAAATATATACAAAAATTATTCTGTAAATAGGCCAATCTGTAAAAAAAACTTCATCGTTGATTTTGTATAATTCTCCATATTGCATTTTTTATTGAAATCAAAAATGTATAGCGTAAATAATTTCCTTCGTAATTTTTCTTCTCTGCCTACAAATTTCACAACACAATCTTGCATCAGAACTTCCTAATTTTCATCTTTAATAGCACAATTTATGGTTCAATAATAGTTTTCCATCTGCAATAATAAAATACAATTTCAAATATAATCTGTGCACGTCCACATTTATGTGACAGATTATACTAAAAAAATATTAATTCATCAGTTTGACACACCATGTTCATATTGATTATAGTAATTTGATTCTTAATACAGCAGAACATAAGGATTATTTTAGCACAATGCAACAGGCGACGTGGGAGCGCTTACAGCGCCATAACTCTCCATATTGTTTTTATTTTTGAAATTAAAAATGTATGGCGTAAATAATTTTCTTCGTATTTTTTCTTACCGTGAATTTGTAAGATGTTTTAATAGCCTATAGTTTATTCCGGGCGGAGAAGAATCCAACAAATCAGAGATCATTCAAATCGGTACAGCCATTCTTGAGTTATAAGTGTTGTAACACACACCAGTTCCTTTATATATATAAGAAGATTTGGCATCGAAACTGAACAAACCCATTTGTAATACTGATTGTCATACTTCCATTGTTTTTCTCCGCTATTTTTTACACAAATTTCATAGGATGTGACTACTTTAAAAAATACGGTTGTATGAAACTCGGTTTGAAAAATATTTCTCCACACTTATTAATAAAAAAAATCATTTTTGAATTTTTCCACTTTCGTTATCAAACAACTCAAATGCATTTGTAACGTTGATATTAAAATGGATTTTAAGGATTATAGAAATTTACATATTTTATTTTGTAAAAAATATATTTTCTATATTTTCTTGATAAATATTATGCAGACAAATTTAATAAAATATCAAATTTCTATTCAGAGATGGAAAGTAATCGTAGAATATTATGTAATACATTTTCACTTCTATAGGTGTTATAATTCAGATATCAAATGTGAATGGACTAGGTATTACATGTAGGAACCTACTTGGTTACATTTGATATCCTTCACATTCAATCAGACAATCTTCCTAAGTTATTAATAATTTTTCGCTCGGGTTCTACTTTGAAATATTACTGCACGTGCTTCACCACTTGGAGTTTGAACGATAAAATTATATTTGTATTGTAAAAAAGGGTTACAAACTTGACAATAATATCTATTCAAGAACCTACCAAAATGGTAATTTGGATTTATCCACGTAGGCATTATACAATTTTCAAATTATATGAATTTCAAATTATGTAAATTGAAAGAAAATTATATCGAATTTTTTTAAATATTCTGACATGGCACTAACGGAAGAAAAAAAAAACATTGAATTTAAATATGAAACTATGTAAAATCCAATAAAAGAAGTATTTATTCCATAACTGTTTGGAAGCTGAAATTTGAACTTATAATCTTTAAAAATACACCAAGGCACCGCTTTGTTTAGTCAAGTAGTGAAATACTTAGTTAAGTTGAAAAATAAAATAACGCCTATGAAATGCGTAGTTTATGGGTGCGTGTAGCAAAATTACTCGTGAATTCCTAGATTCGTTTAATGTGATTTTTTGACTAGAAAAATGTGAATAATTCGGAAAAGGGTAGATATAATGGATTCTGAAAAATGTAATATTACGAGAGAATGTTGTGAAGTGGTAATGATAAACCTATTTCATGAGATTTTTTTATATGTTTTACTTTTTTTCCTTCAAACTCCTTACGTATCATAGTGAATTATTTTTATAAAATATTTTATCCAATCTTATTTAAATCTTTTTCATTTTCTTCTTCTTCTAAGTCGGTCCCTCAATGCTAAGGATCGTGACCACCATGACCCCTATTTCACTTTATTTATCTTATTTTATTATATTTCGTTTTGTTTTATTTTACTTGTTATTTTGTTATTAGCGTAAAATAATAATAAAACTATCCTTAAAAGTACGAATTTTGAGAGAATCAATTATTTTTTACGGTATATCTATAAAGAAATGATTATTATTGTAAAATGTATATAAAAATATTTGAATTTGAATTATTCGATTTGATGTAATAGAGAAGTACTCAGTTTTTCCAAATTTGTTATTAGTTCACTAATATTTAGTCGATTATTTGATCAAATACCATTTAAGATATTGGAAATACGCATTAGAAAGTAGTTTTCCATATCATTTCGGTTTTAAAGAAATTCAAATATGAAATGACAAGTGTATACAACATTTATACCACAAACATGCCCAGCGCATTAACCAACGAACAGCCCCGATGATGCCAATTCGTCGGTGAAAGGGCGAGGTGTGTTTATGGTATACGTTGTTTACACATTATTTGAAAACAAAAAAGTGATATTTCATATTTTAAATGACTTTAAATGTTGTTTCATAATATCAATCCTGGAATATTAAATTCAATTTCAGTTTTGTTTGGTAACATCGATCTGTATTTTGTTAATGGTTTAAAAATATAATTGATCATATTGCTCTGTTTAATATACCTTCTTTATCTAAGATAGAAAAAATAAGTTATTGAGTTAATATTTTTAATGGATTTAGTTGTTTAGCGCTTGAATAGATGAATAAAAGGTAATGGAAGTTACTCGTATAATTGTCATTACATCAACACACATTAAGAATGAATGCACGAAGTTTATTTAAGTGTGTTTGTGATGATTTTATTGTTTTCTTGTATTATTAATCTTGCTTTGTAAATAATAAGTATGTAAAAGGCTTCAATCGGTTTATGAAATGAATAAAATAATAATTAAGTACCGGGTACCTATGACATGTCTAAATTTGTATCAATACCTGAAAATAAAACTCTTTGAAATATTCTCTTCTACACTCTTAGTACAGTACTGCACCACTCCTACCTACGAAATTTCTAACAACTCATTCACACGTTGTTATGGGAACGGTGTATTGTGAAATTAATATTATTATATCATTATTACTATTAATAATAGCTACAGGAAAATATATATTTAATAGCAGTACGGTATCGATAATTTCAAAAATTTCATTGACATTTTAATTACCACGGAAGGGAGGCAGAATTTATAAGGGAAACATAATTAATGGAAAATGGGTGTTCGTATAGGGAGTGGTGATATTAAAATTATTTATACGTTTTATTATTCCCGGCATCGGAGAATCAATAATCACACAATTATTATAATAATAATGTTACTTAGATATCCTCCTATTTCCTTTTATTGATTTTATTGTATTTTATGTATCATATATATGATTTAAAACAAAGTTTATCATAAAGTCTACTAATTATTTATTACATTTGATTTGGTAAGATATTTAATCTACTGATTGATCATTAGTAATAATTCTAATTTAAAATTGTAGCTCGATTAATTAAGTTTGAGTTGAGATATCCACGACTTTAATCTCAACATTCATAAATTATGTATTAATAATTATTATAATAGTTATATTAATTAGTAAAAAAATATAATTTATGTACATTTACAGACAGATTTGTCCGCGATGAAGATATTATGTAGATCGTTTTTTGTATGTAAATAAAAAATAAGTTTGTATAAACACATTGATCGTCATATACCGCTTGATAAACCTTTTAACTATTCATAGAAATTGAGCCACTAAGATTAGATAAATCTTTTTGGGCTGAACTGTGCCGAGTTTTTGTTTCCTTTTCGAACCGTACCGTACGAGAGATTTGAAAATAATTTACGAATTGTCCAAACCAAAAATAAAGTGGCCAATTTTATTCGTCCAATAGATTAACCCATGTGTGACGCTATTTCCCAAGTAACGCAGATTTTCTAATATATCATTATCGATATCGATGGTATCGATAATAGTGTTCTACGGATGGCGTAGACCGATCTTTCTCTACCATATAAGCAGAATAATTCCCCATGCAATCGTCTGAAATTTTGGTTGAGTGCTATGCCATATTAGATAAATCGGTACAAGTACCTACAAGTCTTACAGGCTTTCAATCAAAGATTTCCTATTATATAAATATAACAGAACTTGTCTCGTGTTAGACAAAATTTCATTGCGACCTTATAGGGGATGCGATGTGCCGTGTTTAGTTACCATTCTAGTGTCCATTACTTTTATGGTTTGTTCATATAAAAATATTATGACGAGTATGTGTGGGATATAAGTAACGGTTATAAATTTTCATTAAATGTGAAATACTTATCCAATAGAGTCCATTCGATCAATGGATAAATTAGGTACCCTTCTCTAAAACTGAAAAATGTGAAAGAGATAAGATTTATTTACACGAAAAATCTACTTTTTGAACATCAACTATTGAAAATAATTTCATTTATTTGTAATTGCTTTATTATATAATTTCTAAATATAGGTATATTCTAGTAATTGTTTTGTCGATTGAACAATATTTGTAAATGAATTTAAGCTAACGTGACATATATGGAGGTTTCTAGGTAAACTTTAAAAGTATTTTTAGAACTTGATTTAAATATCATACCACAAGGAAAGCCGCCTTGACTCCCACGGTATTCTGATAAAATAATTTTTGTGTTGGAGGAATATTAATGAACCATGCATTAATTGTAATTTTTAATAGTATCCACTGTTCTAATTTTCTCAACAACCGACCCAAATTCCTAAAACCACTTTTCATGTATACCTGTCTATATTATATTATATTTGTGAATCTTATACGATACTATAATCACGATACTAAGAAGTATTTTATCTATTTCCAAACGGATTTATATTAATGTAATATAAAATGGACAACGAGTTGTGTGTAATTAAAAAGATAGAATGAAACAATATGAAACCTAAATAGTTTATTTTTTATCTTAGTGCTGAATTATGGAAATGTTGTTGAAAAGCTTTTCCAGGAGTTAGTTTACGAGTGGGTGGAAACTAGGGCCTGTTTTATTTTCTTTTATACGAACACTACCTGCTTACAATAGCTTGAAAGCCTTTCTGTTTGTTGGGGCGTACTTTTGAAACATAATTCTACGCCACGTTTAAAAACACTCGTGTAGTTGCAGTGGATTGGTAAATTTGTAACATGTTTATTATTATTATTGTTGAAACCACTTAAATACGGTTAGGCGTTTTATTCATTATGCCATAATTTCTCTTAAGCAATTCTGTTAAGCGAAAATAACATAATGAAATATTATCAGGTGTTTTTTTAGTTTAATGTGTGAAACAATTAGGTAAAAGTTAACATTACTAATACTGAAAAGTATCATACGTTGGCGGAGTAGATATTTTAATACTTTAAAAATCACCTTTCTCTTGCTGAAGTAAATTTCTCCGTCTCATTTTATTCTAATATGCTTCTTATAATTATTCAAGTTGTTTTAATCTCCTCGAGTTATAATATTACGTAGGTGGCTTTTAAAAATAATATTTCTAGGAATAATTACGGATGATTTTCAATTATAGTAGGTATATTATTTTGTTCTCAAGTCTGGTAAAGAGTTCTTTGTTTACGCTATAACGTCATGGTAATAAGTACCTCTTAAGTATGATGTGACGTGATGGGTTGAATTAGTAATACGAGAATCTGCCCCATCATGTCAGTCCAGGACACGCCAGACAGAGTATACCCAAATCTCCCTTCCATCATACTCAGATCAGCTTCAGGTTTTACATGGAATCACTTCAGCTTTATTGGACAGCTTGATTATTATTTTTTTTTGAATTCACATGGAGAATCCCGAGGATTTTTTTCATTTTGTCTCTTACATTTCTACTTAATAACAGCTTATTTACTTTTTTAGATATATCGATTTTTAAATTATTTTCGTGTGAAAATCTATTTGGCCGAACATTCTTAAATATTTTGCCAATTTAACTAGGTACATCGATAATATTTTGAGTTTTAAGAAAGTCCTTATATTTATTTTATATTCACTTTAGGTATGTGAATATTTTTCTACAATATTTTATACATACTATTATAGTGGTAACACAGCATTAGCTTGAAAAGTTTTAAAATTAAGAGTGTGTGTTAGCACATAATTACAAATTTTTGATATTTAACTTTTATTCAACATACAAGAAGTTTAATATTCAAACTACTAATCTGTAGCTTAGGTGGTGGTGAGTAAAAGATGTGACCAATAATTATATGCATTAATTAAATGTTTCGGTAAAATATTATTTTGATAACCTATTCTCGCGTAAAATTTTTGTTGACTTTATCAACCTTAAATATTATATTTGGAACATTTACATATTTTTGTTATTTAAGTGGATTTGAACACAATGTGCAGATGACAAAACCAATTTGACATCTCGATTAGAGAACACTGTTTTCAAATCCACTTAAACAATAAAAAAATAGTAAAAATTCTAAATATTTGTTGCTGACTGGTCAAATTAGCAGCCGATAAAGTATTGAACTTAATTGTTCCGGCCCAATTAGATGGGAGGACTTATGCCATTCGTAATCTGAAATATGAGATTCCAAAAAATGGTTGCTTCTATGGTTTGCTAAAATGTTTCTCGATTGGTGGATCTTACTTATAGAGTATGGCTGTGTTGGGGAAAGTCAGCTTAAAGCCAATTCGTAAACTTTTGGACTTCTTTCTTACTTCTTCCGATTAGATTTTGCATAATGTTACATTATCTAAACATGATGTTTGATCGGTCTTAAATACTATGCCCGCGCCGCGCAGATAACTTACGCTTGGGATTTTAATAAATTTTATAAATATTAGTATCATGAATTTTGAATTTGAATTTGTTTTGTTTAGAAATAATATATTATAGGTCTTTTCAAAGAAGAAACAACAAAATTTTAAGAAGGCAAAAACATGGTAATAAGTTTCTCTAAACCCACTTCCTAATAATTTGTCTTTTGGCTTATAACCATTTCGCAATGTCTTAAACAAAAGTGCCTTTTAAATTTATTGAAAAGGCAATTACGTATTTTATGTTTCACATAGCAGACAACACTAAACCTAAAGATAATATACTACAACGCGTTTCTTAAATAAACTATTAGCTAAAAATAATTAATGTTTGCGTTAAGCAATAAAATACTACGAATAAGAATAATTGTATTTTGCATATAACATAATTTTCTTAGTTAAAATCCGTTATTATTATTTATTAGAATAATATTTGAAAAGTTTTTTTTGCAAAAGATCTATGCTGAAGTTGACGGTAATAGTTGAATGTTTGTACGAGTGTAATAAAGTTAATTTAGAGATTTGCTTGACTTTCTTAGTAATTCTTGTCATAACTTAATGCGCTCATATCATTTCACTTGCATCTTGAATGATAAGAGCTTTTCCATTATGTAAATGACTGTAATGAGATTTTCTGAGTAGTTTCTGGAACTAGATGGTTGTATATATGTAGATTTATATAACAAGAAGGAAATGGCATTCCCCTAGAATTAAGTTATGCAATTTAAAGTTGCATTTACTTTAGTTGGATGTTAGAAACTTTATATTCATTCTATTTTGTGGCAGCCAAACAAACATGCCCATTTCACCTTGTAAATTCATTGTTTAATAATGAAGAACCTTTATAGCATTGTAGTAAAAGCATGTAAAAATTATAAATATCTAGATTTCTTCGCGAATCTCTTTTCTGAGTTTAGTCGAAATCATATCGATGTAAATATATCTGACACGATGGAAAGCTTTGCTTAGGTGAATTATTTTTTATACAGCCTTTTGTAAAAAAAACATGTTTATATTATGAATGTTCGAGTTCGTCGGTAGCCTGGAGGTAGAGTCGCGGCCTTGTGAACAAGGGGTCCGGGGTTCGATCCCAGGTGCCGGCAAACTCCCCTTTCACCACACAAGCTTTTAGCTTACTGTGAAAGGTGTATAAGGTTGTATTTGGGTTTATAACAAAAACCCAGATATATATTTAAAAAAAAAAAAAAAAATTGTTATTAAAATCATAAAAAATGTTTATATTTTGAACGTTAAATTTCAACGCTAACATAGTTTTTCACTGTGATAATAATCCGACTTAAAATTCTGTTTCATGATATAATATATTGTTATATATGTGTGTTATAATACAATATTCATTGTATATATTTATCTACATATATAAGTAGATATGTACATAATTAAACAAAGAAATTTACGGTATATACGTGAAAACATGTTAAGATAATACCACAAATCACGTAATGCAGGGCTACTGAAATATTTCATTAAGCTTTTTTTGTTGTTGTTGTTGTAGCGTGTATTAGGAAAACTATTGGGAGGCAGGTATATATACTCGTACATTCTACGTTGTTTCGTTTACACGTAGTCATAAACAGGTAAAGGGTACAAAACAGGGAAAATATATTCATGTTGGCTCATTATGAAAAAGGTAGTTTTTGCTTTTCACGCGATACGCATACAGAAGTATAAAATATAATATAATGCTTTAGAGTGTATATAAAACAAGATATACACAGAAATATTGTGTCAATCAAGTATCTACACTTAAAAGAGTATACATATGTAATCGGCACAAAATTCTCTGAATGGAGGTTTGTTCTTACCTCGTATTCCCAAGAGAAACATTTGAGATAAAGAAGAAGAAAATAAAGGTAAACTCCGAATTGAAATAAACTTTAAAATAAAACTAAATTTTCTGATGTAGAACAAAAACTACCCTCGAGTCTGTAAAATGTCTTCTAAACAGCCGTGGTGTCGCAAAGTAAAATCATCTAACCAAAAAAATATGATTTTGGTCGAAAATTATATCAATTAATTGCATAATGTTTATATCTGTCTGTATTCGTTAATCTATTACACATCTCATTAATTATGAATAATGTTTTTGAATTCCTCCCTGTTTATGTTTTATGTGTAGGTTAATTTCCACGTGCGAGTTGTAAAAAATCAAAACTCATTTAAATCTCAATAAATTAACTAGATATTTGTACCTAGTAGGTATCTAATAGTTATGTTTCCGTATAATTATTATCCTGTGTTGCGTTTACCTATTTCGGAGTCGTCTGCTCGGCGTATTATGATATTAATGGGATCTTGGAAGATGAAAAGTGAGATTGTAACGCGCCTTACTACATATATTAATAAACCGCCAGTAAAGTTTGAAACAAGCTTAGGCAGTATTATATTCAGTAAGTACATACTCAAGGCTTGATATTTATTTATGTAGGTATGAAGTTTACGTAGATTGTAAAAGATACACAAAACATAAACTTGTTATTTCTCATCTATAACCAAAATATTGTAAGTAAAATACATTATCTTATGAATATACGGGAAACATATTTTTTATCTGTGGTGCATCAAAAAAAATGTGAATCATTAAATATTGGATATTTTTCTAAATCAATAATTTTCAGGCATTGCGTCTACCACAAATAATTTATTTTATCAAATTTCTTTTAAAGTGATACCAACTGGTACCAACCAATACCAACGAAAGAGTTTCTCATTAATTGTTCGTGTTTAAGTGGTTAATAAAACATAATTTAGATAGCGCTATGTTGCCACCATAATCAGTGTGAATTAAATATTAATAAATACTTTTATATGTAAATATTAATCGTACGATCAGTCCTTGATTAAAAGAAGTATGTATCAATGTACGCACGTACAACGTGTCGTGTTGCTCGAGATAGGAAAATGTGGAAAAGTGTTGAAGAGGCCTATATCCAGCAGTGGAGAGAAGAGGGCTAGCAGCAGTAGTAGTAGTAGTATCAACGTTAGTTGTACTTTTCAAATAAATGATTTTGTCACGATATATAATATAGGTACATACAATCTCCTTTCAGAATAGATGAAAATTTCCCAAGATCCTGCTGATAATATTATACGTGACGCTGTAAGTATATTGGAGCCACAAATCCTCCCCTTATTAATAAACTTGAAGAAAGTTTCGATCCCCAGTAATATCTCTTTATCCGTCTTTCGATTGGCAAAGTCGTTAAGTAATCGCGGTATCCCAGTCCATAATATTATTGCCCCTTGGGTAGTCAAGTATCTGTATTTATTTAGAACTAGAATTGTTCCCAATATTGCCACGATATGTGTTTTCTGCCAGCTCCGCGGCATCTTTCTAATATGCCTGTCATAATTCATCATAGAATGCGACGTGAGCCACATATTTGGATGTTGTCACACATTTGTGTATTTATACATTTTGGTTTTGTGATGAATCGGGATGAAATATTTTTTTATGAGGAGAAACTGCAAGTGCGAAATGATTCCCACGGAAGTCGTATTTTTTTATTTTTTCATCTAGTCACGTTCACATTAGCTTTTTTACGATTCTCATAAAATATATGTACCTATGCTGTAAATTTTCTTTGGTCGTTTCAGAATTTTAGCGAAAAAGTGACGCAAATTTAACGTTTTATTAGCAAAATTATTAGCAATATCTACATATATTATATTACCCAGTGCCTGCCGAGTATGGACAAATAAACACGATTCATATACTTATGTATACATTATATAATAACAACAATCTTAATCGATTTCGCTCGGATATTCGTTTGTTTTCTTGTTTGTTCACAGGCTTATGAATTAGAATTATTAATTTCAAAATTATTAATTAAAGTAAATAATTTGTTATGCGATAATCTATTTTCAAATGAAGATGGAATTCACGTATAAATAATTACAGTAGTTGTATCAGAACTTAATGCTTTCATTTATTCGAAGTTTTGTTGAAATGGATTCTGAAATCCATTTCAATAGATCTTTATATACTAAACCCAACCATTCCTGATAGTGTCAAAGAGATCATTGTGTATATTGCATTATTTTATTTTTATTTCTGACGCGGATACATATTATTATGTATCTGAGATTATGTGTTATAAGGTTTTTGTATTTAAATTTGAATTCTTGACACAGACAACTTTGTTGAAGATAGAACATTATCATGTACAGCGTCCTCGAGGTGCTATGGCACAAAGATGGCGCTTTAAATACTCTCCGTTATTATTATCATTTATTGCCATGAATCTCTTGAACGTCCATATCTTTCTTTATTGGGATGTGGAGTATTCAATATGTATGTAATTTCTAATTCAATTAGATATTCTTGTAATTGTCTCCCTTTCAATACGTCGTATTGTTTGTTTACGACCACGCAATATCTTACAAGTTTACTATTTGCTATGGTTGCTGACAAATGATGAAACCCTTATCAATGTATTTTAACAACAATCACGATTAATATCATGTTATTATTAATTATTTTCAATTTAATAGACAAAAGTTATCATACCGCCTTATGCTTTATTCATAATAAAATTGTGTTCGTTGGTATCAAAACTTTCCTCAAGAAGGAATATTTTATATTATGATAAGCTTTGTTTGCAGAAGTATTATGTGGCTTGCAAACTTTTGTATTTCCTTTTCTACATTCATTTAGATCTGTAATAACCGCTTCAAAGGAATGAAAATAAAACTGTTCATAGTGATATTATTTTTTGAATTTCACAAAAAGGGAGATAAATTATAATTATTATTATTGTACAATATTTAAGTGTCGTATCCTTAAGGACACTGTAAAATTTATCAATCCTAGGACATAACAACTACGTCATAATATAAAATAAAAGATTAAATTAGAACCTCGGAAACATATACATATTTACATTATTAATCCACGTTAGAAATTATATACCTACATTGTTATTACATTAAATATTTCGGATACATTATGTATCCACGTCTAGAATAAAGGCAATTAATAATAAATACTTCACACAATATATAATTATAGAATATTTGGTAATTTAATACGAAATGTTAATTCTTAGTAAATTATACTCCTTTGTTACTAATCTAATTATGAAATAACCCTTTCGTCCTGATGTGTTTACTTGATTTATAATATTATGATATTAGTTCTGCCCATATCAAATAATTATAATTAGATTTCACAGAATGTCCTTATTATCTATACCTTCCTGTTTCTCACAGGAATAGGAAAAATCATTATAATGGTTCTATATTATTTCTAACAAATGAAAGAAACTTAATCCGGTTCTAATCTTGGATTTGCGATTCGAGTTATAAAATAAATACTACCTACTCGATAAGTTAAAAAAAAGTATTTTTCATAGTTTCACAACATTCAAATTTATCGAAACACAAGCCAGAATCACAGTCAAAAAACATTTAGGTATGACGATATGCATAGAAAAGTCGTCGCACCATGTCTGCGCCAGAATAAAAAGAATATCATTGGTGCATCAGGCTTTCGCCATATAAAATTAGGGTACGGTCGAATCAACTTTTTATTGTTGTTTTGTATATATGTATGCTTGATATAAACTTGTTTTGATAAAAAAAATAGATTCACAATACACAGACTTCTGAACAAAGTAGAAATAAATACTTATATTATCATTGGACATTCTCAAAAATGAATAATTTGGGGCCATTGCAGGTCCGGTGACGTGTAACAGACTGTCGATATGTAGTGCCAGAACAACATCATTGGTAAGCAAAATGATAGCTTCTGCTTTTATCGGCGCCCTTGAGACTGTCGAATAATTACCTTCATCAAAGGGTTATTTTTAATTTCAAAGACCATAGATGTAATTACATATATATCTACAAAATAATTTTGATTGATTGAATTATTTTTCAATTGGATAATTTAGATTATGTAAATAAAGCATTATCAACTATATTTATCCTCCAGGAGTTTATTAAATAAATAATCTGCATACAAAGTTACAGAAATTAATTATATCAGCATTTGTCCCAATAATTACATCCCCGAATGATATTCTGAATAAACAGTTTACAATAATTCAAATATTGTTACTAACTTCTTAATACTCCTTTGTAACTGTAGGTACGCTGTATCAATATTAATCGAGTGATAAATATTTACACATTGAGAACTACTTAGTAATAATATCTTTATTACTTTGCACAGATATCTATATTCAGGGAGAGATTCTGATACAATTATTATTATTGCGATTGTGAGAAACCATTACCAGAAACTTAACCGGATATTAAATATCATAATATGGTGACTCACATAGGGAGACTTAGAATGAAGTAGATAAGGCTTCCGTATAATTCATATATTGATTATGTTCGGGAGTTTTTTCGTTAAGGTAGATCATTTGAATATTTGAAATTAAACTAAGCGTTTATTTTTTTACTATTGCAAAATATGAGATAGTCACCTACTTATAAACTAGTACAGAATAAGTAACTTAGTTTATTACATGTATATTATATAATAAAACTTCTTATGACATATATTAATTACGTTGACAATTTTTCAATATTTAAAAAAAAATATATGAAAAAAACAATATTTCCATTCGGCTATTTACTGGTGGTGAACATTTATTTCTTTTCTGTGAATTAATATCAATGTTTTATCTAAAAGGCGTTCACATTTTAATTGTCACCGTACAAGTGTAGTCATATGGGTATGACACTTTTATACGATTGTCTAGCTTAAGAGGGCTCAACACCCCTTCTTTGGGATTTCATGCAAACGAATTAGCAAAATTACTATAATTTTATTTTTAATATATAACCCTCCTTTACACGAGACTTGTCTCTATAAGGAGGATGTTTAGATTTAAGTTTTATCAAATAGTCTATGTATTGTAATGTCTGTATAATTATTGTTAAATAAAATAAATAAAATAAAAATAAAAAAATAAATAAAAAATATTTTAAATTCTGGATACCATTTTTGTTATTTTTTATATTTATATAATATTTTGAACATTTTTGAATGCGATTTTATCATTTTAGTTTTATTTTGATGCGAGAAATATAGATTTTTTTTTTTTGAAAATTACCGTCGCAATGATGATAGGTTGAGTGGTGCTATTTTAAACAAATTATCCTTAATAATACAAGAGTGTTAATAAAATTTTAAAACCAAGATTAATCTTAAAATATCGTGAATTTTATGATACACCTTGATTTATTTATTTACAACACTTGGATTTTATTAATTATAATGACAAACTGCATATACATAAAAAAAATCATTATCATAAAAATTATAGAAAATGTTTATAGTTCAACCATTTGTTTTATTTATATAATAAAATGGAATGTTGTTTACCGTGCATACTACATATATAACGTCATTGTGTGCAGTAATCAAGAATATAGCGAGTTTCACAAATTTTTAGATTCAGAAGGCATACTCTGTGCCGAGCGAGAGCATGTGGGGGTATACTCGCTCCGTCTCTGAATTAGGAAATAAATAAATTCAATTTATAGAATAAATACAACTTAAATTTTATTTATATGTGACAACAAACTATTCTTTTATACTCATGAATATTTTTGCATATAAAGTTTTGGCTTATATTTATTAATAAAGCTATTTCATTTATTATTTAAATAATTTTCTCTGCGCCTACTAAAAATTATTGCCTGAAACCACTAGAGCTAAATCTGATTTGTACCTTAGGAAGAACGGCTGTTAATCATTATTCACCTAAAAGTGCTATATGTATTTGAGTGACGGCTATGTTACGAATAAGTACAATGTGCACATCTACATAATCATACTCGTGTCATCGTATTGTTATGAATGAATATGTTTCCATGTTGTTTTATTATTTCCAAAGTCTGCATGATGTATGTGAAATGTTATTTTTTCCGTCCCATGTCGCATTTCACTTGATTTGAACCATTGCATTTACATTTGGAATGCACCATTGCAATTTTGTCTGTATATTTGTTTGCGTGTATGCTTTGTAATAAAAACGATAAAACAGTATTGAACAATGTACTTGAAGTATGCATCTATTTACTTACAAATTGCATTAATTTAAAGGGAATTCTTTTATTAGCAACTGTAAACCGTGTTTCCTGTGACGTTGTTGTTTTTCAATATGTAATGTTTAGCACATACAAACTTTATTACAGATATTTACTGATCCATTAATGATGCATTCTATCGCAGTAGGATTTATATCTATCGTATAATCAACTAGTGGATTTAATTGTTATAGTTTGCATACAGTACACGCACATTACTTATTGGGGTCGGTGGATTTAATTATGGCCTGCTGGATTTGACATAATGACAGTTCAGTTCCATGGTGAATTACACTTACATTATACGACCAGTGACAGGGTAGCTTTGTTTAATAATAATAATATTATCATGATGCACATTTAGATTTTCATATTGTGTGCAATTTGATTATTGTCATTTTAAATTTATATTACGATTTAGCTAAATGTGAAATTTATTTTCATCAAGTGGTAGTTATTTTAATCTCCAAAAAAAATAAAAGCAATCCGAAATTTGTAGCAAAATTATGATATTTGCCATGTAACTATAGGTCTTTTTACAATATATGGTTTGAAAACAATGCTTTACATTTAAAAGTATTAAGAATAAATAATATATTTCTATATTTTATTAAATGTATTATATATGTACCTACCTACATAGTTTTCAACTCCAAAAGTAGCGGTGTTTATGTATGTAGTTTCATCTCAGTTTTATACTGAATAAAAATAAACGTTGTAAGCTCAAAATAATTGGCAATTTCCCCTTTAATTGGGTTTCCAATCCAATTTAATATTCATAGTTGCAGGTATTATTAGATTAAAATGTCGTTTTCAACTATTTTAATTATTTGAAATATCTGAATAAATTAACAATACCTATTGTAGTGGTTATTTTTCAATTATCTTGGTTGCTTTTATTATAAATATTCGTTTTTCATTACTATCTAATTACTTACCCAGAAAGCCAACACTTTAAACTGTTGAACAAAGACCTCTCCCACAAACCACAACTATCTAGATTTTTCTATCCTTGACCTTTTGCATCAAACAAATTGATACAAAATATATGGATGTCCTTATGCATAAAGGTGAACTTCGAGCCTGTACAATATTTCCCGATATTAAGTACGAATAATAAGAAGCCCTTCATCGTGAATATAACGGTGTATTAACATTATTTGATATTTTGTTTATCATTGTTTCAATAGGTTTTTTCTTGTCTTGAGTCTCTGTTCCTCGATATACAATTATGTGATTTTCCTATAAGTATTGTGTATAAATTTGTATGTGGAAAATACTCATCGTTCATTTGTATAAAATATTATTAATTGATCATTTTTTTTTCCATTTTCCCTATAGACCCATTTATCAGATTATATACGAGTATTTGATTCTCATACAAAACTTATTCGGAAAAAAGATGAAAAAATATCGATCAGAATTAATTCTTTTACATAAGAGCAGTTATTCATCCTTGTTATAACAAGGAGTCGTGTTTTGATTTTATGACTGATAATTTTTTCTGCAATCAGTCATCTTGTATGACAGTCTGGAATACCTTATAAATTACATTTTTTGTTTCGAAGTGACTATGTGATGGAGCTTGTATATCATTAATTTTCAAAAGTTTACTTCAGAGCAATCTCAGTTCATCGACTTCACAAAGTAGAAGGTAGCTAGGTACATAATTTATTATTATTTGTATTAAATAGTCAAATGTTCTTTGAAGTTTTCATATTACGAATATAATCATATCGATGGTAAGGGCAAGTTAAAGAGGTATGCAGTGCGCGTATTTATCCAACCTTCAAAAGTATTTCTGCCATGTTTGTAAGATCGTACATTGACCTTTGTGTAGTCAAGTTGGTGAACTTTTCTATATATATATTAAAATTTGGAAAAATATTTTGCCGATATCCATTTTTATTATAAACTAGTTTTTGTTACCCGGCTGAGATAATAAATGAGTTACCGAGAAAATGGAGTAAGCGTTTACGTAGATAAAATTAGTAAAAACCTCATGTCAATGAAAAATGTTGAAGTTTGACACCTCACATACCCATATTTAATATTTTATAAAAATAGGTAGTTACCTACAAGGAAAAAAATGCTAAAACCTCTTCCCTATGACTATGAATATCGCTATTTATTTGATCTTTTATAAATTTCCATACATTTTCTTAGTAATTTTTGTGACATGATCTCATTAAAATTGTAATTTCTTTATCAATACGTAAGATATTTAAAATGTTTTTATCCTTAAACCTACCCAGAAGATGAGACCTCGTATAGAGTGTATTATTTTACTTTTATCATTCCTAATTTCAGAGTCTATTAAGGACATACCCACATACATACATATAGATATATGTACATATGAACGGACTCAAATATTTATGTGTGGATTAGGAGTTCAACTTCGTTTAATATAAATTTAATATAAAATTATATACTGTGAAGTTTCTAAAGTAGTAAAATATTAGATAAATTACATATACCTATATGTCCTTGTGTTGTCTTTTCTTACCCCACCTGGAATACGGCGTGAGGGTACAGATAGATATTAAATTTACACGAAGAGAAATACTAGATGCGTGGGTGAAAAAAGAAAGTGAAAAAATATACACTTTATACACCTTCGATAAAAGCATACTTAATTAATTTCAGCGAATGTAATAAAACATTTTTTATACGTGGCATTTGGTAATATGAAATATTAGAAAGGTATGTAGGTAGGTACTTTCTTTCCAAACTAAAGCATTCCTTGTTTGATATAAGTGTGTACATATTGATTTCATTACGATACGATTCTTTAATATGTAAATATATTTCCTTTTAAATGATTATCATTTTACGAAGTTTTTTTTACGAAATATAAATACTGAAATCCCAAAAAAAAATCGGGAACATCTTCATACGTCAATGTCGCACCGAGGTGAAATAATTATATTTTGAAGTTGATGGATGACTACGTATTATTCATATCACATCTTCAGAATGTAATATTATTATTGTGATATAATGCGGCTCACGGTTATACTCGTATTTCATTTAAATCGTGATAACGCGAACATATCATATGACATTATTTGATTTACGATTCGAAGAAAACTATCAGTGGCTTTGAAAAAAAAAATTGAGTACTTACTCGTAAAAATATGGGCACGGTCACGTTGTTAACACATACTCGTATATATATATATATATCTAGAAATAACTTACCTAACTTTTGTAATGTATGTATTTGCTTCTCTCGGCTAGAGGGACATCGAAGGAGTGTCGTCAAAAGATTCCACACATGGAGGTTATGGTGGTTTTTTGGCCGGTCAGCCCTTCAGGCTGCCCACTATGGCGCCTCCGGTGTGGACAAATTTTGTGCAGTGTAGAATTCGGATAAATGGAAGTCCCCAGACTTCTGCGCTATCCGGGTGGTCGGTGGGTCTCCTTCAATGTTACCTAACTTTTGACCATAAATTTCTGAACATAGACATTTTATCCAGCGGCATGGTGAATAACCAATTAAATAAAAAAAAAATCTTCAGCGTTTTGTTTTTTTCTTCTTCATTATGGTGTTGCTTTCTTTACTGCTAACAACCTTTAATCACATAAATATATATCAGAGTATTTTAGTTAAGTCACTGCTATTTCAACTAATCACCTTAGAATTTAGTTCTTCAGTGAGTTGTTCAATAGTTTTGAAAGGTGTCATGCGTGTGTTTCAGTTATCGTTGATAGGTATTTGGTAATGTAATTCCAAATCACACATACATTAGTTAGGTACATGCGTACCCACAGTAGATTTGATAATATTTGTTAATGTTATCGTAGTTAGGTACTTCGTAATATTCATATTATATAATGTAGTATGTAGGTACATATTATATTATTAAATATTCATACATTTTACCTACCTGTCGAGATTTGAGAGTTGAATTAACATGTGATTTACTTAATGAACTCAGTAAACGAGTCACAAATTGAAGTGATGCACGTTTGTAAATATTTTTTTTTTAAATTTTCGATGTTACGAACTGCTGCCATTTATTTTACAAAATTGCAATTAAAAAAAAAGTATTTTTTTTGTATACTCTATAAATTTTAGTGTAATTATCAGCTGTACAGAACAGCTATTGAATGAATGTTAACTGGTTATAGGAAAGTGCTAGACTAATGCGTTGACTATTGATACAACGTCCACACCACGCTGCTAGTAAAATATTAATGCAATACACCAGCTCTTATTTATTTTAGCGCCGTTGGCGGTTGCGATCGAGTTTTTTGCAGTAGCGAACTATGCACAATGTCGCGCCACCAGTTTCAACCAATCACAATCACTAAATCAGTGATGTCATGAATGTACTTAAGTATATTGAAGATTTCTAGGTAACTTTAGTTATTCTGTTCTATTGTAGTATGTTATATGTCGTGGTTATGTATTAAGTATTAACAATGTCTTGTAATGAACGTAGCGCCAACACATCGATTTCGTGTCTCTATTTCTTAGGACTATTTGGTCGCTAACGGTTGTGATTAATTTGGTACGACTGGCCAGGCCAACCAACCACAATAATCAGTATTTAACCAAAAGTGATTTTGATAAATGCTGAGTGGTTCATTAGAAAGGTAGTTATTTATTTCATTCTAGCACGATTCCTCAGTTTAATTTAAAGTCTAGCGTGTAAGACACCATGCCAAAATCGTGGTTCAATGTCGAATGCTAAAACAAAGATTTTTTTCCTCCCATCCTTGACATTTCCAGTATAATTATATCTATTGTCGACGTTGTGGTCCGTGAAGTAGGTAAACCAGCCTTAAGGGATTTTAGTGTGAACATGATCCACACACCCTTGTTAATACAATTACAATTATATTTACCTACCTATTACAAATTAAAGTTGTAAGTAGATGTAATCTTATATAATAAATGTAAATAAAAACATTAAAAAAAAGAATAGCCATAGAACTACCGACATCAATGCACGTTATTTGTATATTTCTCTACGACACAAATTTATTAAGTTTTCAAAGAAAATACTTCTTCTTCTTTTCGTGTCGGTCGGCAAATGATAAAATAACAAAAAACATTGAATCCACATCTATATTCCTATTCGAAAATGTTTTAATATGAATTTAGAGAAAAATAACTTTTTTAGATATAACCAAGTTTCAACTGTCTACACATTTACATACAAATAATCAGTTGACCATAATGATTCACGATTTAATGAATTTGTTTCCTTTGTACTATTTACCAATTTACTACATAATTTACTAAAGCCTTTGTATGGAGCATTCTGCTTTATGGTTGTGAGATGTGGACCATCAGCAAGAGTGAAAGCGGACGGTTGGCGGCCTTTGAGATGTGGTGCTACAGACGCATGCTGAAGATCCATTGGTCGGAACACGTCGAAAACGAACAAGTATTAACCAGGGTAGGCGAAAAAAGGCAACTTCTTAAGAGAATCAGCCAACAACGAGCTAACTGGATTGGCCACAACATCAGGCACCCAGGACTACTCATCGCCATCGCGGAGGGTAAGACCGAGGGGACTAATGGCAGAGGCCGACCAAGAGATGCGTATATGGATCAACTGAAGAGGGACATGAACTGTGGCTCATACGTAGAGCTGAAAAGACTGGCTGAGAATAGGGAGGAATGGAGAAGAAAAACCAAACTCATTGCAGACCAATCCAATGGATTGTAACTCATTATATATATTGTATACCTATATTATATAAATGTTGCTCATTACAGCTACTGTTTTCTGTTTTTGGCTTCAGTAACTATGAAAAATTGGCACTTCGTCAATTTGATGCACTCGGTCTAACTATTATAATAGAAACTGGTGATTTATCTATACAGTGTACCTACTCGTACACATTGAGTTCGTTTGATATTAGGAAAAAAATATTAAGAATTAAGAATACGTTCTTATACGATTAATCTAATCCAAAAGAGCAGAAATTAATAAAATTAGTTTTACGATCATAATAAAAATATGACAATGTTTATAGTATCTCCGTAAGAAAACCTGAAAAACGACAACTAAATTGCGTAGTTTATAGGTATACGTTACAAAGTCTTAGCATTTCCCTTATTGCGAATGAGAAACCGTAGGTAATGATAGTTAATTTGCTGCAATAAAAATGCATAGTAATAATTAATATTAAAGGTCAGAATGTTTGTATTGTACCTTTATATCATCAATAGCACGATTATGTTACGATCTAAGAATATTGTCACAATTTCAGTGTTTAATGTACTACTCCGTCTTTGTACTAAGGTTTGTTTTGAAATTAAACATTTAATAACTTTTTTCCGTAATGGTCTAAATCACTCGCAAACGAGTGGATGGTTATGAGAAGAATAGAATTATGTTCATTCAATACCTAGACATCATTATTGTCTAGGTATTGCTGATTCAACTACACATACATATTACAGTATTACATAATTATATTAACACTGAGTTAATGTTTTATATGGGTAACGATATTTTGTACGCATTTTGCACATACATTATGATGACATCTGTTGTTTTCAGCCATTAATATTTAATTTTGTTTCATATATACTTTTTATATTGAACACACTTTTACATTTGAATTCAAATTACTATAGTGGGTACTAATTTATTAATGTGACAAAAATATTGTTAGTAGGTATTTAATTGAAGTAATTTGTTATTCAAGAAATTATAGTTCATTTACTTACTGTTTTTGATATGAATAAAAAAAATAAAGACGTTTGTGAACATTGCTCGTATAGGAAAAAGTGTAGGTATTAAAAATTAATTATTATTTTTTATCATTATTAAGAGAACATCAACTTGAAAATATACACACGTTAAAAACACATTTTACTATATTAAAGATAATTGTTTATGTTTAAATTACGCAATTCTACCTTATTGTTTGGTCACGTCCATTGAAAATATTAATAATCTAGAATATGTATATCTATAAAATCTTTTACTCAATATTTTTTGAATAATGAAAACGTTCAAAGCTTTAAAAAATCATAATATCAAATAAATCATTTATATAATATAAAAACGACATAAAATCTTACGTTATGTTTGAAAACTTTGCTATTGTCCCTGCCATATGATAAAGTAGATAATAAATATTACGGAGATCTGTCTTCAATATTTGAATGCCGACTTAAAAGAAAACATTGATCTTGTGAAAGGTCACTCGCTATTGAATCGAATGTTCTTGAACTTTGCAACCGATGCGATGGTGTGATCTGAGATTTAATATTTGGTCTCTTACCTCATGGATCATTTACTCACTCCAGGATAATAAATTTAATTGATTGATTGAGCTAGAATAACATAGCTCGGTCTTTATTAAATTACCCATAATTAATTTTGGAAATAAATTAAAACACCGATTTTACGGAATATTATTTAAAAGTTGAAGGTTAATGTTATCGGATATGTACTTAATATGTTATGAGCAATGTCCGAAAAATTTATTCACACATATTATTTCCTTCCCTTTGTCCAAGTTGGATCGAGGGCCTATACGTTGAATAGTTAGGTACTTCCTTCAAATACATCTTCCTGTCCATTGCGACTTCTTGGACTCACGACCACTATACAAATTATTATTATCTCATATCTCATTTATTTAACAAAACAATATAAGATTCTACATTTTGAACACAATATAAGATTAACAATAAAATTTAAATATAACATTAAATAACAAAAACCATAAAATATTAAAATAAATTTATATTCAAAATGTAGAACCCCAACATTATTCGAGTTGATTCTTCCATGATGTTCTATGAAATAGTGCAATCATGGGAGATCACTTACAGAGCTACAGGGACAAAAACCTTCTTACTATCCTGGTGGACGATAGAAGTACGGCCTTCTGCATGCTGTATTTGAGCCTGTCACCTACTCCCAGTTTTCTGAGATTGCTTGACAGACTCTTAGGTATTAAACCATTCACAGACAACACTATAGGCACGATGATTGTGGTTGGTGTTCTCCACATATCTTTGATTTCATGAGCAAGATCAAGATATTTTATTATCTTATCTTGCTCAGCTTTATTTAAATTTTCATCGTGCGGTATAATGATGTCTATGATGTATGTTTTACGGCATCTGCGATCAACCAACACAACATCTGGTCGATTAGCTATAATAGTTCTATCAGTTTGAATTGGTCGATCCCAGTAGAGTTTAGTGTCATTGTTTTAATTTTTTTCATTTTTTTATTATTATTATTATTATTATTATTATTATTATTATTATTATAAAACATCACCCTGCACTGAGACCATAACAGCTTTTGTCCAAGGCGGTCTCAGCAGGAAAAAATGAAAAAAACAAAGAAATGCCAAGTCAAGAAAAAAAAAATATCATCAAAGGAGAATCTCTATCCTGGCGATAAAGTCATTGTATGTTATGTTGAAAATATCGACATGAACATTCAAATTATTAAACAATTTTATAGAATTTCCGACAGGAGAGTTTGGTATTATGACACCTGCCCTTGTCAGCTAATAGTTTTTTTTTACCTTCGTTTATTATATTATTGTGTTTAGGTATGGAAGTTGTTGAAATATATGTTTCTATAAAGTTCAATTATGGAGTAATATGTATGTATATTGTATATACGTATATCTACAGTGTACCTATACTTGTAACATCGCATTATCATGAAATTTTTAATTAATTACGTACCTGCTAATAACTCTCTACTTAGCGTAATAAATGTCAGATAGGGAGGTACTTCTACAAATTACCTCCTTCTAATAGAAGGCTTCTATAATATATTAACGTTAAATAAACCATTTTTTATATTTGTACTCAACATATAAACAAATAACTATCAAACTGTGAACATTAGTTATGATAGGAATTAAAGGTAAATCATTCTTCACTTCTTTCTTTGCTGAGCGCCATCTTTTGAAGATTTTTAAACGTGATATATTTCAAAGTAAAACCTGAAGATGGCACTGACGGCTGTTTAAAAAATGTGTGGGAATTCGTCAATTAGCAAAAATGTGAAATATAAAATGACTGAATAGATATTGAAAGATATATTATATTATAATCTGATAACTTATATTTACATAATTTGCTACTTTGACGAAATGATTATATTTTTTGTTTTTCAATATATATGTAGGTATATTATGTACCTACATTGGTTACAACATTAAACATTACACAGTATCAAATATCAACAAATATAATGAAATGTACAGAGGCTGAGCTTATTGCTTGAGTGTGATTTTCTAAAAACTAGGAAAACGTTTACTTTTTATTGAATATAGATAACTAAAACAATTTTATACAGAACTTTTGTTGATAAAATTGTTATGAAATATTAAGAATGTGATACTTCAAAATCTTTGTTACTTACTTACACTTACCAGAACAGAATAAATAATATGGAGAAATAAAGCAGTAAACGTCTTCTGATAATCTTCATTTAATTTATGCTACGTTTCATGCTCGAGGTGTAATTTATAGGGTGATCATTCGCTTCGATTAATTACAAGATAATTACTAACATAACACAGTACCTTCAGGTTCATATATTACGGTAGATGTATATCGCAATTCACATAACAGGTATATACCTAGGTATATATTTCAGCCTCTTTCATAGTAGCGGATTTGTGTAACTGATATTTTGTTTCCACCATTTCTTTCTTTAGATTTTTTTACACTCCCTCGGGAGCACAGGGCAGAAACAAGGCTTTTCTCTATTCATAACGAAAATAGATTTGCCGTTACCCAGACATTCTCAACCGTTTGATGTTGCTGTTTTATAAGAAGATTTTAAAACGTTAGAATTAAGTACATAAAAATATTTTTAAAGTTATTTATATGCCATTACCAACATTTCCCAAAAGGGGTAGCCAGCGGTCTTACTGCATGTAATAAACACGCGAGAATTAAAAATTTAGTAATTCATTTTAGTATAAATATTTCAGATGTCTTCACATCATTGAAGTTCGTTGCTTGGTGTTAACTGATTCTTGTAAGATAATATTATAATAGGCAATGTTGCGAGCTAAGATAGGTATTTGACTAATATTTCATGCTTGTTTGAAAATGTGAAAATAATTTATTTGCAATAGCAGTATTGGTATCATAATATTATCTCATGATTGTAATGTAATGGGTATCATGTAATAGTTTGTTGTTACCTAGGTACGGATTCCATTAATTCCAAGCCAATATTATTGTGTATCTACTGTAGGTAATCTAATCCCTATGTCACATATTACCAAAGCTAAGTCTAATCCCTCAGAAAATCCATTAACATGCATGATTCTGTTCACCACACTGACATTACAATATAATTATAATAATAATATGCCAGATGTCGTGCATATCACAATAGTTTCGGGAATTATTTTCGGCATTAATACAGGAAGATTGAGTCTACTCATGCCAATACCGGAAATAATTAAATACATACATACATACCATTACGGCATTTCCCACAAGTAGGGTAGCCAGCTGACTAACTGCATGTAATAAACACTCAAACTGTTCTCTCCGTGCCAACAAAAAAATAAGACATTCAAGATGTGTGACAAACTTCATCGCTGTATTTATTTATCATTCAATTTACGGCCAATGTGCCATTTACAAAATATATACATATACATACAATTTATACATTGGTGTTAATCACATACACACAATTATTGATGTGATATAAAAAAAAGAATACGAGTAGGTACGCATTAATATAACAAAACATAAGTATACAACAAATACATAGGTAGGTATTTAAGTTGAAAAGTGATTTTACAAGACACTCCAAAACTCACGGAAAAGACTGGGATATAAATTCTTTGCCGGGCAATCATATCCATATTTAAAAAAAAATATACTAGTGTAATAAAATAAGATGTATTTTTGAGAAAAAAATAGTATTAAAAGTAAAATAAAAGTAGAGTAAAATAAAAATAATAAAAAGTTTAATAAATGAAGTTTTCATCAATATTCAATCACATTAAAGTTGACATGCTCATAACATTGCTGAAATATAAATGGATTCTTATAAATTCAATTTTATCTTCCCCTGAATAAATACTAGGTACCTACTGAAACATTTCGAAGTGAATAAAATATTTTAACATTATGTTGTCATAGATCTTGTTTTAATACACACAGTTAATCTTAGGGAAATAATTTATGGATATAGAATTGACTATCTAAATTATTCTACCAAACTACTTCATAGTTAATCACCGAGATTCGCTCACAGATCAACTATGGAATATTATTATGATAATATTATATTCTAGTATGTATGTTGTTATAATCCCTTTAATAACATAATGTTATTATATTATATATTATTTATTGATTTGGCGGTAGTAACATTGTGGTAGTGTCTAAACATTATTTCAAATATTATGAATAAAAAAAAAACAACTTGGTCTTACGTTGATCAAAATAATAGTGGTATAAGTACAGATTTTTGACTTCAAATATTTGTTATAATATTATAATCCCTTTTAAGTTATTTTTATACCAGTTTTTACAATTACTTTACATGAACCACATTCTCGTTGTTTTAAAAAAATATAACAGATTTTGTGTAACCATTACTATTTTTGCAAATGCTATGAATACACATGTCAAAAAATACATTTGTTAGATTGTCCTAAATTATTAAAATTTCTATGTCACCATTAATATACCTCCTCCCCCGGTTTCGATTTAATACAGAAATTTAAAGTATTTCATGATCTTTCGTTTTGGAAAGGAATAATTTAATTTATTTAAATTTGCCAGAGTACAATTGGTAGCCTTACATAGGTTTTTTAAAATTCTATATGTCTACTTGCCCAGTCAGTCCGTTTATAGCTCGGGGACTGATTTTTTTTAATACTTCATTTTACGTAAATTCTATATGTATGCAAGTGAGACGTGGACATGGTTAAAGAAGGATGAAAGTGGCATAAATGCAGTGGAAATCAGATCGTTGAGAAGGATGTGTGGTAAAAGTCTGAGAGATCGTGTGCGTAACAGTGATATACGAAAGGAATGTGGAATGAAAGTTGGCGTTATAACAAGGATGATTGTAAATAAGTTAAGATGGTAAGAGCACGTGGAAAGAATGAACGAAGACAGAATGACTAAGAAGATATATTTGGCTGAGAGGAATGGTGCTCGGAGACGTGGACGTCCGAGAATTAAAGGGCAAGATCATTTAAATCAAATCCTACAGGACGGTCACGTGTTGAGCACATTGAACTGGAGAGCATGCATGAGGAATTGTATGACAGTGACGGAAGCGAAAGATGTATGCAAGGATGGAAGGAAGTGGCGCTCAATCCTTTCTGCCTACCCCGCGAGGGAAGCGGCGTGATAGTATGTATGTATGTATTTTACGTAAATTGTTTATTGTAACATTTTTAATTACATAAAGTAATTAATTAAAACGTAGGTTGGAGGATAATGTTTCACTATATAAGATTAATCTAAAAAACATCCAGAAAACTAAAATAATATTATTGCAGTGTTTTCTTCTTATTTTGTCTGGCCTTAGATAGGTTGAATGACTCATAAAATATTTTATTGAAAGTTATTATCCTTTTGCTTATATATGTTTTCATAATATCTGAAACAAAATTATATAGAGGGTATGTGTAAGTAATACAAAGTGTATAGATTTTTCTTTAAACCGTGGTGTCCATAGCAAAGAATATGCCTCCCATTCTAACACACCTATTCTTTACCGGGGACTCCATGGTCTCTCACTCTTTTTTGTATGTTTTCGAAAGTCCAGTTAAAGGCTGGTGTTTTTTTTTTAAATCACCAATAAGGTATTAAAATTTTTCAATAAGGTGATTAGGTGACACTCATCCCAAATGTTGAAATATCTTTATTTCTCGAATATTTCAGGAGTCCAAGGACTCCTATTTATCCGTTTAGGTGAAAATTTATTAATATTTGAACTCTCTCTAGTCTAATACCAATATGCCAGTGTTGGCATCTCCGATCCTACCACGTCAGTGGGCGAGGGACCCGGTCTCATCTAACCCCAAATGTCTAAACTTATATTGACACAGAGAGGACAACTTGCATGTTCATTGAATGCACTTAGTTCGCTAGTTACCCCACCTGTAAGAAACGCCATAATGAATAATTATTCTGCTAGTTGCCTCAATTGTGGCGTATACTGTTGTAATAATTTTTAAAATGAAACACGATATCTAGTTATACCACTATTGACTTTATTAATTTTGCAAGCCGGCTCTCAAGAATTTCCGCGCTCATCGTCAGGCTGTAATGAAGCTTCACTTTACTTTTGCTTGACGATGAGAGCGGAAGCTCTTGAAATCCGGCTCGCAAAATTAATAAAGTCAATAGTGGAATAACTATATATCGTGATTCATTTTAAAAATTATTAATATGAACCTTCACCAAGACCGGTCGGTTGATAAATTAAACTTGATACTGTTGTAGGTGTAGATTGTACCGTTGTCATCAACAAAACATAATTATAATTAGATAGATTATCTGGTTTCAGTGATTCAGTATTAGTAATGTTAGAGTCATCATGTTATTTCCAAATATTGTACACCTACATGGGTACATATTTTCATATACCTACCGGTCATTGTGTGACATTTGAATATGAAATATTGTGACAAATAATCAACCGAACAACTCGCGTGTAATTGATAGAATTCAAGTGATAATATAATATTACATTACATTTTGTACATTGGGTCTACATAGTGTGGATCAACATCTTATAAATTAACTTGTTTGTTTTCTTTTTTCAATTTATACCAATTATTAAAATTAGTTTTTAAGTACCAAATATTTAATTAATACCCACAAATAATGTTGAAGTAGATAATTTTCAATCAAATATGGTAAAAATTAAGCCGTTAAATAGAGAGAAAGTTTAATTGAGCATGCGCCTAGTGTAAGTTTTCTTCTAGAAATGCTATAAACTATGGTGTGTGTTATTAAAAAGAAGATCTTTTAAAGAAGTTTTTAGGAGATTTGGAGAGCTCGATATTTTTTCTTAATGTTTTGAAATGGGTCCTTTTCTTTATATTTTCTAATGCGACCTTGTTTACAAGAATTTAATTTTTTAATCCACTCATTCTTAAAACTTTATAATTTCATAATTTTATTGTATGTTATTTTCTGGATTCGTGCACTTATTGTAATGATGAAATTTAGCTTAATCTATGTTCCATCGAAATACATTAACAAATAAAAAGTTTAAATAGTAAATAAATAAATCTTGCCTTTGAGTCACGAGGTCCTGGGTTCTATTCCCGGCCAGGGCAGATTGAAGAATGACCTTTTATAAATTGACCTGGGTTTGGGTGTTCAATGTATGTCTTTAGTGCATTATATTTATTTATCGTCGCGTTAGTACCCATAATACAAGGTTCAATCTTAATTTGGGACTAGCTCGATCTGTGTGAATTGTCCATATATTAGAAAAAATAGGTAATTTTGTTAAAAAATAATCCTTTGAAAATGTTACATCTGTATACATTCTGAGTACCCAGAAGATGTTCCAAATTGTCCCTTCTATTTAGTTACCATATTGGTTTGTCTAACGTTCTGCGCAACTCCCTGTATATATTTATTTTGAATATATATTTATAATATGTGTAAATTCTCTGTCATGGCAATTGGCTGTGTAGAGTTGTATTAAAAAAATGTTTGCTTAAATCTGTACTGACTGACTAAAAACTGACCTATCAATGTACATTATTGATAAAGTCGGTTCAATTATAATTTGGTAGGTAGGTATATATTTCTTACATTTCATACCTACATATTGTCCACTCGTCTTACAAATATCTTTATTAATTACTATTCAGTTTATTGTCTGTAATAAACATAATTTATGTTTGATTGATTTCAATAGAAATGGCCTCGCAAATTCATGGAAGTACGATGGTCACAGCACGTATTGACAGGTTGTGTTCAATTGTTTGCAACAATGCATATTGCTTTGTATTGTAGTTAGTTATCTGGAACAAATGAAATCAATCAAGAAGAAAATGTTTGTGTATTCATCTATGAGAAAATTCAGTATAACAATTATTGTATATCCTTTGGATGCAGGAAGATTTCTTATTTTTAATGAATCAGCTTCACGTTCACCCACATAGCTAATGTAAGGTTAAAATAATTAATTAATCAAACAGTATGTTAAACTAATCTCTTTGTATGTTGTCTAATTAATGGTTTGTGTTGTCTTAAATTTATGTCAAGGTTTTCGCTAAACAATACATTATCCTGCCCACATGTGAAACCGTATTTTTTGCGGCATTATTGTTTGTTTCATTCAGAGGAATGAAGGCGGGCTCACTGTTTTCATTGATATATAAATATAATAATTTTATAATACTACAAACGGACGCACAAACCATGTTTTCGTCACAAGTAAAGCCAAGCCATGACTAATATTGCGATCATACGATCTGTAGTGACATCACTAACACATTAATTACTACGCCATGCCGTAATATTCATTAAAATTATATCTCTAAATAACTGTATTATATCTCTAGTTATTACTATTATATCTCTAGTTATCAATGTGTAAAAATTTATATGTTTATTTTGTCAAGTATTAGATTTTTGTATATGATGAAGTTCTAGACTCTAAAATGTCGATTAATTAAGGGAACGAACGAGAGGTTTCATTAACATCAAGAATTTAGTTCCAGCTATTTCGATTCTTTTTGCATGCAAAAAATAAATTGGTCTTTTCAATTCCAAATTCCAATCCGGCAGAGCTACACCCACCATGGTAAAAACGTGATGCGGTGAACTATTTTATAGCTCTTGGAATTTCGTGAACATTTTTTCTCAATATATTTTGTATAAAAAACATGTACACATTATATATTGATGCCAATAAAGCTTTATTTATTTATTTATTTATTTATTTCGTTAAAAATAAACTCCATCTCTACAGCTGCTATCCGCAATGCTTTTTATAATAATTCTGCTCCGTATCATAATATTTTGTTTAGGCAAGTAATATTATAATAGTCTATTATACATATTCAATGAATCAACTGTTGCATGACGTTATGTTGTTTTTAAAATAGCCTTACCATGTATGCCACATGTGCCGTTATTAGTGTAGATTCGTTTATGTTAAAAAAGTAAAACAAATCGTTTATTAAACATTAAAGTAGTAACATTAAATTCATCATTAAAGTAGTAGCCATCTATAACTTAAGAAAAATATTCAAATTAAAGATCAAATTTCTAGATCACGTTGTCAGATCCTCGAGGAACTTACAACTTATAGAGCGTGCATGAATTGTTGCACAAAGTTTGTCTAAGGACAGAAATAAATAGCGCTCGATCGTTTCTGCATACACCGCAAGGAAAGCTTCATGATGAGATGATGATGGCTTTTCCAATCTTATATTCTTGCATTTTAACAGAAGATAGGTCATAAATAAATTAAAAAACGTATTCAATGACTACCTAAATAAATAAATAAAATATTCTATCCTAGAACACGGTGAATAGTTGTTTTCATAGGGACAATTATTTATTAGTTTTATAAATGTAAGTTTTTAATTATCTTCATGTGAACGGACTCGAAATATTTGTGCAGGGATTATTTCAGAAATCAACATTAATTATTAATAATGTTATGCAATGCCAGCATTCATTAATGTTGAATTGCTATGAATTGTATCTATTGTAATGAATGCAAAAGGCCATCTAAATTGTGAATAATTACTACTACAAATGTTAGAATGGAGGGGAAATAATATCTTCGATAGGTAATATTTGATTTAGTGTGTGTTTTAGATGAATAATTATCTCCAGTTTTAATAAATTTTAGCTAACACTACTCTTGTGGACTCCAATAATATTCCTATTATAATGCACTTTTGAAATATGCATCGAGTATTGTTATGTCTAAATCGTCTCATAAAAGATTAACCCACAAACAATTGTATACAAAATAGTAGATGTGTAAACTGATTAGAAAAACTGAAATTTTTACCATATTTTTTTCGTCTCGATGACGAAAACTTAGAATTATTGTTGCAAAATAAGTGAATTCAATGAATCTGAAAAATAATAATAGTTCTTATTGAGATTATCAACTGTTACTTATCTTAATTAAGAAAAATAATAATACCTACACATTAATGATGAGTTCTTCGTGTAACGGACCGCGTTTTTTGATATTCATGTAAGTTTTGAAGCTACGTTTGAATTTGCCGCTTCGACGGGATTTTAATTATTTGTGGACTGTCTGTTTCATTATACATACCCAATATAATTATTGTTAATAATGTATTTGAGTAATTAATTAAAAAAAAAAAACTCTGACTGTTAAATTTGATAAAATAACTCTTTCATAATTATGTTGAAATATTTCTGATCTTCTAAACAATTATGTATTTTTTTGGAACAAAACTAATGTTTTAAAATTCGTTGTTTTAGGTTCGTATTATTCATCTTCATAGTACAAGCATTTGGTAGATATATTTGGTAAGTAAACCTTTTGCTATTTATTCTATGGAAAAAAAACGTAAACAATTTGTGTTTCATTTCCGTAAATAACCAATATGGAGTTTTACAAAATAAACGTTTTTATCAATATTTTCCATTTAATTATATTATCAAGAATCGAAAGATGTGTCTACCACAACTGTCAACTGTTATCACAGAAACAATTTCATATTGTTAGGTATTCCTAATATCGTCCTTTAATGATATTAATCAAAGGGCGATAAACGAAGAAATAAATGTTGAGAATTATGTATAAAATATTTCATTCCCATCAATTGGGTGTTTTTTCAAATATGGTATTATTATTTCAGTTGCCAGTAGTGTTGGAATATTTCTGTAACGAATTAATAATTTCCATTTCGAAGATTGTTTGCAATGAACAAACTGACATTTATAGTAACAACACTTGATTTCGCTCTAACGAGATCGTTGAATCATCCCCCTACTCCATAATAAAAATGAATTGATTCAAAATGTGTAAATTGTCGTCAATTCCAACACTACTCTTCTGATATTACAGAGCAACGAGTGAATAAACATGAAATCGATTTTGGATTCGACATTCTAAAACGAGCGGCAGGAATAATATTATATACTAACTCATCCATGCCGTTATTTTGCTACCAACAATGTGTAAGTCTGTCTCGGCATCTTCATTATATCTAATTAGAGCAATAAATATATTACATGTAGGTACCTACTAATATTAAATTTGTTCTTTCTGTGTTATGATTCCATTAAACAAATGTAAATGATGAAGCAATGAAATAAAAATTAATAAATGCCTTCGTTAGTTAGCCTTCAAAACGGTAGGTAGGTATATTTTATATAAGTATTATTCACCTCATAAAGTTGAAATAAGTATAGTTTCTTTACTTAGATAAGATTCTAAGAAACAATATGTTTATTCAGTGTATTTATTTAAAATATATAGTGTAGACGGCGGCAGAAACATTGATTTGATTAAAATAATATGAGCAAAAGTATACAAATTGAAACGAAACAATTTATAATTTTTAATATAATTTCATTTAGTGCCGTACTTTAGGATGCCGCGCTGATTTCTTTTGTTAACACCAGCCACTTGCTAAAATACTCTGGGTAAATTGATCTCGAATAATTTTTCTTGGATAGAATTTTATATCGAACTAACAAACTGATATTCTCAAGTATTATTACAGGTAATATATTTTTATGTAACACCTGAATTGCTTTGTAATGCGATCCTATGCTCGTTATTCACAACACGATGTTTTTTTCAAATGATCAGTATTGCCATATTACTGTGTATTATCTATAGGTACTTACAAATGTCTATATTTTTGAAGATTAATGTTTTTTATTTATCTAAGCAACTGGGATACTTGATATCTTACTTTTATATTGAAAAATAAATAGATATTATATAATTATTGTGTATTCATAAAGTTCAAACTAATTCATAATTCTATACTATTTTGAAAAAAACTTGAGTACCTTATTTGCCTACATATTTTAAAACAGAGTATTTATTATGTATATAAGAAGTTCAATACAGTTTCTCGGAACAATGAATGATGCTCATTGCTAAATCTTTATCGGTACTGTTAGTGGATGTTCATATTTTGTTTCTTATAATGTTTGTAATTAAATTGCCTTTTATTTGATAACAAGGAAAAGGTATGTCCTATTATTATAATTTAAATTTAATACTCTTATCCCCTTTGTACAAGTATGTCGTAAAATAACAAAGCAGAATAATTTAGACTGTGGGGAAAACATAAGCAATCATTAACAAATTCAAATACAATTAGTACCAACGTGCCTAAAGGATTCTGAAATTTATATCGCATAGATGTGGTTTACCCTGTGGTGCCACGTGATTTTGTTTTTATCACGTTGCCTGAAATATTTTGTTTTATTTTACAAAGCTTTTGGCCAACTCGTGAATTTATATTTCATGATATTACTTAATGTTGTATGTGGTACATCAAAACCTGTGTAATAATTTAAAGTATAATTTATTAAACAATCCTATCTTGTAACCATCTCAAAACACTTTTTTTCAGTAAGATAAGTATGTTGTGAGTAAAATATAATGAGAGAATATGTGTTACACTACCCTGAATATAAAGGTGTAAAAGCAACCGGGGAACATCTACATAAGTACCATGTGTTTAGGTATTCATAGAAGTTTAGAATGATATGCATCAGAGAACTGTTTAATAAATTCACAAGGAATTATCTAGGGAACACGCCAGTTCTTCTTCTGACTCCTGATTGGAAACCTTCGCAACGTGACAGTGATAAATCTTTCATTCTGTCTTTCTTGACATGGGGAATTTCACGGTATGTTACTCTAATTTAATGAAAGAGGTGCTTGTGTCGTGTACTTCTCAGGTGGATCTACAATCGTTCAATACATTTACTACTTGATGTAGCTAATTCATACAGGATATTTATCACACCAATATACGTAACGGCGTCATAAATTCAGCGTGCTCACAACTATCGCGATGTTTTCAAGATATCAATATAATTTCAGCTGTAAATAATGATACTGGATAAGTGTCTTTATTTTTATATATATCTAATAAATTACATAACTTGATATCGTATTTGTATCAGTTACGATATCTTCAATATTATTTTTTTATTTCGAAGAAACAACAACTATGTGCTATTGAGGTTTAATAAATTTATTAAATATTTTTATTTAGTCCTAGATATTTCAATTTCGCCGATTACAACATAATTGATTGTATAAAGTAAACTTTAATAGGAGACACCTCGTTATTTATCAGACACTTTTACTGTGGTGTTTTTCGATGTGCTAGTTATGTATATTATATACCGATAACGTAGACACACGTAAAAGTAAAATAATGTATATTGTTCCCGAATACTGCATAATACATAAACATTTTTGTTGTGAGAAAGTTCGTTAGCATTACTATAGGATTACTCCTATACATTTAAGACTCTCTTTCATACCTCTTTTCTTCTTGATACATAAAAGTTAACAACTTATGTATATTTTATAGTCGTTGCACATAAAGGTATAAATAACAACAATTTTATGCGCTCGTGAAAAGTAGAAATATATATTCGTCGTTTATTTTATATTATGTTCGTTGTTTTGCATCCTTCTTTTTTTACTTCTGTCATATTATATAAACCTACTAATCATTACAAGATCTCACAAAAGCGATGGAGTTTTTTATTTTCTTACTTTAAAAAAAATTGATGAATATCTGGAAAAATGAAAAAGACTCAATACATAATGAAACATAAAATAAATATCAAAAATAAACAAACACAGTGAAGTTTTTTTCAATAACTTTAGCAGAAATACGAGTAGGTACACTAATTTAATTTATTGTGTAGGTAATAAATATCAAATTCAAAAATAAAGTAAAAAATAATATTATTTGCATTGCCGTAGGTATATGTTTTTGATGAGAATAAAAATATAGAGTATGAGAAATGGTGTATGTACAAATATTATTTTAGCAGTTTTTATGGTATTCTTTTTCCTAGAAACCAGAGACGCTTCGAAAAGAAGAAAAACTTTAGTAAATTTAATGTCAACTAACAATAGCTCCCGTGTACTACTGATATATTATTTTCTTTCGTGCAAATGAATTTCATTAAAATAATATAACATTTTCTTTTGTGTTGTCTTAAGTAATGTAACATTTGTTATAATCCTACTATTGTTTCGCTCCATTGTATTATACTTTTCAGTTAAAAAAATATTTGTCAAATATTTCCAGGTAAAAACGTTATTTAGATAAAAAATGTTATTTATTTATCGAAACTTTTATAATTACGTGCCCGTGTACTGCTGTGTAATTTATTGTAAAAAATTATTCATAAATAAAAATAAGATTAATCTTTGCAGTTATTGTGCGAGTAAACTTCACAGTTTTAAATTAGATTATATGTTAAATATATATTTTTCAGATGTTTCAGTTAATAAAATGTCGCCTTTGGAGGAAAAGTTGTTCGGTGTAAATTGGATTGTGTTTACCTTCGTACTAACAGTGTGGGTTGGATTATACCTAGGATGACATTAGTCTCTCTCTGAATACTTGTACGAGGATACGAATACCTTATACCTATAACAAGATTTCTTAAAAGACACGAAAAAGTTCAGTTACCTGGGGAAATCATAGTAAAATGGAAGTCATGCATATCTATGTACAAATGTACAGAAACAATTACCAGGAGCTGAAAAGTGATTCTCAAATTATGGTTGCTTTTCAAATGAAATTCTCAAGTGTTAGTTCTCAATCTCATTATAATTGTATCTTCAATGAAAACCATTGGTTAAGTTTAAAGAAATAATATAATTATTCGCTTTTCCATCATCGTTCGGTCTTCAACGCTGGGTGGAAACAAATCTCATTCTGATATCATAGTCATTGGAAAAATATATGAAAAGATTCACCTAATACCCGGATATATCAGGAGTCCTCTCAGGTGTAGACTGCTATTTATTCGCATATTCAAACCAAAACTGGCCTTACGGCTAGGTTTGAAGGGCTGGCCGGCCAATACCACCGTCGTGAGAATCATATGCTCGTACATACCTACTCGTATAATACTATTCTTTTTTCAATATACCTTTTTTGAGAAATGGTGAGAAAAAAGAAATATGAAATAAAGAAGGGATTTCCAAGGCATTAGGAATTTATATAACTATGTTTCATTCTATGAGCAGACCTAATCTCGGAAGGGTTCTTCAACGTTTTTTTTTTCACTTCTTTGCGATATATTGATTTAATGCGTTTTTTTTCTTTGTTCCCATATAAATACTTCTAAAACCAACTTATATTTTCTGCAAATACGCGTATTGTTAAATATTATTCCTTTTTTACAATTTCTGTAGAATAATAATATAGGGTAGCTAATAATGCTACTCGTAAAAAATACCTTAAGAGACGTGAGTGATACAAAGTATTTATAAAAAAAAGTAAATAAAATTGTACGACACATTGTGTTATAAAACGTTCGATATAAAGTTTTATTCTTATTCGTTGTTTTTTGTTATTCCTAGTACGAAAGCTCTTACACATGTCGACATTATTTTTTCTTTAATTTATACGTTCGTTTTTTTTTACTTACAATAAATAACGCGTATTTGTTCTCTTGAAATTTGTTTTCTTTGTTGTAGGAAACGATATATTAAATTCAAATAAATATTTATTTTTCATAAAATTTCATCTGTTGAGAATAAATAAAATTATTTGTTAAGTTTTTTTAACCCTGCTTAAGTGGGAAAGTAGAGAGGAAGAAACGCCATATACATTTATCCTTAACATAAATTACGTAAATTTTTTGTACTCGTAAAACATACGTGTAAAACATTTAATTACTTATTTAAATCATGAGACATATGGAGGACGATTCATGTAAGTTTATTAAGTATATGAAGTTTGCATTTATATCTACCAATGAAATCTCACTCGTGGGATGTTATATGTCCTGATAGTATATAAATGAATAAACGTATAAATTACCTAAACAAATTCACCTACATAAATATGTAATAATGTTTCAAACGTAAATTTTATTTACTTGTTTATATATTATTTATTTAAAGATGTAAACAAGGAAGCATGTTATTAAAATACTTATGTCACCTTTGTGTAGATTTTCCCGTTGCTTTATTCCTATTCGTCTACTAGTGTTGTATGCTGTATTATCTTTAGTGTTAGAAGTTGTTTGTTTATATTTATTTTCCTTAGAAGCATGACCTGGCTGCGCTATGAATAATGAAATAAAATATGGGAATAATACATAAGGTTCATCTATCTGAAACTATGTCAATATAAGGATCAGGGAATATTGTTATAATATATATGTACATAATATTTCACATGAACATTTCCGTTTCCGAGTGTCCTGTAAAAAGGTAAAGATATTTTCCATTTTAAATTCAGCGATGAGTTTTGCTACCCTTGCTGAAAGTCTTAATTTATTTGTTGCGGTGCATGCCACTATTCGTAAGCGTCGGGTCACCTCTTTCTCTCTCTATCCTGCAAGAGATGCATATCTTCAGATTAAACCATGTCTATATTTATATATGTCACTTATATTACACTAACGTAGGTAATCGGTAATCAGTTGAAATATGTACAATTTTATATACATTTTTTTTAACCAATAGGACGCATCTTCATTTGTTATCGTAGACGAGAATCATGAATGGAAGTCGATGTTTCTTGTATGAAGATATTTTTTAAGTCGCTCTAATTCAATCTAATAGCCGTCTTTTTACCCATACACTCTGTGACAAAGAAATAATATTACTATCTAGAAATCACAAAGGTGAATTGTCAGTAAGTAATGTTTTTCTGTTTGCACAATACTGGACAGGTTTATTTTTTTTAATGTGCAAATTAATATATTCTGTTTATTCATCTGTTAAAATATTGTTAACTACCTGCAGACACGTCGTGTAAACATATTGCAGAATATGAAAAATGTCATGACATTTTTGCTGTTGATAGAGTTACGCGCTGAAATAATTCTCATACCTATATTTTTTGAGCGATCTTGCTTTATTAAAAGTTTAATACACAGTTGAGTAAAGAAACTATACACAGTAATAACAAAATAATATCTGTATAAATAAAGTGTTCATATTTTTGATATTATTTCTGTAAATATACGGAATCCACAATAATATTAAATTAAGTGATAAATACCTTGTTCCTATTCCTTTTCCATATTTGTTCTCAAAACACCTGAAAGTAGACTCCTACGCTCAAACAAGACATCCACTAATATGCTGGAGCAAACAAGTTCTGCTTCTATGACATGGCAATTGATGTCGCAGGACCCGTCATCGGGAACTGACATCCCGAGGACCTTCGTAAAAACTAATCATTGAAGGAGACCCACCGACCACCTGGATAGCGCAGAAGTCTGGGGACTTCCATTTATCCGAATTCTACACGACACAAATTTTGTCCATACCGGAGGCGCCATAGTGGGCAGCCTGAGGGGCTGGCCGGCCAAAAACCTCCATGTGTGGAATCTCCTTCGATAAAAAATTAAGAAAACAAAGAGAAAATAAAAATGAGCAGAGGGCCGAGTTGAGGTGTCCGGAAACTTCTTTTGGTATTCATGCCGGTGAACCCGAGGGTCGCCGGTGCCGGAGTCTTCGTAGACACGCTTCCCTCCCCAAGGGACATCACTCCCTGACCTAAGACTAATCAATAATAAAAACTAATCAATAATAAAGTTCAAAAGCAAATTGAAGACATGGCTTTTCCGGCACAATTTCCCGCAACCTTGAGATGGACGCTTCATTAAACGGCGCCGAATAAATCATCCGGCATACATACATACATAATATGTGAGTGACGTTTGTGTAGAAAAAACACCTAGAACATAAAATATTAATGTTGTTGACCGAAGGTACTTGTTGGCAGTCCATTTCAAGATAAAATTGAAAGAAAAAAAAACACAATATGTAGTTAACTTCCAAATGACTTTTATTAACTTCGTGTATTCGAAGACTCTCGACTCCATCATCAGGCGATTAGTAAAAAGTAACTTTTACTAATCGCCTGATGAAAAAAAACACACAATATGTAGTTAAAAGTCATTTGGAAGTTAACTGCATATTGTGTTTTTTTTTTCAATTTTACCTAGAACATATAATAAAGTTTTGAGTATTGATATGTACCTATACATATATTTTTTGTAATAAATGGTTTATCCTTGAAAAGGTCCGCCTGGTTGGTGAATTTAATTTTCATGCATGTGTCGTTTGCATCATTGTGTCATCAATAAATAAATATTCAATAAATTATTTAAACAAAAAAATATCATTTGGAGTGACGGCATTTATTGTACATGCACGCCAATTTATCGAACTTAAACGCAGCTATCACTGAGAGTTTGATCCACGTGGTCAAGCTACGTTTTTCTCGGATGTCATTTATTATATTTTTTCATTGATTTGATTTTAGTAATCATGTTCTTTTGCTACACGAGATGAAGTTTTTGATGAGAAAAATGTTCTTACATTTGATTTTTCGTTCTTATTCCTCGAAAAACAGATTATGAATAAAACATGGTCAGCATTTTTCATGTTTTTTATAAGTACGTTTTTTCACACATTTTCATTATTTTTCTTATTTCATTCTTGTCATTTCATTTCGATTACTTCCCAGTACCTCGATGTCTTGTTCTTGACAAGAAGAGAGTATTAATAATTTTCTACTTTGGAATATATTATCCTTGATAAAATGTTTTTGCCTCACTGCACACTCACATATATTACATGAAAACATGAGGTACCTATTTAAGCAATTGAATTTGGTGTTACTCGAATGATGATGGTTGTCAAACCATGCCATATTTGGTGATCCACTACTGAGGTGCGCTTGTACTTATCTATAGATACATAGTTGTATTGCTGGGTATTGCGTACTTACGCTGCTTATGCTGAAAATTATAATTGTTACATTAATTTCAGTGTACGAGGCCTGAACAGGGTCATCTATCTACAGCTATATACAGTATATGCATTACTGAGTACCTAACTACTGTACTTGTCTATTTAATTATTGTACCTTCTTTTATCAACTACTTTTATATACTTTTTCTTAAGAATATTTTTGCACCTGCTGTTTACTGCTACTAAATAATATATATACCTTTCCATTTTATGAATATATGTATATATATTTTTTCTGTCTTTTAAACTTGTATTAGTGTTTATATTCTTTTTATCTGATTGTTTATACCAGTACTTACCTATTAGAAATTGATTGGTAGTACATAATTATGTTATTTCTTTTTCTTTTTGTATACCTATTGTTTTTCTCTTTATGCATTATTTCTCTTGACTGTTCCTTTTTATTTGTATTATTTGTAAAGGCTGATACAGCCGTTTATTATGTAAATAAATAAATAAATAAATAAATAAATAAATATTACCATGTACTTACATATAATACTAGTAAAGCATTATTGATCTCGTCTATCAACGTGTATTCAAGTCGTTTCATTATTTTTATTTCATCATTTTCAATTCGTATAAATTACAGATACAACGATTGCATAAGCAGATCATTGTATCTGTAATTTACGTTTATGTATTCCTTCAAGACGCTTTTCTTGTAGATGTATTTGACTAAAAAAATATTCGATTGTGCTTCATTGAAAAAAGCTCTTGCTAGACCAGGAGAGTAATTAATTGGTTATTCAAAGCAACTGATATTAAGTGACGAATATCAGAGTAACGATTATGAAATCTGTTAACTATTGTATATTAATTTAACATGTCCTGTTCTATTTTCAATGCGCACGTTTAAATAAAATTAGGTTATTATTTGAATCGTTTTTGTTATTTCATATTATTGGAATTCAATTAATGGTTAATTGAATATTCCCTCATAATAAATCAATTACAAAATACTATTCGAGTCACTTAATCAATGCCGCGAATAAATAATTGAAAACAGTTTTATGGAGTGGCTACCAAGTTGTTGAGACGGTGGTCGTGGAATCCAATCTAAATAAGGTCTTCCTTCAACCCTATGTGCTCGTACAACTTAATTAATTTCCAGTGGTTGATTACTCACAATTCAACAAAACATTAAACAATTTAACAAAGTTTCCAATAAGTTGAAATCAAATCACCTTTCACGACACTACCTTTTAGTAGCTTACTGTGAAAGGTGTATAAGGTTGTATTTGGGTTTATAACAAAAACCCAGATACATCTTTAAAAAAATGTTCTTGTTATAAGTTCCTTTCTTTCGATTGTACCTATTGTTAAATGACACGGTTTATTGTTTCATTTGATTTCATTTACTTGGCTGCAGCTTAACTTTCTAAGTTCGAATCAGATTGCTCTTCTCAAGTGTAATGATTTACGTAATAATCCATTAGTTTAATTAAGTAATAATCATTAATTAATAAATTTCACATAATATTCGCTATTATTAATCTAACAATCAGAATAACAGACGTAAATAATATTAATTAATATTTATCAGATGATGGTAGTGCGGGTAGAATTAATTAGATGTTAGCGGTTTCAGTTGATAATTTAACATTATCTACATAGGTAACTCTGTCATTCCCTTCATCTTGATAGTTTGTATTTTATTATGAAATACTCAAGATCAAGTATAGTAGGTACACAAATAGTCTTTCGTCGTTTGATATAGGTTGACTGAATCTATCTTTTATTAGGAAGCGGTATGGTTGTCAACCCAAAGCCACCCTAGTACTCGTGTAAATATCGGGGTCAGTTTCTTAGAAATATACATCTTCTATTGTATAATAAACCTATTCGTATTAAATAGGTACGTATTACTGAGATTGCTCCAACACCTGATTAACAATGTTATGAATAGTCTTTATTTGATAGAGTATTATTGGAATTTCATTTGAACGCCTAGCACCGGAATATTTCGAGAAGAAATGATCAATAAATTTCTCGTAACACATAATAATGGCTATTAGTTTTATATTAAAAATATCGGAGGTGTATTATTATAATATTAGACCACAATAATAATCGAACGTATCTGACGTATGGAGCTACGATATATCCAATAGTTTTTATTCCCAAATTATTATATATTCATTTTTCACAAATATAAACTAAAGATAAAATTTAATAATCTATACGCCTAACGAACTACTTGAATGTGCTGTCAAACATATTTTATTCTTTTTTCATTTATGAAATTTTTCCTTCAAATAAATATTTGATGATTAGACGTCGAGTAACGTAAAGTCTTACAGTATTAATATTATTTAGGTACTCGGTAATACAGCAGCGCTTCCACTTTATGGACGTGTTTAACAACACTTTATAATTGCAGCTTTTTACGTTATATGGAATTAAGTTGTAAAGTACTCTTCTCACTATGAGTATCGTCACATCGGAGGGATAGTGGATATGAACAATAACGTACCTACTAAGAGTACTACGGAATGTACCTATACACTCGTTCAATATCACATTAAAACTTTTGCTTTTAAAGTACATAACTTTTATGCTACTAATGGTTTTTATAATCATAACGAGTCCCATGAGGAACTTAAAAAATTTGGCTGATGCTTCAAAATGTCCGAAAATATTTTGTATATAAAAATTATATATCTCATATTCAAAAAAAATATATATGTAGGTGACATGATTTTTCACAATTAAAATGTATGGTTTATTTTGTCTCAATTTTTTGAGATTGTGAATACTAAATAGTAGGTACTGAAAATAATAAAAAGAGGGACAAAAATTGTGTAAGTTTTTAAAACTGTTTTTCAAATTAATCAATTAAGTTTTTATCACAACATGTTGAATACTATCATTTCATTTTGAATATAATTCTTTATTTTAAACATTGTTGAAATCTATAAATATAATTGAATTAATACTCATTCTGCAGAAATTTCTGTAACATCATTGTCGTTTTGTTTTTTATTTTTTTTTTTTAAATAAAATGTCTATTTCCGATTTAATAATATTCTTACGGATATTATTGTTACCCCTAAATAATAATGAAATACTTAGGTACCTTTCATCCTTATTATTTTACAATACAATCTATTTTTGTTTTATGATTGAGTCGTTATCTCATTTCAATTATTATTACTTTTTGTTGTTATGTTATTAAAATGGTAGAAGCATCATATAGATGATTCTCATTTTTTTTATAATTTATTACATAAAATACTCGTATATTCTGAGTTTGTTTAATGGAGATATATTCGGAATGGGTATTCTTTATCTAGATATTAAATGTGGAGAGATAATCTATTGATGTAAATCTGAAATATCTCAAGGAAATAAAGTAATTATCAAGAAATCCGGGCTTCAATTTCCCACAGTCACCTGATTGATTGCCTAATATATTTCTTTCTAATAGGCCTCCTCTATTATCGGTTCGGATTTTTTTTCTATCCACTTATCTTTGCCACGAACCTTTAATTTATCTACTAGATAGTACCACGAATATCTTGATGCTTTCACTTATATTTATGGATATAAAGTTTTATCGGATATCATGATTCTGTAATTTAAAAAAAACATTCGTTAAATATTTGCACGAAAGTGCCGTCAGTGATAAATTTAAATGTTTATTTGAAACGTGATTTTCAAATGATTGCCTAAACAAAAAATATAAATATATGCTACTGTTTTTTTGCGTCAATAACAAGTATCCTTATCAGATGGACTGAGAACTAAGTGCGAGTGCCCGAAACACCTCGATTTTCTATTGAAATAGAATATTGAAGTTTTGCTCTGATCACTCGTAAACGAGTGGATAGCCTTTGAAGATAGAATAGAAAAGAAATCATTGTTGTTCAAAATTGAAGTAATTACTTCATTATTACAATGTAGTTTGAAATTTGTTGTGGGGAAAGAAATGATGAAATCCATTATTTTCATAAATATTTGAATATTTTCATGATCATCTATATGAACTGAAGATAGAGTCGCACATCATACGAACCTTGAGTTCTATTACAACTGTTTGAATTTTATAAAATTGAGTTTTCGGTTAAGCTGAAGTTTTGCTTAAATCTAAGTCGAAAATAACTGAAATCAAAATTTATATTTCTGTCGGTCATGGTTTAGTTAGTGTAAAAGGAAACAACTTTGTGATTGAATAATAAGTATAGATCCCTGTGTATATCTGACACTTGCTACTATAGCACTAACCTTTTACTCCGTCTCTATACCTACTTCTTTCGGATTCCATTTATCGTCCTTCTCATTGGCTCTTCCCCTTTTCATTGTTGTATCCGACCTTTTTGCGATTATTATATTTCACGCCGGACCACTACCACATTCATCAGGGATTATTTACCATTTTTTCACATAATTCACATGACCGTTTATTGTAAGCTGCGTAAAGAAATCATTTATAACACTTTTTATTTATTTAAAGGCAGTATGTACTAAACGCTAGATTTTCGTCATAATTTATACAAAACTAATGAAAAGATAAACTTGTTTTATTTTTTTCATATTAAATAAAAATTTCGTTGTTAAAGTTTTGATATGCCACTTATAAAAATGTCTTTGTAACGGTACTAATAAAAACTTCCTGATGATGACCTTTTGAGTCTAATATTAATCATAGTGGAAGTAAAAATGATTAATATTTATTCGGTTTCTATATTATTAAAATAAATTTCCATTAAGATATTTCAAATACAGCACATCTTTATAAAAATGTGTAAAGTCATCATCCTTCCTGTATATATTGAAGACTTGGTTGTATACAAAAGAATAAGAGTATATAATAAAGTATGATTCAAAATAGATTAATACAGGTGTGCAGGTATTTTTATTGCACACTATCTCCTGTGATGTTTTTATAGATAATACGTGACGTACAGTTTTTATTACTTTATAAGATTCTGTTTTTCTGTTAAGTTTCTTTATGTTGTCAACATCTGTCTGAAGCAGCACCCCTGGGGTTATTTAATACTTATTGAAGATTCCGGTCTACAGCCACTAGGTTCCTGAAAATGAGGAAATTTGTTTATTCTTTGTGTACGCACGTGAACATTGCCTTAATTGAATTAATACGAATGAACGAACAATAAATCTTTGTTGGGATTTTCAAAATAAAGTTAATTCTGTAGTCGCATCTACGATTTTATTTAACCTTCGCTATTATATTATTATAAAATGAAAATAAATTCTCTGGTTCTAAAAATCACGAAAGGAAATTGCCCATGTCTTAATGAACAATACTAAATAATGTAGATGTTTATTTGTTTTGTGTTTCCACTTCGGTGCCTGTGGCTAAATTATTGTTTTAAGGAACGAGCAACAAATGCTGAGACTGTACATTTCCACCCTCCAATAATATTTATTCCGTTGTTTCTGTGAAATTCAATATACTTGACTAAATACAAGATAATTTTTGTATGTCTTAGGGATGCAACTGACAGTGTCGTTGTATGAGATAAATAATTGTGCTATTTTATTTCCTTAGTTTACTTACTGCTAACCTTTATCTCTCCACTGTTGGATATAGGCCTCTTCCAGACTTATCCATTTCTCAAGGAATTCTCAACACGAACCCACTTTTTTCCCACAACTTGGATAATGTCATCCGTCCATCTCTGTTGAGGTCTTCTTTTGTTTCTTTTATTTTCTCATGGTCTTCACTCCAAGGTCATAGACATCCATTTGTCATTATCTCTTTGAACTACATGATCAGCCCATTGTCACTTCAGCTTAGAGATTCAATCATATCCACAAATTTCGTTTTCTTACCATTATTTCATTCTTCACTCTGCCTCTAAAGCTGACTCCCACATTTTTCTTTTCGTAGCTTATTACCGTGGACTACTACTGTGACATATGTTATGCGATTAAAATTATTTGCTTTTCGATTTTAAATCTTATTTAGGTAACATTTAGTAGATGTACATAGATTTATATATATGTGTATACTATTTGCTAAAACATTCATTACACTCTTATTATGTATATTTATTGATGGAAGACAATTTTAATCAATTAATTTATTTCATAATATTCTCAATCGCATTTGTTAGAAAAAATTTAAATAAAATTATTGGAATTTTCTTTATTGTTCTTTTAATTAAGAACCAGTGTATCTTAAGAACCATTGCTTTAATCTGAGTTAAGTATTCATGAAATCTGAGAAGACGTAGTTTTGCTAAGATTTGGTATTTATTATGTTACAATGTAATTAGTGAAGAGTTTTGTACAATACTAAGTTATGATTTAATATCTATGACGGATAAGTTAGAGCCCTGGAGAGGTAGGAAACCGTTTAATAGAAAGACCTTCCAGATGTCTGTTCGTACATAAAGTTCACTTGACCTTAATAATGTTTCAAAGGTATCGGATGAACATAAACTCCCCGTATGTATATGTATGTATTATGTATGATGGATAAGTGAACGTGGTCAGTGTATACGTAGAACGTATAGACATAATATAAAACGTGTATTTTGAAAGAATGTGTATGTTGTATGTGTATAGTATAATACAGAATGGTGGTAGTAGTAAGAAGGTGGGTATAATAAATACAATTGAAGTTGACGTATGGGATGGGTCGGGTGTCTTATTTTTATTTATTCTGCCCGACTGCTCCATCTATCGGTGGATGTCGGAGAAGCTATTGTCATGAAAATGTGATGAAGGAACGGGGCGTGTTTGTGTTTATTCGACGAGTTTCAGTGGAGCCGCCCTAAGACGTGCTCCTCGTTTATTGCCATTTGTTGTCATGCAAATTCCTTCGGAATTACGTATAAGAACAAAATAAAAATGGATAGATGTTACATATTTGTTGTCCCGAGAATTTCCCTATTAAATTTTCTTTTAAGACGTGAAATGAATTAATAAAAGCTTTTATATAAAAAATACTCATCATAAATTGCCTGAAGTTTAAACATTTAACTTCTAGGCAGTATCCAAGCTTTAACCATTCAATTAAAAGTTAAAATTTGACTGAGTCTTAGTTTAACATACATTACCAGTATATTCTAATGCTCGTAAACATAATAACAATTAATGAACTTTACGTACCCATTTAACTCATACATGGTTCACGTATAAATGAATTCACTAGATAAGGGGAATATTATTTTCTTTATAATTTTAATAATTTTATTTCGCATTTCACCATCGCGTGTTTCAGTAACCTTCTTGGCACCATTAGCACCATTGATATAAATTACTATCGTAAAATCTCACTAAACTGAACTTGTTTCTTACATGCGAGCGGATACAAATTGTCATCAATTCATCAATATTTATTTCAAACAAATGGTGTTGCATTTATAACAAACATGGTAAAGTTCGTTTAGTCATGTTGATGCCAATACTTTGTCTACAATAACTACCGTAGATTTTCTCAAATCTTATCATATTATTAGATACTTTTAAATAGTCCTATTTGTTCTAAAAAGCTAATATTACTTCAGGATATAAACTTACCTATTAGGTTTAACCGAGAATGGAAATATTATTATTTTATTCAATTGTTTGTTTATAGCGTTATAATATCATGCGTCGTTTTTCATTTCAATTCAATTTATCCATTCAATAATTGCAGCATGTTATTTTTGTATTAAATTTATATTTATAATATATCATATTTCGTGGAGCATCATGCCATTTTTTACTTTATAAAATATACAAGATTGACCATAGGAATAGCGGTGATCTTTATGGAATAAACATTGGCAATAAAACTGGTTTATATACACATATTTTTTATAAATTTATTTCACGCGAATATGTGAGAATAAGAGAAAAGAAAAATCCTTTAAAGGTCTAAAGTATTCATAAAATGTAGGTATTGACAATGGTTTCACGTTATATAAACTACTGAGTGATGGCGTTGCGTTATCTATTTAGTGTGAAATGGAATATTGAAGACGTTAAGACATTATTGTTATTTCATTTCAATGCTTTCATTAGTGAGAGACGTAGATAAAGACACAACTAGATAGATATCTAGAATAATAAACTACATAGTTTGATAATACGCAAGTCGCAGGTTCATACAAAACACTTCATTGTTTACGTAGGTTAAAGTAGGCACTTCATTATTTGGTAAAGTTTCACAAGCCTTAGCATTTAATTTGGTCTGGTTTAATTTGTAACGTATTTAATTGTGTTTATTTCAGTAAGTAGGTATTTGAAGGGTACTATAACAGTAAACCGAATTGTACCTATAATGAAAACAATATCATTATTTTGTTAAGAGTATCTCATTTTTAGAGACGTGTTGTATATAATTGGCTCTAAAATATTAAAAAAAAGTTTTCTTTTGAAAAATTAATAATCTCTATTTCACGTTATATTATAAACCACTTGATAAATTGGGAAATTAAGGTTTATGTTTCGCAATTACCAAATATTACGGACATACATTTGATATAATATAATAATAAAGTACCATAATAAAATAAATAAGACCTAATTAAGCACTCAACTGAATGATATATTTGAACATTAGTATATTTTATGACGGAGTTATTCCAACACATAATATATATGTTTTTCAACATAATACAATAAATATTAATATAATACTGGGAACCCTGCATTACAACGAATAAAAACGATTTAATTTTTTTTTAACGAATCCAAGTGTTTTTTTTTTGAGATTGCCTCTTTTATTTTTCTTTCCCATTTTATAATTACCAATTCTGGCAATTTATTGAAAATTGCGGGACCTCGTCGTCAAATTGGTTGGTTGGCTCAATCAATTTCATTCTTGAAGGGATAAAATTGGGGACTCGCACCCGCATTTCCTATTATATTTACGCTTGAGGAATTTTCAATGTGTACATTAATTTTCAACCTCAATATATTTTATTGTATCAGTCATGTTGGTCACTGATGCTTACCCAAGAAAATGTATCTCTAAACATAAACTTTTGCGGTCAATAATGATTTATATGTTGTATGAAAAACCATTATTTTATATACATTCCTATTTTTTAAAATGTTGATTTATTAAGGTTGTTCTGCTCTATAAGCATCTATGATACTATTGAAAATCTTACAAGATAATTTTTTTTAAAAAACCTTAGTATCTCGAGAATATTTAGAAGTCGGACAAAATTAGTACTAAAATAGGGCAATGATCAAACTAAGCTGTTGACCCACCCACCGGAAATTATCTTGGGGTTTTTTGCTGCATTAATAAATATGCTTTTTGATATAATAATAAACGCACATCTTTTATAGCACCTTATTGTGATAGAATGACCTCACACAATCTTTTCCTCTGTATTAAAATGTACGCTTTTCATAGTACCTAATCCAAAAGATTCCTGTTAAAATTATTTTTGAACCCTATTTGGAAAATAGTTGTTTTTACTGTAGTTTCTTATTTATGTAAAATAATTTTCCATTTTTACATTATCTTCATATTCACACAGTATATTAAATGCACCTCTCTTGAAATTACATACATACAGTATTAAATTTATCTCCCATTTTAAGAGAGGAGAGTCGCAATATCAAAATAAGAATTCCTTACATATCTGTACGTACCTTCCTTCGTATTCAAATTAGGTGTTCTTGAAATGCTCGATATTCAGCGATATATTATTCTATAATGACATTATATTGTCACGTTTTTTAAGAAAAGAGATGAGGGTGATATTGTATAGTATTTGTTTTATTGTAACACAGTTGGTAATATTTAGAAAAGCAACTCTGAGGCGTATATTTTATTTTAGACATCTTATTAGTATGACAATATAATTAAATGCGTATTGAATAGCAGAGTAGAGAAAAGCTTTGTCCTTAATGTGGACATTTTCTTGTGCTTCTTAAATAAAACCATTACAACATAAAGTAATAGTGTAATCGTAACGTTATCTTGGTGAGTCAGCACTACTAAAAGCGTCATTTAGATCGCAATATAATCGCTTAGGGGAGAGGAAACACGACATCTTATGGCGTTTTACTTAGTAATTGAAATCGCAACCATCTTGCACTAACTTTCTTCACTTATATCTATATTTGTTTGTAAAATTAATTTAACTGAGTGCTTTTAGCAATGTTATTTCTCACACCCTCTCTATTCACTTCAAAGAGACCATACACTCATGTTTTCTTTACCTTATTACTTACAGTAGACGCTTCCCTTGTTCATTCCAACCGTTTGTTGCGTTATTATACTAGTATGCTTTTGCAGATTTCAACAATAATCCTATTCATGGCACTCTCATGTTCCATTTAAATTTCCACCTTAATTATTCTTTCTGAAAACTTTGTATGTTCGAGTAAAAAGATGCTAGTCAAACAGGGATCTAATAGGTTTTAAAACATGCATGTTATGCAGACTGGAAAATGACAATTACCATACAAACATGATTTTAACTCACTACACATCAAATTATTTTTTCTTTGTTACTTTTGAATTTCGAAAATGTGTTTACTATTGGTGAATGCTTTCGAATATAAAAGTTTGTAGATGAATTGGTACATTAAATAAACGACTGACATCTACATATACATCAGATAAATTCAACCCATGGCTATCATAATATGTACAAGTTTACATATATTTCGTATGTATTGTGAATAATTTAAATCAGATTACCCTCAAAGGTCATATTACTGTGTCCATTCGACCAAACAATTTGTGAAATACCCATTGTTGTCTATAATCCTACAACCATTCAATCTAAATGTATTGCAAATAAAATCAATAAATTTCACATAAACAGACCCATCATTTCTTTAATTTTTCTATTCGTGGGGAGAACAACTAATGTTGGACGCAGATTTTGTGGTATAAATTTTTGTAATATCGTTTTTCTTAATTGATATTTTATCATTTTCATTAAGTGAAGAAAGTGACGATGAAAAATTGTATTTTAATAAGTAATCTATACATGCTTGTTTTGCCCTAAAATATGTTGATTAGGGATTTATATTAATGTAATATGCTTTTATTTAATTTCTCATTATCTCTCAAATGTCAAATTAAATCATCTATCATGTCCTTTTTATTACAACTATTGCATTTGAACATGAGTATATTTGATTAAATGTTCACAATACTTTAGGCCTAGTCAAAACACATTTAAGCGTTACGTTTTCGTTTCATTTTCGTTCAAACAAGACGAGGTTGCGAGAACGCGTCAATTTTCGTAGCTACTTGTGTATTTTAGCTCCGAAAATTGACGCGCTCTCGCAACGTCGTCCGCGTTTGAACGAAAACGAAACGATAACGTAACGCTTAAATGTGTTTTGACTAGGCCCACTTATCAGATAAATAAATACTTTATTGGTATCCAAATTATGTAGTATACAACTAAATATCTACAGAGAGTATAAAAGGCGGGTTTATCGCATATATAACTTCTTCCAGCCAACCCGGAAAAAGAAACAATAAATCAAATAAAATAAATAAATGAGTGGTTAAACACTATGATAGTTTATATTATTAACAATGGTAGAATAACGTACCAATATTATATATTTATTATAAGTAACATCAGTACTTTAGTTGGTTTAGTTAATTTATGAAACTATTGGACACTTCACGTTACATTCAATTTAGTAGGTTTTAACGGATAAATTTTCAATAGTGGCTTTCAATACACTTCTCTTAATTACCTCGCTCGTTAATTCCCTCGTGTTGTGTTGTGTCATGTTTTATAAGATCATTCAAGGATTATGAAGCATGTCATGGTGCGGAATGTAAATACTAGTATTTGCTACGAATTGTTTGCACAAAATATTACAAATTTCATCAAGCAGATTATAAATTATACGAATGTTTGTCGTTTTAAACATCGTTCAGGATCGAGTCCATAAATAAGGGTGAACTGCCCCCTTGTTTAAACTCTACGATATTGTTAATGTTTTTATTTTCCCGTCATTTAGGTTCGTTAACGAACAACGTTTCACGTTTCGTCCTAAACATAAAAATGCAAATACTCCAACGTCAATTTGTTCTTTCGACGACATAATGTCTTTCTGCATGGCTTTACTGAGTACTGAAATAATGACTAAGATGTTGAGATCAGAACAAAGGAACGCTTCGAAACAATACAAGATGTTTTAACTTTTTAGTTTCATACAAATATAATAGAAATTAATTATTATGAGAAAATATTTAGGAACACTTACTTCAAAAGATTTTAGTTTCAATTTCAAGGAGTTTTTGTAGTATATTGTAATGGCGTTCTGTGGTTTTGACATGAATACCTATTTATGTACAATAAGATTAAGATTGATGAACCATAGTAAAATATTGGTGTATATACAATTTTATTATATTTACTACAAGTACCTTGTCTAAACTATTGTGCGGTTCCAATAATATTTTTGCTTTTCAAGGCTTCTTAAGCTATTTATTGAATAATTATTGTGTAACTTTGTACCATTCAACATCGGGCTTACTTCAACATGAAGTTTAACTAATAATTATTTTATTTTGGATTATCTAGATTAAATATGTACATAATTATGCAACGTTTAATAATCGTACGTTTTCTATTTTTTTTGTTGTTGTTTGATGGTAATTTAATTATAATAATTATACAAACCATACTTTAGTTGGTTATGGTAGTATTTTGTAGCAAGCACCTTGTGGTCTTACTGATGTACGTATTTTACATAGGTAGGCGTATAGCTGATATAAAGTGTACGGAGAAAAATTTAATTACTTTTATTATTTATAATACGAAAAGCTTTTGAAAATAAGGTTTTACGAAGTAATGTTATGAATAATGGGGCGCGTGAGGAGATTTGTTCGCTACTTGGTAGATGAATAAGCCGCAAAACTTGATTGTGATCAACATGGGTACTTAACCTCATATATTTTTATGCGTAAACTTTCATCGTAACGTTTTACTTAATGCGAAAATTTCGCATTTTCCAACCAATTTTATGAATTAATAGTATGATCCTAGACATTGTTTAATATTTCATTTAGACATATGTGAGATTGTTGACGAAAAGATTTTGAATGAATTTTCTTGAAATTGAGAGAATATTTTATTTTTAAGAAGATTTCTTTCAATTTCACACTTGTCACAGTGAGACCATTATGGTTATGAGAAATATTACAGGCGTTGCTTTCATTTTGATAAGGCTTGTGGGATATCTGTCTCTGACGGATGTCAGGCATGAGTTACCGCTTTATATTCTCTGGCGTAAGCAAGCGAAATCTCACAACCTCATCAACCAAAAGAAAAATTCAATATACATTAAATTGATCTCTACCTATTTTTGTATGAGATCTCACTGTATGCACTCATTCAGTTTAAAATTTCTTTATCTTGAAATATTTCATTCCTTTTAAGATGTTTTAATTGAGAATCATTTTCCTATGATATTTTCTATTTCACCAACAGAATTTTGAATATTAAGAGTGATGGTACAATATTTGAACATTAAAAGTTACAAATGTATTAACCAGAACAACATGAAAAGTTTTTATTATAGTAGGTATATACTTTATGCAGATTTACGGCGAATAGTTCATAGATGTGAATATTATGAATTGCATATGAAGTTTAATATCTACCTACAATGGTATATCTCATTTACAGTCGCCCACTCGATAGAAGATAATAATGTACAAATGTACTACATATTATATTATTAAATATGTAAACCTTTACTATTCCTTGTCCACATGTCACTGTAAAAGGTGGACAAAGTTGGTATTAATTAATCCTTTCTACCAGTACCTACTTGAATACAACAATCCGAAGTAAGTTTCTGACTGTAAAACATATTTTATATTATCATTTCTAAGTTTTGACATGGTAAAAATTAGGGGAAGTTCTTATTGTACTGCTAACACGGGGGTGTGATTTTCAGAACATGTTGTAGTCGGCCATGTTTTCGGAGTATGTGACAGTTAGAGCAGTTAATGTCAGATTCAGAGGTTTATGTTCAGTGTGATAAAGTGTTTATGATGCAACCGTCCTCTTTATTGTTAGTGCTCGCTATGGAGTGTAGAACATAAGTCGATAATGCTTGCTTCACCAAACGAACTCTCGTTTTATTTTCTATGAGACTCTTTCGGCACTAAATTACGTGATGGCTCTCAAATTATCGTATTCTAAGTATCTCAGTATATTTCCTTCTCGAAGAAATATGCACATACATTATTTTGATTCCTTTCGATGAAATATTTTACTGAACCGGAAAGCGAAAGGAGATAGTCGATCAATATATTACAATAATATCATGAATGAAAATAATAAAACTCCTCTGGATAGTAGAAATGTTTGATACAAGTTCAGGGAATCGTGTAATTCATCATAAAAAGTGTTTTATTGCAGATTTCAAATATATTTTATTTCAAATGGAAATATTCATAGAAAACCGTAGATTTAAATGTAAGATTTAGTGTACCTATGACACATAAAACTTAAAGGGTATTTTAGATTTCAATTATACTAAGTATTTTATAATGATCTATAACCTGCAGGCTTATTCTTGACGCTTTCTTATTCGATACTAATACTAGACTTAAGATCGTAAATAAAAAGACCATGACTAAATTTCGTATTCTTGACACTTTCTTTTTCTCTTTCTTATTTGGAACTTCGATCTTATCCGATACTAGTTGAACGGCCCGTTAGCAACAATGTGAATTTTTGTCGTATTGTCTATGGTTTCGGCAAATTTCATATTTTTGCGAATAATATTTAATTTTCACGAAATATTTTTGAACAAATATGTAAAATATTTAAATTGACAATAAATTACTACATTTAATAAATTATTTGTAAAGTTATTTTCATTTAATTCGTTTATTTAATGTGATATTTCAAAGTTGGTCATCGTGATTCTTGAGTTTTGACAAGACGCTTACGAACTAACCTTGAAAGGAAATGTCATTTATTTCGCGGCATTTGTTGTGAGTTTTTGTTGGTAAGTAAATATAAAGTTTTACTTGTATTATATGATATAACTTATTGTTTATTACTTAGATAGATAGATTATTAACTTGTGCTATAACTTATTAATTTATAAAAATCACAAGTACAATATTCTAGCTAAATGTATAAGTACATTTAAAAAGTTATACAAATGTACTTCCACTCTCAATAAGTAAATAAATACTTCAGTATAGAGCCAGGATGTTTGTGAATACATTAATACAATATATTAATATACATTATCATTGTTTAATACAGGTAACAAAACCTTTTTTAAGTGCATTAAGTATATATTTGTTCTGTTTTTTAGAAAACATGTCGAGATTGTCCTACATGCAATTAAACGCGCTGATGACATCGAAGGGAAGGTTCTAACCTTAAATAAAAGATATAATTGAATTCACAGGAAGTCCAACAAGAAACAGTAAACCACCTGACGAGGCAGCAAGACTTTCCAGTTAGTGTTTTTTTTATATAAAAATTAAAAACTGTCTTTTACTAATTTACTATATTTGCACAACTTGTAGTGAAGATGTGCTTTTATACAATATGAAGTTGATTACACCATTATTATAGATTTCATCAATGAGAGATACATAGCATTATTACATAAGTATATGTTGCACTTTATGAATCTTAGATGGAGTATCCATTGGGCTTACAAGTTGCAGTCCTCTCTATCCAGTTTGGTTTGACTTAGTCAAAAACATTCACCATTAGGGTAGATATTATAATTGTTGAATGCTGTTTCATTGTAATCAAGACACTGTTATTCCTTTTAAGTTGGTTCTAATACAATACAATATATTGAAGTGACTGTCCTATAATACTCTTCTTACCTTTGAAATCTAAGTTTACACTCCATCTAATCACACTCCTCAGGCTCTCTAACACTTATCCAGAAATCAAGTATATAAAATGATACATTTGTTACATGATGTTAATTTTTTTTCAGCTCTACGACGTCAGCGTCCACCAACATGCACTCAATTTTCACCAAGGAGACCTCCCGGAAATGTTTTTGAGATGGAGTGTGAAAGAATCTTAAATCTAGAAGAAAGGCATATTGAGGCTGAGTGGAAGCGAGCTAGGGCAGAAAAGGAGAGGATGAAAATAGAAAGAGAGCACTTGAGGTGGATAAACAACGGGCGAAACGGACAAACGTTGGAAGATATTTCAAAATCATTAGAAATAATATTAACAATAAAACTTTATTCAATCAATATATCAACATTTGACAACAAAATAAATAAACATTTGGATCTCTGCTTATGAAAATATTCCACTTGGCACTCCCAGCCCATTCTAAAATGAATTGTGGTCCAATTTTCAAAATATATACAGAATGGGTGCTGTGGGATGAACCAAATGTTAATTTATTTTGAGATGTTTTTTAAATATACCTGTCTTTCCCATTATATGGTGTTGCATCTATCTGTCCTACCACACCATATCCCCTAAGAGGATATATCGCTAAAGAAATAGGTGTTGACTTACTTCTCTCGCTTCCATCAAATTCATACATATCCTTCTATTTCTGACGTCACCATCCTTCAGAATCCAGACAGTGATCCAACCATGTTACCCGAGGACAGCCACACTTCTTAGATACCTTCCTTTTGGCCATGTAGATTTTTTCATCATTCTTTCAATTTGACATAACATCTCAACTTATTCACTTTCTATCTTTTCACAACACCTCAATTTACATTCTTCGCTCTATCAGTCTGTTTTCACACACTCTTCTCAGATTTCCATTTCATTCTAATATTTCTTTATGAATGTTTGTAATGTGTTGCCATTTCATTTTTGTTCGCAACAAAGTGGAACCAATAAACTTTTAATATATTATTTTGTTTTATTTTTTACCATATTTCCTTCCATGGCATGACTAGAAAAAAGGGTATGTATAAAAAATAAACAAATTAAGTAGAAAATGTTTATATAATAAGAACAAGGCAAAAGTATGGTAATTGAGTTAAGAAAAAAATATTTATTTACTAATATGTATATATACTATATTATGTAGAGCAAAAGTTTGTTGCTATCTTTGATGTGTCCGCTGTAATGCTGCAACAAAATTTATCCCTCTGATTCATATCTCTCCTTAGTTCTTCAGTTTGGGTATCTTCAGAAGAAGTATGCGTAAGCCATATCTTCTACAGGGATGGTGGAAGAGACAATTTGGCTGTGTTATTATGTAATTTTGGCAACCATTGCCGAATTGTAGAGCAAATTATATTATATCATGAGCTATATTGTTTTAATGATAACTCACTTTCTTTTCGTTGCATTCTTTGCTTAAAGATTGGGATATTAATTTTTTTTATATAATGTTAGCGTGGTTTAGGGCCAACGTAACTTCTTTTAAACACTGTTGTATGCATTTCTCAATATGTTTATCATTATCATATTCGTGAACCCTTTAACAAAATCAACACGTAAAAATATGTCAATATAAACACAAAATTTAGTTTGAAAAACTATGCTTACATATTAATACGTATTATATTTGCTTTAAACTTTATATTACGTTGCTCTAAAGAAGAAATAATGTAACAATTAATTTTTAAGTTATATTTCAATATTTAAAAATGTATAAAGTACATTATTTTCCTAAAATACTTACATGTTTTAATCATTTACCACGAAGTTTTCTTCAAATAAGACAACACTTTTGGTTTCTTATTATTAAACGTCATTTTATAAGTATCCGTCTTATTGGCGGTCTTAAGTTTATTTCAAGAATACCAATTTAGTACTAAATTAAGACGCATTAACGGATTTCTAGTCACGAAAAGCTTTCAAAAGTATTCGCATCGAAATAGCGCCACTACTTAATTTCAAGAATACCAATTTAAGAAAAGTATCAGAAAAAGTATTAGTATCGAATAAGAAAGCGTCAAGAATAACCCTGCTGATTTTCAGTAAAAAGGTAGGTACATCTCAAGTATCCTTTAAGTACTAAAAAAATATGAATAATGTTATACCTACAAAGTTGGAAGTTGTATAATTCGATAATATTTACTTAAGCGGATAAAATAATAAGTTAAAGTTCGTGAAAGTATAGATACGTTTGTCAGTATATGTATGTACATATAGTACCTAGTTACTATGATATGAAGAATTCCTTCAAAGTTTTCTTCAGTCTTACTTCTACGTAATGTGTTGTAAGTAGCTAGTACTTGTAATATTTATCGTTGGGTTGGGAATCTTCTTTTATTAAGGTAATCATTTTTGAAGAAGTTTTAAGGGTTTTCCATGTTCATGGAATAAGGAAATAACTTTTCCATGTTTTTAAGTCTTATCAGATTTTGAATTTATTTAAAATACCTATATATTTTTCAAAATGAAATAATTGACTAAATACCTACCGTAACGTAAATTATTATGTAAAAATATATTGCTTAAGATATTTTGCTTTTAGTTAAAATAAGTAAGTTTATAAGTTTGTACAGTCAGTAACAAATTATTATAATATTCACAGCACTTTGTAAGCAGACATTCTTGATTAAACAAACAAAATTTTAGTGCATATTCTAAATATATGTTGCTGACTGGTCGAACTAGCAGCCGAAAAAGTATTGGACTTAATTGTTCCGGCACATAGTGTTTTCATAAGTGACGTCATTGTCCGAGCCTAGGCGTGACACCCTGTGTTGGTGGTGATTGCCGATAAGTGCTTCATGGGGATGCGTGGTGCGTGATGCGTAATTAGATATATAGATATATTATTATACCTACGTAGCGATGCAACGTATGTTTGCGAGGGATGGAAGATGCGATAGGGACATTGAAAGAAGGAAAGTGGCCGATGCTAGGGTGAACGGTGCACTAAGGATATTAGAAGAATGAGCGGATGCAAGACGAGTGTTGTGGACAGAATGCGTGTGAATAAACTACGGTGGTTTGGACAGGTTGAACGAATGAACGAGGTAAGAATGACAAAGAAGATATACTTGTCTGAAAGAAAGGGTGTGAGGAAGCGCGGGCGTCCGAGAACCACGTGGCTTGATCACGTGGAGCAAATTCTCAAGGACAGCCGCGTGTTGAGTAAGAGGAACCAACGTGCTTGTATGAGAATCTGTATGAATGTGGAGGAAGCGAAGGAAGTGTGTAAAGATAGATCAGTTTGGCGTTTCGTTCTCTCTGCCTACCCCACTTGGGACACGGCGTGAGGGTATAGTATAGTATAGTATTATACGTAGCCGGTTGTTGAATTGATGGCTACCCAAAATATCAGCAGTGCCTTCATTATACTCGTATAATTAAGTTATGGTTTGGGGGTGATGGCATCATAGATGCATACTTTAAAATTATTTGTTGTCTGGGAACTACAAATTACAATGAGTGTGCATACCTACACATTATAAATATTCTAAATTTGCCTACAACTTTGTTATACTAGCTTTGTTGCTTTATTACTTACCTTCATCAATACCTATATGTTTTTATTGTAGATGTATGTCTCTAACTCGTGAATGACTTCTTTCACCTACCTACTTCATAATTGTAATTTTTATGTAAAAAGGCAATTAACCGTATAATGTATGAATAAATGAATAAATTTAAGTGGGTACCTACTAAATATTCTGGAATCAAAATTTGTTTTTTATTAACTTCAGATGAATTTCTTTCATTTATTTTTTTTGTTAGTCATATATTTTGCACAAAACTTGAAAGTATAGGATGAATTATTTCTTCAACATTTTTGATGATTGATAATTTTTACTTATGTAGAAATATACAAATTATGAAAAGTTATTGATTCTAACAAAATATACGAACAACTTCTCAGTAACCAAAATAAAAATGTTTATAAATAATTCATGTATGCCATTTTTTTAAGATATATCTGGGTTTTGTATAAAACCCAAATACAACCTTATACACCTTTCACAGTAAGCCAAAAGCTGGTGTCGTGAAATCGGGGTGTAAATTAAAGCCAAATATATTTTAAATACCTTCATAGCTCACAACATATAAATTCCATGAAGGTGTAGTAGGTAAAAGATTCAAAGCTCTAGATTAAAAGTTACGGATACTTCCAATTACAGGGAATAAAAAAAAGTTCGTCGGTAGCCTGGGAGTAGTCTCTCGGCCTCAAGCAAAAGAGGTGCGCGATTCGATCCCAGGTGCCGGCAAACTCCTTTTTCACGACACAAAATTTTAGTTTACTGTGAAAGGGAAATAAGTGGTATTTGCGTTTAAATATAAAAAAAACACATATATATTTAAAAAAATTACCAAGTTTTGGACGATATTTTAATGATTGTATATGTGTACTTACTTAAGTACAATCTTATGGAAGGGTTTACATCTATTGGCAGTAGGGTAACCCATCTATCTGCGGATAAGTTCATAAATTTTCTACAGTACATTGTAAATTTAGGAAGAAGTGATAGAGTGTCAGCAGTAACGAAGGTTTGTTTAGTTTGAGGATTTAGTGAAGTACGGTTGTTCAATATTTTTACAAAACTATTATTCGTCAGTAAATATAACAACTACTTATATATACAAGGCATTAAAATCTTTATATAAACAATTTTATAAAAATATTACTTTAATTATTATAAATTATACATTTCTTTCTCAGATTGCGATATTCTAAAATAAAAGAACCCGAGAAAGGTAGACTATTTTATTTATGCGTATTTGCTAGAGATCTTGACGGATGGGACGGCGGAGTGAAGATTGGGGGCAGAAGCATATCCAACCTTAGATACGCAGACGACACAACACTAGTTGCCAAGTCTGAGAGTGAGATGGCTCTTATATTTCAGAGAGTAGAGCAGGAAAGCAGAAGGCTTGGACTAGAGATAAACAAAAACAAAACTAAGGTAATGATTGTTGACCGGCACAACCAGCTGCAACGGACAAACGCCTTGTCCGGCATGGAGATTGTGCACAAATTTGTTTATCTTGGTTCAATGCTCTCAGACAACGGAGAATGTGTTGACGAAATTAAGCGACGAATGGCAATGGCTAAGAATGCTATGGCTAGGTTGGATAAAATCTGGAAGGACAGAAACATCTCCAATGCCACAAAAACTCGATTAGTTAGGGCACTAATTTTCCCCATATTTCTGTATGGAGGAGAATCATGGACAATAAAAGCCCGTGAAAGGCAAAGGATCAATGCCTTCGAGATGTGGTGCTGGAGACGAATGCTGAGAATCCCCTGGACAGCGAGAAGGACCAATATCTCCATTCTAAAGGAGCTAAAAGTAGACGACAGGCTGTCCTCCATCTGTCTAAAGCGAGTCCTTCAGTTTTTCGGACACATTGCCAGAAGAGACGACAATAGCCTTGAGAAACTGATGGTCGTGGGAGGAGTAGAAGGCAGAAGAGGTAGAGGAAGATCCCCCACTAGATGGACTGACCAAATCAAGGCTGCCACAGGTACATCAGTGGTTGGAGCAATGCGTACGGCGGTGTGTCGGGAGAGGTGGAGGACTACAATCCAGAACGTAGTACGGACAAGGAGAGAGGATGGTCACGACCCTCAGCAGTGAGGACATCGACGCAGAAGAAGAAGAAGCTAGAGATCTACTACTATTGGCTTATCCCACAAGTGGAGTAGTCAGCAGATCAACGTGTAATAAACATGCAAACTGTCCTCTGCTTGCCAATTTTTTTGTTTGATATTACTGACAATAAAGAATAAAACTAATTATTATATTGACATTTCATCGAGTTCGTGATAATTTAAAGTATTAAGGAAGCAATTTCGATGTTACGATTTCATAAAGTTTTCACTTACACATAAAAATAAATTATGAATGATCTATGTATATGTTTCAGTAAAAGATAATTTGCGTCAGACAGTGTTGTATTTCTTAACAGTTACGTATTCATATCTCGTAGAAGTAATAATAATTCGCCGTTTTTGTTGCGAGAAGATAGGTAAGAACCTAATGCTGTAAGGGAAAATGAAGAAACAACAACAATCGATTTTTTATGTAGGTACCTAAATAAAGGAAACTCAAATTCCCGTTTACAGATCATGAAACCATTGATTTTATATAGTGAAAGAATAAGTTGCTTAGACAAAATTGATCTCCATATTATTTTCTTCGGTTTATCGAATAGGTACATTGCACAAAAAAAATCTGTGATACTTGCAAAACTTCAGACAAAAATTAGACATTTTTATGTACGTAAGGTACATAAAATTAATATTCAGAGATGAGACGTGATGTGTATTTCGAATATTTTAATTCTTGGTATAATCTGCATACATTAACGTAAATCACCCCACGCAGTGAGTTCATTGCCCACCATGATTACATTGATAGAAAGATAGACTTGTACGAGTATGGTGAACCAAGCAAAAATTATGTTTAAATATAGTCTTCTTTCATTACCTTTTTTATTTAAAACGTTCGCTATTTTCTGTTCAAAGCTCTTACTGCTCTTGTACGTGAATTTTTTTTAACACTTCAACTTTTTCAACAATAAAATGTATATGTATTTTGACATTCGAATGCCATATTCACAAGTCGTAAATTTTAAGGAATTTTTTGAAAATTTTTGTTCAAAATTGAATATTTACCTCGTGTTTACATTAAATTTGGTTTCAGTGATTACACAATATTTCATGTTAAATTAGTTAATACCTACAATATACGTGACTTTACCTCGTTATACTTAATTGTGATGTGATTGCAAATTGTTTCGATTAATTTGGTTAAATAAATTGATGGCATTTATCACGGTCGTACTTTTGTTGTTTTTGGTCGTATGACTAATTAATTGTATTAATAATACCTTTCGCTGTATGGGTGATTAAATATTACCTACGTATAAATCAAAATCACTGACTGGTAAACATAAAAGCAATATTACTTGATAAACTGAAAAAAAAAACAATATATTTTGTAAGAAGTCGGATGTTTGATGTATAGTTTTGTACAATTAGTATGCAAATAAAATTTCGACATGCTTGGTGAAGGACAAAAGTGGAACAAAGGCGGTGGATTTGCTATCGGGTAGAAGAATGGTTTTTAAAATATTGCATGATAGAGTAAAGAATGAGAGCAATTGCATGAATGTGGAGAAAGAAAAGGAAGTATGCAAGGATAGATTAATATGGCGTTCTGTTTACCTTATTTATTTATTATTGAGGGTATAATAGTAGTAATTTAATACATTTTGGATTGTGGATGTTCATTTCAAAATATGATCTGCAGGGCTACTCTTGAGAAAACTAAACACGATCTTAATTTAGTCTTGATCTTGATCATACGACGCACGAAGTGACTATTGGCCAAAAATACACGCAAACAGATCGCGCGTTAGCGGTAGCGCGGTGATTTTGACCATAGTCCCTTCGTGCGTCGTATGATCAAGATCAAGACTAGATTAAGATCGTGTTTAGTTTTGTCAAGAGTAACCCTGCTGCAGACTAGGAATATTTTAGTAAGATACACTTTATTGTTTATATTTTCGTTATGACATATCCTATTTCAACATTTATGAATTCGTAAAACGAAAAAAGACATCTACGTTTCTAGAAACGGTGTATCTTTTTTACATTTCATTTTTCCTCGGCATAAATCACCATTTCAATGCATAAATTTTCATTTTCGATTAGTTCCATTTTCTTGTAGTTTTTCTTTTTGCAAAGAATGTGGAATAGAGAAGATAAGCCAAGAAAATGAAACGCAAAGCCGAAATAGATAGAAAAACACAGACTAGTTTAAAAAAATCCGAACAAGATGAAAAGGTGTATTTTCCAGTTACCGTTTCTCTTTATTGAATTTTTATTTATTTGGTTGATATAATTTTTCAAACATTTTTATAAGATTTATGACATTTTATAAAAATAAGTACTATATGTTGATACAAGTTGTGATCATTGAAAAGATATTTTGAAACTTTCCTTTTTTTTCATTTCTTATACCAAATATCTTATAATAGAGTTTTCTTTTTTACATTTCTTATACCAAATATCCTCTTATGATTTACATATTCTCCCAATAAATCCTTGTTTATGTATTTAAATTTGTGAAAGGATTTGTGGAATATTCCAGGTCACTTTATTTACGTTTTATGTCACCAAAAGACATCATTGTAAAGTAGTTTCAAAACTTTCCCATTTCATATCATTAATTTATTTATTTACAGTTCAATTTTGGGGTATAAAAATACGATACATCTTTATTATTTGAAAATATTTTGTGAACTAATTGTTTTGCAGTTTATTTTGCAGTATGATTATCAAACAACTGTAGAAATTATATAAAATATGAAAGTAGACAACGTTTTATATTATTTCAAGAACACGAAGGATTCTTGGAATAATTGCAAATAATGCGAAAAACAATATGTCTTGATATAAAGTATTTGATACATCATTTATTTTACTTTGCCGTTGAAGTTTTCTCATATCAAACCGAAATAAACCTCTATAACTTCCCATTTCATTCTTTTGACCACAAACGATATTTCTTCTTCATACTTCTCCGGACTCTTTCTTTTGGTTTTCTCGTCATATTGTATAATGTACAAAGTATATTTTATGCTCCATATGGGGTTATAGCAGTTTTACACGACCATTAGGTACGCTGGAATATTATGCTTTGAATAAATTTATAGCCTGATATTGTAATACTTCACAAATCCCACTATTTACCATCACAATGCGAATTTAATTCACGTCGTTAACTCGATCTAAAATAGAATTTATATTTAAATATATATGTACTTGCGACATAAAATAACCTAACCATGTTATTAAATGGGGGTGGGCTATTAAATATAAAGCTCCTACTACTATGTGTATACTTATGTATGCTAAATAATATGAGTTTAGCTGATAAGTTTTGCAAATGAAGTGTTATTTTGTTAATAAAAATAACACCTTATAATAGATATTTTACAACATGTGTTCACATTAAGTATTCGATTTAAATGTTAACGTTTTTCTTTGTATTACAACATTTTATATACGTATTCTATAAAAATATTCATTAACATTGTTGGAATCATTTTGTGAGATAAAATATATTTTAAGAACCCTTCTTAGTTTGAGGATTAAATAGGTACTGCTATATATAACATTATAATGCATTCTTTATGTAGTGTTTCCTTTTAGCGTCTTAGCAGTCAACCCATTTTGTGTAAAAATATATAAATTATACAAGAGGTATTCTTTTATACTATTATATATGTGTGTAGATGAGAAAAAGGGCACATTTACGTACCACTTTTTACGGCTTTAACGCGGGTGTACTAAGCTTTAAGACGCAGGTGAAGTATTCATATAAAATCTATTTGTTTGGTCATGAATAGATAATAATAGTCTTTGCCTGATCTAAAATTACGACCAAATTTAAGTATAATATATTCATATGATTATTGATTTACACATTTCTTCCAAATTTAGTATAAATTTACGCTGTAATGTAAATTTAAATATCAGGTACTCAATCTCAATTTTTAATATTATGGGTTTATCTTTCCCTGCGTAAATTATTTATTCAGAAACAATGCTTCGATGTTTGTTTTGCGGCATGTGTTCATCTTCTATGATTGCGATTTTTTATAATATGTTTTTTTCTTTAATGTATTCGAAAGATCTCAGATTGTTGTTTAGTTGTAACTATTATTATTTTTTATGATCGGTAATTTATGAAACAACTTTCATTGTTAATATTATTAATAAAATTAGAAAGTTTTATGCATTTCTTTTAGCGTTTGATCCTTTTTTATATTTCTTGGTAATTAATAATTTGGTGGAAAGTATTTATACAAAATCTAGAAAAATCTAAATGGAAAACTAAAAGCAAAATTAAGTATGTTGGTTGCTAGTTCCATAAACAAAAAACACTGAGTGAGTGGGCTAATTGAAGAAACATATATGTCGAGAATAACGTAAATAGTTTCAATTTAAAAAATTGAAACAATATAGAAGTAGTGTGACAGATTAATTCACATTAAAATTGTTAAGAATATGAATTTTGAATGTTTGCAACATTGCGGAAAGGAAGTGTGGAGGGTAAAGTTTTGTTCACCCACAAGTCGCCTATGAAATTTGCAACAATCATTCTTCAGCGGAATTAGATAGAGAAACGCACGTACCTTCGTATTCTCTCACGACAACTCGACATGTATAAATCAAATTAGTTTTGTGTAATATATAAAAAAAAGTTTATTTTAATTCATATCGGATGTTAAAGATATTCATTCGATTTTTATATATAATGTTATAACAGTGAATTAGTGATTAATCCGCCATTAAGGTAGGTAAAACGTTGTCGAATTATTTAATTAGTCAATTGTATAATTGAATGATGAATGGAATATTCTTTTAATTCTGAATTTCTATTTTAATCAGATGCGGTCCTAGCTACGAGTTCCTAGTTCCGAGCTCATAATTCCGAGTTCCTAGTTACGAGTTCATAATTCCGAGTTCTTATTTCATAGTTTCTGGTTTCCACTTAGAATAAAATTCTAAGTCGGATACAAGACATGGACTCGTGATAAATTGTGGAATCACATTAATTACATATGTATTGAACTGCATGAAGCTGTACTATGTTGGAAGAAATGTTGAGATCGATACTGTTTATTCTGTGTGGATGAAGAAGTCTTGAGTTGTGTCTGGGAGGAGTAAGAGAGACTACAATTAAAGATAAACATGGGATGGATGTCTGGAAGGGGTACCCACAGAAGGAATTTGATCAGGTCGTAATGTAGATTTTAAAGTTTTTAATTATGTTGTATTCATACCATGTTCCAATGTAGTTGGGTAATTTTAATTTATTCATACATTTTTTTGTATGTGATGCACAACTGATTTGTCTCTTAATTATATATATATCTTATATTTAATTATCAATAAATTGTATTAAAAATATTCATAATATAAAGTCCAGAATAGTCCATATAGAATGTTTCGTAGAATATTAATTGCAATTTTTATGAAGGAATTTCAACCCATGCTCTGGGAAAAATATGTAAACTAAGATTCTGTATGGAAGATTCTTACTAATTTTATTTAATCTTTTCTCATGCTCTACCGAATAACGCCACATTAATTTGCGCCCACGTGAGGCTAATTTTGCCTTAATTGGGGGAAATTCCTTTATTTTGAGTTGTCGCATTGTAATTGCAATAATTATAAGTATTAGTTTTAAGAAAATTTTAAATATTAAATTATTTGCTTCATATATGTAGTCATATCATTAATAATTGTTAAAAAAAAAAATTAAAATTGAAGCTATGTAAATTTATTGGCAACAGTATATTATTTTTGCATCGCATATAATTTGTTGCAATTTTATCAGCCACATGTTGCTATAAAGAAATGTTGCAAAGATTAATTTAATATAACCTACTTTTTTTAAAAATAAAAAAATAATACTGATGTTACAAACCTTACAATAGGTAATTTAAAATTTATTTAGGTATTATTCGCTTTCGATTATTCTTTTAAATAGTGGAATCGCCGAAAATTATTTGATAAATACAGTTGCAATTTTTGTAATATTTTAAAGAGTAATAATTCTAGCAATTTTCAAATTTTATAAACAAGAAACAAAATAAAAACATTGCCTTATATTTGATTGGTTATGAATTTGATAAAATAAAATATATTTTGTTTCATAAGTTGTATTCTACTCTCCTTCAGTAAATATTTGTATCATAAAAGGAAAATTATTTGTGTGCTATGTGTGATGTGTATATTAATGCCATATGAAATTATTCCAGCAAATAACAAAATAACAGAAGGATAACAAATGCAAATAACAGAAGGAAAATAAATTATAGTATTGAAGGAATTATACAGGACATTTTCACATTTTCATGACATTACAAAGTAAGGAATTGCAGTTCGTTAATTTTCCAAGCAATATACTCCAACGGAGGGGGTAAGTGATTTTGTGATATGTATTTTCTTTGGAATTTCAATGCCATGATTTTGCTAAAACAATGAGACATATATGTAGGTACATATATTTAGTTTAATAAGATAGTCAATTACCTACTAAAAATTAATCGAAATAAAAAAATTTCAATTTACAATATTAAAATATAGAAGTCTGCATAAAATAATCAGATAGGTATATAGGTAGTTACATTTATATTGTATAGTCGATTGGTGTATTGAAAATTTGGTCTTTATAGGTATAAGATACCTACAACATAATGTTTTTGACGGTGCGTGTAACAAAATTATGACTAATCAATATTAGCGGCTTGTGAATTTATTATAGAACCGCATGGTACTATGTTATAGGTATAATCATATTGATGCCATGCCTATAATATTATCTGCATATATACAGGATGGAAAGAAAGTTTTAAGAATGATTGAGGGTGAATATAAATAAATGTACTAATAATTTCTTTATTAATCTTATGATAAAAATTATTTTAGGCATAATGTAAGTTGATGTTAAAATAATTAGAATAATTAATTTAATAATAATATTAGGTTAAAAAAAAAAATCTATTTGATAATATTCGGGTAATTTTAATAAAAAAAAAAAAATTATAAATTTATAGTTGTATTTAAGTGTTAATTAGAGAAGGTAACGATTTTTTTATCGATTTTTATATTGTCAAATGACGATTTTTATTGTCAAAATTTTTTTGTTAAAAACAAATTATATAAATCCAATGGAGGGAGATATATTTTTTAAAAATATTCATTGTGTATAAATTTATTTCTAAAGAAATAATGTACAAAATTAATTAGGTATTATATTTTTCGTAAATAATAAATTAGTTTTATGATAGAAATAAATTAAATTGTTAAAGTTAAAATAAAAAAAATAAAATCAAGAAATTTTAATTATAATTAGGTATTAGAATACATAAATAATACTGTATAATATTTGTTTTTGTTGAACGAGTCATTATTATTTGACGGAACGATATGACGATGAAGTAAAAAAAAAAAAAAAAAGAGTACTTTTTCATTACCCTTGCATTTAATATTATTATAAGTAACTTGAGTGGGAGATGTTGTTAGGTTGGTTTTGCGTAATACAAACAAATAATAAATCGTTGTTTTTACTTCTTGGATGCATTTTGTTCAATGCGCTCAGTCATCTTTATTTTTAAAGTATATTAAAATGTAGTTTGAAAAAATTCGTATGATATTCCATATTAGAAATAATTTAAAATATTGCTTAATATATCTATATTATACAATATGTCATTTCTGGAATTTGAATAATCATTTGTTTTGAATTTATATAAAATGAGTGAGAACAAATGGAAATATTATTGTTAGTTTATACTTTGTGAATTAAACATTATGTGCTTACAAATTTTTTATATTTAGTACGCAATTAAACAAATGTATATTAGATACGTAGTTTACAAAAAACATTTTACAATTATAGAGTAAGTTTTATATGAATAGGTTTTTCTTTTCTTAAATCAAAATTGATGATATAATTAAAGTTATTTCAAATTGAATTTTTTTTTAATTTTTACAAAATGGCGGAACATTCACCTTTAGATAAAAATTTGGAGGATATACATTCGTCTAATGGAAACATTAGCAAAGATATTGACGTACCTTCACCACCGGTTGATAACGTGATAAGTGTCAAAGCACACACTCGAAAATTAAAATTAACTAGTAAGTTTATACATAAAAAAGGTTAAAAATAGAAATAAGTATGTTATAGTCAATAGTGTATATAGATAGAAATAAAAAAATATGTAAATGTACAAATTGTACATAAATTGCTTAATAATACATATTATGAAAAAGTGTATACGAATTGAGTGCAAATCAGGCATAATCTCGTATAAAGAGTTGCCATTTCGTTTAGAATGAGGATGCGCACATATAAATAATAGGATATTATAATAATGAAACAAAAATAAATTATATATAAACGAGTTTTCAACTTCTATAGTGAAATGGGAGTGTAATATTCAGTTAAAATAAAAAAAAAATAAAGAAATAACTTTCGTGAAAGGGTCAATGCAGAATCTATGTAGTTGAGTATTTATTAACTTTGGTGTCTATAGTATGAAAGTAATTTTGATTGAAAAATATGTATGATGTGTGCGGCCAATATATGATGAAGAATGTATGATATATTTTTGGATGTGTATTTAATAGAGATTGTATGCCTGTAGATATAGATGCAATGGAGTGAATATGGACCTCATAATGATTGCGATTTTTTTACTAAACAAGATTTTTAATGTCTAGGTTCAAAATGGAGTCTATACCAATGGTATACTCATAAATATCTCATCACAGAGTATTATAATTTTTGCCTGACATATTCTCTTATAATATTATTTGATGAAGCGAATGACTAAGTAAAATAATAAGATTGAAGAAGGTTTTCTTAAAATAAGACAAAGTAAGCTATAAGAATATTATATAGGTATATATGTTTATAATGCTGTAGATCAAAAGATCTTAAGTCTTCTCATGACAGAGAAACAATGCTACAAAGCAATTTAAAAAAATATAAAAATATAATTAAATATAATAATTTGTATATATTCATGGTGGTATTTGGATTTCCAAGGAGGATCAAAGATACAAATGTCATGAAATTGTGGAATGGTTGTGAAATTGTCACACATTGTTGTTATTGTTATTATATATGCTTTTGTTTTTGAAAAGGTATTTATGATCAAATATATTAATGTTAAGTAAATATACTTTATTAAAATATAAGTTTGAATATATAAATTGTAATATATAAATATGAGTAAATATTTTATTAATAGATAAAATTTATGATGTCTTTATAATGCTTTTTAAGTCAAATACTTTTACAAGTGGAAAGTAAATTTGTGTCTGGTTTGTAAAATATACACAATAAAGACTTCTCATAAAATGATTTTGTAAATAAAAAGGAATATTGATAGTTTAAAAAAAAAATTGGATTATTTAATCGTTAAAAGCTTTTATTACATAAAAAAAAAAAAAAAAATTTTAGTAATTTAATTTGGTGTTGAATATTAGATATCAAATTTAATATTGTACATTAAAATCTGCTGATGTATATATATTGTAGTTTTATCATATAATTGTACACTAAAGGAATAACGTGAGAACACACTGTTTTTTTTTTATTTTATTAATTTTTTTTATATATACTCGTAGGGTGTAGAGTTTTCTATATTTGGCATTAACCCTATTGTGAAAATTAATTCTTATTTTCAAATTTTTCACAGTTAAATTAATGAAACATAGATGGCGTCCATAATTTATTTAACAGCTGAGGGCCAGTGTGTTGTCATAAATTCCTTAATTTTAATTTGTTTAGAGTTGGAACATAGTATGAATTATAATTTTATATGAGTATTTGAAAAAAAAAAAAAAAATTATTCAATTTTTTTTTTATCCGGGGAAAGGGGTATTAATGTGACAGATTAATTCACATTAAAATTGTTAAGAATATGAATTTTGAATGTTTGCAACATTGCGGAAAGGAAGTGTGGAGGGTAAAGTTTTGTTCACCCACAAGTCGCCTATGAAATTTGCAACAATCATTCTTCAGCGGAATTAGATAGAGAAACGCACGTACCTTCGTATTCTCTCACGACAACTCGACATGTATAAATCAAATTAGTTTTGTGTAATATATAAAAAAAAGTTTATTTTAATTCATATCGGATGTTAAAGATATTCATTCGATTTTTATATATAATGTTATAACAGTGAATTAGTGATTAATCCGCCATTAAGGTAGGTAAAACGTTGTCGAATTATTTAATTAGTCAATTGTATAATTGAATGATGAATGGAATATTCTTTTAATTCTGAATTTCTATTTTAATCAGATGCGGTCCTAGCTACGAGTTCCTAGTTCCGAGCTCATAATTCCGAGTTCCTAGTTACGAGTTCATAATTCCGAGTTCTTATTTCATAGTTTCTGGTTTCCACTTAGAATAAAATTCTAAGTCGGATACAAGACATGGACTCGTGATAAATTGTGGAATCACATTAATTACATATGTATTGAACTGCATGAAGCTGTACTATGTTGGAAGAAATGTTGAGATCGATACTGTTTATTCTGTGTGGATGAAGAAGTCTTGAGTTGTGTCTGGGAGGAGTAAGAGAGACTACAATTAAAGATAAACATGGGATGGATGTCTGGAAGGGGTACCCACAGAAGGAATTTGATCAGGTCGTAATGTAGATTTTAAAGTTTTTAATTATGTTGTATTCATACCATGTTCCAATGTAGTTGGGTAATTTTAATTTATTCATACATTTTTTTGTATGTGATGCACAACTGATTTGTCTCTTAATTATATATATATCTTATATTTAATTATCAATAAATTGTATTAAAAATATTCATAATATAAAGTCCAGAATAGTCCATATAGAATGTTTCGTAGAATATTAATTGCAATTTTTATGAAGGAATTTCAACCCATGCTCTGGGATAAATATGTAAACTAAGATTCTGTATGGAAGATTCTTACTAATTTTATTTAATCTTTTCTCATGCTCTACCGAATAACGCCACAGTAGATATGTATATTAACCTTTTTGCTAAAAGGGGAGGATAAATGCTGTAAACGTAGGTGTCATATAGTATAAAATAAATTAGTAGGTACCTTTCCATTATCTTCTTTTTTTAAAAAAAAGATATATCTGGATTTTGTTATAAACCCAAATACAACCTTATACACCTTTCACACTAAGCAAAAAGCTTGTGCCGTGAAAGGGGAGTTTGCCGGCACCTGGGATCGAATCACGGACCCCTTGTTCTGAAGGCCGAGACTCTACCCCCAGGCTACCGACGAACTCGAATCTACTTTTAATATTGCACAGTTAGTTATCCTTAATGGTGGTAGTTTGAGTTACTTTTAAATAAATACGGATAGTTTAGTTTCAATAAATAATCTGAAACAAATGGTCGATTTAAATACTAATCAATCTTTAATTTAGTGTATTTTTAGATCCTAGAATTTTATGAACAACATTGTTTTCCGCAGAGCCGAATAATTTTTACCGTTGTTAGAATCTTTAATGCTATTGGATTTATAAACCACACAATATATTTCATGTATTTTAAATATCATAACTACTATAAATCACCGTTTAAATAGATTCATATAAAAAATGCAGTTTTCAAATCATCACGCATATAAAGTGTTTGGTGCCATATTTGTTATGTATCCATTTGTTGAATTTCTGTATGGTCACTATCAGAGATGTGACGTATTTCAAATAAAAGAATTTAAAATACAAATACAAAATACAAAATACGTATTTGTATTTTGTATTTCAAATACCTTTTTGTAAAAAGTATTTTGTATATTATTTGAAATACTTTTTTTGAGTATTTTGTATTTTACACAAAATACTTTTACAAAATACCTTTTTATTGTTTGAAACAAAATTCTGCCATTAATTGATATGCGCGTACGCAAGCTTTTTTGCCAATTTGTTGAATTACAAATACAACGTTTCCATTAGAGTACTCCATGTTAGAGATATACACACATAATAATGATGATTGAACAAATTATACAAGACGCCGTTTAACGATCCATGGCCATTTCAAGGGCGCTGTGATTTCTCCTGAATGGTAGCATTTTCAATTTTGTCTGAAGGCAATCTATTCCAGGCAGATGACGCTGCGACTTTGTTTCTTTTTTCTGCAAATTTAGAGGTATTTGCCCTTTTGAGTTCAACGAGTTTAAGAATCTGAGCACAGCCTTCGCCACACATTTTCGTCAGCGGAACAGCTCAGTGGGTAGTGTGCTGCCTTGTGGACAGTGAGACACAGTTTAAACACCAGTATCTCTAGGACTCTCAGTTAGTGTAGACTTCTTACCTAGTAGTGAAGTTATGTGGTAGCTCTTATTCTCTCTGTAAATAATCCGGAGGCAACACTAAAAACCATCTGAAGACGATAAGGAAGAGTCTGGAGCAGTCCTGTATACTGTATGTATGATATTACAGTAGTCCATATGATTTCAGATTTGGATTATCCATTCTGATTTATTTTGCAGCCCAAGTCAGGAATTTTCTTACCTGCTTGATGATACTCAATCCATTTATGACAATTTTCGGCTTATCTCTTCTATCAACCGTACATTTTGTCATGACTTAATTATTTTTTTTTTTCTATTTTGACAGTTCTTCCTAAGGCTCATCCTCATTGTCTGCAAGCAATGATATATCGAATCATGTCAACCCTTTCTCCATTTATGTATACTCTTGTCCAGTTTTTCATTCATCAATGGCATTAATCAATTGTCTGCAAGCAATGCTATATCGAATCATGTCAACCCTTTCTCCATTTATGTATACTCTTGTCCAGTTTTTCATTCATCAATGGCATTCATCAATTGTCTGCAAGCAATGCTATATCGAATCATGTCAACCCTTTCTCCATTTATGTATACTCTTGTCCAGTTTTTCATTCATCAATGGCATTCATCAATTGTCTGCAAGCAATGCTATATCGAATCATGTCAACCCTTTCTCCATTTATGTATACTTTTGTCCAGTTTTTAATTTCTCTTTCATTCATCAATGGTTTAAATATTAAATGCTTTTGTCTTACACCTTGTTCGACTATTTGTAAAAAGTATTTTAAAAAGGTATTTTAAAAAAGTATTTTGAAAATACGTATTTTGTATTTTGTATTTAAATACCATTTTGAAAAAGTATTTAGTATTTTGTATTTGAAATACAAAAATTCAAAAGTATTTGTATTTTGTATTTAAATACTTTTTTGAAAGTATTTTGCACATCTCTGGTCACTATTGAACAGTGTATGAATAAAATACGTTGAGAATTATTTCATTTCAGTTTATTTATAATCATTTAAGGTAAAGAACTTAATTTATTAATTAAATTCATTAGTGTTTAATGAATCACACAAAGAGTCAACATTAAAATCTTTTACTTCAAAAAAATTATACATTAATTGCTTCCGAGTATGAATTGAATTTTCAAGTACCTTTTATTGTATCCAGATTAGGAATTTTACTTTGAATGAATATTTTACATCGATAATAACAATACCACGTAGATACAGAACGTCAATTTTATTGATGATTGATTACAGAAATATACTAGTAAGGATTTATTGGGTACAGATGATATTGAAATTGTGATTCTATACTGAATATTAATATTTAGGCTTTTGTATGCTTACGTAGGTAGTTGTAATTGAAGATAGCGTATTTATTATTTTATCATAATGATCTATATATATTCATTTTTTATATTAAATTTTTGGCACTATATGACATGGTAGGCCCCACTGTTGTCAATGTGATATTTCATAGAAAAAGTAATATTTGATAACAGATTTTTGAAAATATTGAAAAGTCATTTAGGGCCACAATATCCAAAACGTTAACCAAGTAGTTAACTTGTTGTCAAGAGTTAACCATAAGTTAACTCAAGAAATGGTGATATCCAATGTCTGTTACGGAGATAACAAGTGGTTATTTATAACCACCCGATTTTTATGAGTTAACTATCGAATCCACGAGTTAACTTTGAGAATGAATATTTTTTTCGTCTGTAGATGGTGCTATATATGTCATCAATTTGACAGTTATATAGTTTGTCATTTTGGTTTGAGAATATTGTGTTATAATAATATAATATATTGATCAAAACTGGATAATTATCTTCATAATAATGTTGATACATCATCCGATGAACAATATTATTGATACTTTCAAAACACTCGTCAACATGAGCAACACGTTAAAATTTAAAATGGCGGCTCCAAACAACCAGTGAAGTGTCAAATAACTTCCCTAGTGTTGCCACTCGTACGACAAAAGTGCGTAAAAATTAAATTTCAACCGATTTGTACTAAGGTATTGCCATATGTGAATACTGTTTACATCACTACAGAAAGTTAACCTCTGGTTAAGTAACCATTGTAAATTATTTTTATGATATCACCAAACGCCGAACATGAACAAGTTAACTCATAACAGTTGATTACTTAACCACTGGTTAACTTCTATTTGGATATCGCGGCCCTTGATATACCTAAATACTTGCCATCTCAATTAAATCCCATCATGCATCTAACACAAGTTGAGCAGCCAGTGGACCAGATGCTTTCTATCAACGTGCATGTCGTGCCATCGTAAGTTAAGACATTCAGAATGGAGGACATATCTCAACGTTAAACTGCATGTTTTAAATGTCTTAAAACGTGACGTTTTACGACCTCTGACCTTTTACAGGACATCTTAAAATTCTACTTTTTTTTATCGCGAATTCGACAAGAACATTACTTTTATTCTATTCTATCCCATATCTTCTCGCCATATCCTAAATGTGGTAGGTAGAGACAACGGAAGATTTCTTTTACTTTCACATAATTTCTCATACACCTGAAACGCTTTCTTTTTATCAAAAGATCGAGCTGCCTAGTAATTACTAAAAATAGAAATAACTTCTTAAGACAAATTTACCTTAATTAGTTTTATGTCAATATTGCTTTGCAACTTATTTATTGTTTGATGAATATAATCATTTATTGTGATAATATAATATGAACACTATCAGTGTAACTGCTGTGAATCATTTTCTGTCAAGTGCAACTTATTGATTTCTGTGAAGTTACCAGTATTGTCTGTGGTACGGCGCCTTATTGACGCCACCACATCTCCAAGACGCTCTACTCAGTACTCGCGACATCTTAATATTTTATGCAAAAGTCACATTCTACAATTTGTATAATTTAGAAAGAGCAATGTACTCGTAGGTACCAATGTTTTATGGAAGCTATTTACGATTCAATCAAGAATGCAACAAAATGCTCTTGTAGTCTGCCTTTTGTGTATTTGGATATAAATAATGATTTTATAACATTCAATAAATTATCAACTACGTGTGTGTAATTAGAAGATAATTTACCTCAATATACATATTCCTCAAGTCTTGTAGTTATCAAAAACTATTAGAGTCTCACAGTCAAGAGTTTGCTAAGCACAAATTATAGTTGTAGTGTATTTTATGTAATTATAAAGTTGCGAGGTAAAAAATATTAAGGGTTGTGACAACTAAATCATATCTTAAAGTACAGGTTTCGTAATTTAGCTATTGGATCGAAGTCCGTACAAATTTGTATAATAATTTGAAATAAATTATTCACTGTGTCGGTCGGTAGAAGAATTCTATATTGAAATAAAAAAAAATGTTTTTTCCACTATGTGTTTTTCATTGAGAGAAACGTCTTTCGTTTTATAAGGACATATCTCCTATAAGGACATTGTCAAAAGAAAAAAAAATATTTGTTTTTTAATTTTATGAAATGAATTACTTTTACTCCTGATTTGCAACCTCTATATCTTTTATTACTAAAAATATATACGAAGAGTCGGTCCTCGTTTATATTCATTCTTCCATGTGGATACATGGAAGAATGCTTCGGAAACCCTGCAAGTTGCAGCAAGTTACTTCAACTGATAATCAAAGGTAAAATCTCGGTTAGAAGAGGTGTTGGAAGAAGGGGGATCTGCTGGCTCCATAATATTCACGAGTGGACAGTAATACGGTGTATCGAGGAGCTGTTTTGAACTGCTCAGAATAGGGACGCATTCATGCAAGTTGTAATCAACATCGGATGGACCCGTCACGACATATGAAGAAGAAGAAGCAATATCTCAACGAGTTTTGAAAGTTCGTCGATTTATAACATGTATGAAATAATACTAAATAAAAAATATAATTTTCATATCGAAAAACGTTTCTTTGTGCATTTTTATTCTTTTATGCGTTCTGTGACGAACATAAAATATACTTATTGTCTATTGCTGATTCCAACTGACGAGGAGCAAGAAAGGCAGTTAATGTCGAATTAATTTGAAAACCGTACGAATACAGTTAGAGAGGAAGACCGTAAAAGTGGGACAAGACTGTTTTATATTTCAACTCGTAAAAATTCCACGTTACAAGTATAATGGCTGAGAACGGAAGGAGGACATATAAGGAGGTCAGGAGCTGTTATTTTTTCAAATAAATTTTATATGCGATTACCACAAGTTCGTTCAGAAGCTTCCGTACATGTTTTAATGTTAGTACTACCTTCCTATTTACCCGTTGCTGGAATTGGTTACATTTGTAAGGAATTTGTATTTAAGCTTCTTTAATTTGTTTGCCTCTTCTTATTAATATTTTGTGAGTATGGAATATTCTTCCGCTCGATATTTTTCGTTTCGAATACTTCCACGTCTTCAATTTACTTCTTACCGGGATATCGTTGCCTTTATAAAATTTTCCTAATTTTCTAAAACTACCTTATATACTGGTACCATTTTTATAAATTGTGTGATGTAAAGTTCTCAAAATACAAGATTCATATTTTAGTTTGAGACTACCTCAATCTGCATGAATTGTCCACATAAAAAAGTAGTTATATTATTATTATGATTATAGTTTCATCTTTAAAATAAAACAAGTGAAGCATTATGTTCTATATACATATTCTTTTTAGAGTCTCGCACTAAAATGGATGAATGAAATATAATCTTTATGTTCAAAATCGTGCATCAGTTTCAATACAATATTCAATTGAATATCCAAAAACAATAAAAGAGAATGTTCCATTATTTGCACAGAAGATGATTGCCTATAGTATTATTGCCAATCGTTTTGTGCGAACATTAAATTTTATTGAATATATTATTCACACAGTGCTTACGAACAAAACGATATGTACTCGTACATTGTATACTTTCATCCACATATACTTCTTCACATATCCAACACTCTTCATGACTGAGTTACGTTAATTTTATTCAGTGAAATTAATTTCAGTGTAGCTGTACTCGTAATGTATATGTTGTACCTTGTTGAGTGATGACAATTAATGATAAATTCTTTTTTTTTTTACCAGAGTTCTTTGTGTAATTAAACCTGAGGATGCACAGAGTACGATGCACCTGTAAAAGAGAGAGGTTTCAATAAAAAAATATTTTGATATAAATCCATGATTTTAATTATTTCGCGATATCAATATAATAAAACTGCGAATAAGAACTCCCATATCCATCAGTTTTATTCTTTGATAGTTCATCAGTCAGTATTACTGAGCTAGAAACATAAGCCTATTAGGGAAATGTTAGACAAAGATATTTAATTTACAGGAACATGACACAAAACTCTATCTATTTTTATGTGTAAGTTTTTTTATTTGAAGTAGTAAAGAAGTTTGACTATATATGGTTAGTAGGAATATATTGGTTAGTACATACTATACAGCTTGCTTCCGATACAACTATGGTGGTAGTAAAACTTTATGTTATTGTTATGGCTCCCTACCGGCTTTGGGTTTGTTTCTTTTTCAGACGTTATCTTTGCTTTGTTCTAAAAGAAACTTTCAATAGAAAATTCAACAGCTTTATTCCATATCACGTTTCACACCTTTTTCATAATACAATTCATTGATTTTGTAAAATATTTTAGCTTGTTTACTTTTCTAGTTTTCTTTTTATTTTATTTCAATAATCTGGGATAAAAATCTTACCAGATTGTTTATTAAATAAATATTATACCAGGGTGTTTTGATAAATTTGATTTAAATGTAACGTATAATTCCATATTAATAACTTTGTGGTTTTTTGATAAGTTTGACTGCTATATTTTGTTATTAAATTAGTAAAAACAAAAGCTCTTCAAAAAGTATGAATGAAACAATTTTTCAAAAATTTATCACACTATCGAATCGAAATTCGTTTTGTTGAAGGAGTTACAGCCCACGTATTGTTTCATTGGGATTTTTTTTATTATAATGACTAGAGAAAAAATCAATATAAAAGTTTGTCATTATTCAAGCTGAATAATATAATCGTAGTAATTCATTTCCAAATACTCACAAACAAGTACGCTTTTATAATATTTCTGTATATTTCCCTCAGGTACTTTGTTTATTGGAGTTGTTATGAGACTTCGCTATTATTCGTAACACCGTTACCTAACATTATTCACCTTTTTCCAATACCCGTATATTTTGATAGCTTTTTTACATTGTGGTAATTTCGATATTTTATTGGAATTTCTACAATATCATTTTGGTAATGTTCAAACCATACAAAAGGGTTTTTCAAAATTACATTCTTTCTATTCGGGTTAGAAATAATTCTTTCCGTAATAAAAAAGATTAGACATTTTCTCTCCAGCTCATTGCTTTGTAGAAAATTCAAACTAATGGCTCGGTAACAATACGATAAAATGGATTTGTACCCTTTGGTCTTCCTTCATCTACCCTCCTGGTAAACAAAGGTTACCCAAACAGGCGTTATCTTCAATACTCTGCGCCGTGATGCGTACTTATTATCAACAGAATAAAGAACACTTGTATAGGTAGATTACAATTTCGTCATAAAATTAATGAAAATCTCCAAACAAATCCCACTTGTGTAATCTAATCTGAAACTTGTTTCCTTTCTCTGATTTATATAGAAATTAAGTGATTAAAGCATATTTCTATAAAGTGCGCAGTTTTACCATATGTAGGTATCTTCAATTATTTCTATTCAAATACATTATTTCATAATTATATCATAGTTTTTTACGATGATGGAAAATTATATTGTTTTTTTTCTTATACGCTCCAAACTATCATTCACGGCAGTGAAACTTGTCCATCCAACTATTCCATTTTGGTATCTCCCATAAGTGGAATAGCCAGCGTACAAACTGCTTGTAATGAATATGCACGTTCTCTTCTCCGTGTCAATGAAAGTTAAGATAGTCAAACTTCAAATTCAAAAATTCCATTATATTTAAAAACTCTAATGGTGAAATAAATTGACCTCTTTACGTTTTCATTTGTGCCCTTTGCCTTTATTGAAGTGCTAAATAAACTACTAAGAATCAGTCAACGAACCAAAGAAGAGAGTTGGGCTTTGTGAAGTGAACGGTACATTGTACCCCTGTGATGAATCGAATAGATCCAAAAGTTTGCTGAACGCTAAATACATTCTGAATAGAATTTGTTATCGTGTGATATCGATTGCAGTGCAAATAATTTAGAGTTTTCAACATTTTATATTTATCTACGCTTTTACATAATTTCCTGTAAGTGGGGTGGTCAGTGACACGATGAATGTAATAAAAACTCTATGGCATAAAAATTCCGTTAAAGTGACATATCTAATCGCGGCATTGAAATTATAATTGTCTTAAATATGATATTTTCCGAATAGCTGCTTTCTACATGAAACTCTTAAACTTACAAAAAAGAGTATTGTTTTAATAGAAACGCCCTTTTAAGTATAATTAGGGTTATAAAAACCAGAAAGATAATTAAGAAGGAAAGGATAATAACATCATACAAATATTCACAACATCAAGGCATTTCCCACAAGTGGGGTAGCCAGCGGACTAACTGCATTTAATGAACATGCAAAAAAGAGTAGTAGGTTTTTTCGATTCCGGACTTTCCACGGAGAATTATTTTGTATTATTAAAGTTGACTAAAATTTAACTGATATTGTCACGGGCCAATGGTAATAAAATCACTTGGATCAAAATTGTTCTTTCAAAATAGGTGATGTAATATATAATTAATTTTCTTGGCCTCTTTTTAATAAGTTAATAATAATTATCTTTGTATACTGATTGCATGACAGATATTATTTCGTTTTATTATCGAAATATTCTGTTATTAATTTAAATTATGAAATATTAATTTATGTAAAATTTATGAATAAATATAAGTTAAAGTAAAAATAAGCTAAAATAAAATATGTATTTACGAAAATGAGATATGGTTTTTTTTAAAGTCCTTTAACAAACACGCATAACTAATTCAGTAGATTGCTGAAAAAAATCAAATTCACTCCTCTAATATGGTAATTTTTCATTTAATGCAGTTATCAATGATGCTTTCAACTTTGATCTTTGTGAATAGTACCTACGTACTGTGAATACATATGGCAAAGTCTGGGAGACTTGACCCGTTTTATATCATAGATATCCGTTAGTGCATGGACATTTTTATATTATTTGAAGATACTAACCGATATTTTCAATATTTATATTGAAGCTATATATACTCGTATATATAAAGCAAAATAACTATTTGCCTGTCGATGAAAGCGCAAACTTTCGAAAGCAGGCCACGGGTGAATTTACCAAATATTTTGTTTCGTTTTAATTTCTCATCATAATGAATACCCACAAAAAACCGTTGGCTGATTAATTGAACTTTTGTTTTTGTACGATACTTTTTTAAATTTAAGTAAAATGTTTTTGACACACTAGAATGTGTGACATATCTTATGGCTGATTTTAAATGAATATATTATAATAATTCAAGAGTTTTTGTGTTTACGCTGTGGAAATCCATTTTTAATTTTATTAAATAAAATATAAAAATATATTATTGAGCACTGTTTAATCTCCACTATGTTAGGTTAAATACCGAACGTTTTCGCCTATACTCGTAGGCCATCTTCAGGGAAGTTTCCCTGAAGATTGCCTACTGATTATTTAATAAAATTAGAATATATTATATTTCAGCAATTTAATGAATTGGTTATGGGTATTTGTTAAAATATTATATTCATTTAACATCAGCCATAAGATATGTCACACATTCTAAATATCCTATATTGTATTGGCACGGAGATGACGATTTGGTTTTTAATTACTTATATTTAATTTATCTGTTGGCTACTCCACTTATGGAAGATTTTGTGATGGCATCGATAGATAAACTTTTTTCTGACAATCCACTCGAAACAAGTGTTTTGTGGAAAGGTATGCTTGGTATATTAATTAGTGTATGGATAACAGTTGACGTAACGCGAAAATTCTCTATATACATCTCATTTTTAACATGTTCGATTTGATGTACCTCGTCAAACAAAGATGTCTGCCTATCTTTGAATCCTTGGGGATATATCAAACGTCACCTCAATCTAACCAATAAATCTCTCTTTAACATTTATCATTCTTTCTCCCCGCCTCCCGTCTATCTCTGATACTACTTTGCCATGCACTCAGGGGTTGTGTTTTTTGTTTATTTTTCCCCTGCCCTGTCTTAGAGATTAGAAGTGTTGTGGGTACCTATATATTTTTATATTATGATAGATACATATATATTATCATATAGACCAACCTGCGTTACAAAAGAGATTATATTAGATTTTGCTATAGACGCGAAATGTCAATATTTTATCTAAGAACTACAATATAAAAATATTTCCAGAAGGGATGAAGGATGTGGTGTATGAAAATAAATATTTTTATTATGTGTGACAATCTCTGTGTATTAACACATTTTTATCAAAAAGCTATCTATCTATCTATTCTCTCTCACGCCATAAAATAATATTTATAAAATTATTTTTACGTTGTTTTTACTACATATTTCTTTTTAAAATTATTATTTGATAATAATGATTCAATATTTGTTTTAAAATAACAAAAAAAAAACATCCGTGGAGTCCTCCTCTAAGTATACACTACATGTATTAAACTAAATATACCATAATTATAATCATATACCCAGGCAAGGATTGCCTTTAACAAAAAATCGAAGATATTGGAATCCCCAAATATTGACTTAAGCGTAAGGAAGAACCTTACTAAAGCCTTTGTATGGAGCATTCTGCTTTATGGTTGTGAGACATGGACCATCAGCAAGAGTGAAAGCGGACGGTTGGCGGCCTTTGAAATGTGGTGCTACAGACGCATGCTTTAGATCCATTGGTCGGAGCACGTCGAAAACGAAGAAGTATTATCCAGGGTAGGCGAAAAAAGGCAACTCCTTAAGAGAATCAGCCAACAACGAGCTAACTGGATTGGCCACAACATCAGGCACCCAGGACTACTTATAGCCATCGCGGAGGGTAAGACAGAGGGGACAAATGGCAGAGGCCGACCAAGAGACGCATATATGGACCAACTGAAGAGTGATATGAACTGTGGCTCATACGTAGAGCTGAAAAGACTGGGGGAGAATAGAGACGAATGGAGAAGAAAAACCAAACTCGTTGCAGACCAATCCAATGGATTGTAACTCATTATATATATACTAATTTATATCAAATAAATAAAAATGTAATATGTGTGCCACTCATTCCGAATACCTAACAATTAATGGTGCAAGGAGTAAAATTATTTGTTCCTAACATACAGTTAGTTCGCTGGCTATAAATAGGTAAATGAATATGTCACAAATATTTTGTACACAAGTAGATAATGAACACATTTAGATTGGAGTGTGTTCTGTATGGAGTTTAATATGTATAATATTCTATAAGATAATGTGTCAGTAATCTGCTTTGCACTAAATATCAACACATCGTTAATCTTCCTTAGCGTAGAGGGTGAAATATTTAATTAGTGTTATTTTGTAACTCGTATACATTTCCACAATACCTCGGTAAATTATTTGAGTGAAGACGCGGTGTATTTGCGTCCTACAATTATTAATTATCCTACTATTGTTATTAATACTACTCACTTACATTGAATACACGCAAGGCTCTCGAGGAAAACTTCTGGAAATATAGTACCATTACTCACATTCTCGTCTAGTGGTTAATATTTAAAATGAATATTCAACGTCAAAAGTTTGCACACAAAAGTGTACGAAGTTATTTTATATACACGCCTTCATTTGCTCAATAAATATCCTTTGGTTGTATAATGTTAAACATATATAAATAAAAAATTAAAATTAAATCGATGAAATTCATTTAACTTTATGTTGATATTATAATATATGTATATAATTTAACATGGTTTTTGTTGAACAATTTCCATGTTTATTACACGATGTCGTGTTGGTATACAAATATAAATAGATATTAAGTTTCCAATTAGAGTAAGTTCGATTTGTTATATTTGAATTTGACATATTTGATACAATATTACTTGTGTTAAAACAATTTTATACAAATTTACTTTTCATTACGTTATAAAAAAAATCGCCTTATTGTGAAATTGATTAATTACACGAAATATGAATTATTCAGTATGAAGATATCTCTTCTTTCGTATGGAAATATTAAAAACTAATTACTAAAAAAATACGAGATTCTCGATGAAATATATGAAATAAAATTTAGATTTTGACATTACCCTTGTTGAGAGTTTCCTTCTCATAAGTTTGAAGTAATGAAAAACTTATTTCAATTTTAAATACATATAATATAGATATACTTTTGATGTTTATTTTGAGTAAGTTTGCTCTGTAAAGGATTCATAAAAATATTTTTTTTAGATAGATAAACATTCGGTACTTTTCTTGTTTATTTTGAGTTAGTTAATTCTGTAATGGGTTCTTATGAATGATGGTATTACCCGTGTACCAATTATTTTGCTCGGTTAATGAATATTAATGTAACCCGTTTTACATTACTTCATTTCTGAGAGGATTAACAATTTATAGTTAGTAGCTTTTGTGTATACCTGCTCAGTCATGAAATGTTTAATTTGTACATACTTTATATAATTCATTCATCAACAGCGGTGGTATAAGAAAAAATATGTATTCTAAAAATTTATTAGTAACAAATTTTCTCGCTGCTCACAGTACCATGAAATGAAAATAACTGATATCGATGATACATTATCTGTGCTAACAATCATTTTCCATATCTTGTATAATTTTTTGTTATAGAAATGTTAAAATCTTTCTATTCTCGTAAATGCTGACACTCCTGAAAACTTGATTACTTTTTTTGCTCCTTCATATTTCTTCTATGTACAGAGAGACTAAAATTTCTACGATATAACCTTTCAAGAATATCTTGAAAAGTTGACAACCTAGAAACTTGATACGTTATCATGAAATAAAAAACCAATCAGTAGGTGAGATTTTTTTATCCATTTTGGTATATTTCATGTCATTGGTATTCTGGGTTTTTATTAAATTTTTAGTAGAGAATTGCCTTATTTTGGGTTTATATTTTTTTTTAATTATGCCTACCGTATGAATGGCGTTTTAGTTTGTATTAAATAAAGGAATAAGTTTGCAAGTTCAAATCTTCCGTGTAACTGTATTAGATATCTAAACTTGTTTCTCAGGGCGGCCAAATTCAATGTGTATATTACATCGTTACTTGATATGGAGAGCTATGTAGGTAGTGGTGTTATACTGAGTGTTTCCTTATAATCTTTATATGATCAGAGCTTAGTTGGATGCACCGCAGAGTGCACCAACATTCTCCCATTACATCGTACACCTAATGACTCTTGGCTTATTACCAGAATATAATTGTGCATCCCAACTTCTGTATATCACGATGTGTTTGAATTACCTACCTTCAGCAAAGTTAGAGTTACTGCTGGAATATGGAACGTATAGATAGAAAGAATAGAAAACATTACAATTTTCCTCTGAATCATTAAACAACTTTAAGCTTTTCTTTTTAGAATGCATTGTGTTTTTGTAATGTACGCTCTTACAAACTGTTATGTTCCTACATATGTTACTCCACTTACCAGATTCATAAATATTGTTCTCTGGTGCTTTTATCTCAGGAACACATTCTTAAACGGTGTACCTAGAAATAATTATTTATAATAGATACTTAAGAGTGATTTTTTTAAATAATGTTTCACTTCTAAAGTTTTTTTTTTATTTTTACATTTTTGTCCTTCAGTTGCATATAAACCACACTCCGTTTAATAGGTTGATTTATTAACATTTCCAGTTTTTTTTTTATAAATTTAATTCATAAAAAAATCTTAATAAATAATTAAATAATTCTTAAAAAAGAAATTTACAATTTAGACGATAAATATATTTTATCTAAGACATGTATAAATTATCCTTCATGAAATTTGTATATAAATATATTGATCAATGTTTTATTATTATAACCGTTATGTTTTAATGGAAATGTAATTTGGAATGTAATTTAAAGACCTATCAATTTAAAAGGTTTATTTATTTATTTACATCTTACCCAGCACAATAATGTCTAGATGGAGAGAATATTATAATGTACATATTTGTAGCTATCTAATATAATATAACTACCCCCGCTACAGACAGGTGGTATGTATATATCGATGTTAGCAAACACCGTTTATCACTTATCGATGTGTTGAGTGTGTTGGCTCATTTATTATACACAAATTCATACTACCACACTCACATCTGCCAACCCACATTTCCACGTATCTTATTCTCCATGTTTCTGATTCTTTTGTCATATTATTCCTCCCACACTTCCCCTAGCTCTCCCTCGTTACCTGTATCTCATATTTATTATCCTGTGTGTTACATTTTCATATTATTGAGACATCATTTCATATTCAGAACAAGCAATTCCAATGCGTCTCAGTAGTAAAAGGTATTTTTACAATTACATAGGTATGTATGTATTTTTTTAATTTTTGTTTTTTAAGTTTTATGATTAGTAAGGCATAAGATAAAGCATAGGTAAAATAAAAATGACGAGTTTCGTGCATCGACTTGTATTAATATTACTACAACATGTGCCAAATTATATTTAAAAATTATTTATTCTGGCTCTGTTATCTTCTTTATTCATTAAATGTAACAACTAGCAAAGATTCAATGCGAATTACTTTCTTTTGTATATTTTGTATATATGTGATTCTTTGCGTATTATATAATAATATACCTACTTACTTTTTTATTAGATATTTTTATCATTGTAACAATGCAAAGACTTAAATACTTCATCTATTCCTAAACCCTTACGAACTATAGAAACGAAAAGATTGAGTAAATCACATCGATTGAACGAGATTATTTTAATTCCACGAATCACAGTTGCTTGTTGTAATATTTTTCCACTCGACTCTCACGTTTCGGAATAATCTGGCTACACAGCGTGAAATAGCAATGTAGAGGAAACCACAATCACGTAGGATTAAGTTCGCCAACGAGCTTATAGCCTTATTACTTATGTATACCTTCATACACCCTAATATATCTATATTCATTGTGAACTGATATCTACTAGCGATACCCACTCGTAAAAATCCATTATCGTTGACGGAAATATCATTCATTTATCTTCATAAATTAAAAAAAAAAAAACATTAATTGAAATACCGAAGGAATTAATCAAATATTGATGAATAACTATGTATTCACAGACATAAATAAATATTTTTTTATTTAAAGTACATGCGGTCTTTTGTCTTTTCTGCGTTTTGTAAATATATTTCATTTTAGGTGAGAGTGAGGGAGAATAAATTGCGTCTTTATTACTCTTCTTTTCAATACTACCCATTTTTAACGTGTATTGTTATTCTGTACTTAATCGTTTGTTATCCGTGAATAGTAAAATAAACCTACAATTTAGTGATAAGGTTAGACTACACATTTCGTATTTTAATACGTTGGCCAACGCACTTGTAGGAGATGCCATGATCGTAATATGTTAAAGAAGCACTTTTACGATAAAAATTCTTGTAAAATCATATAACAACATATTATAGATGTAGGTAATTGATTTTTCTTATTTAATAGTGGACAGTTACATTGAGACAAATGTATTACTGTTCTATGTGTACAAGTTGGTAATAATAAAGCACAAGTAAACTAGGAATAATAATAATAATAGTGGGTAAGTGTATACACTATACAGTCACATTAGAGTTTGTGGTCAGAAAGGTCACATACTTTCCAAACCATCGGATGCTTCCAACATTATTTTAATACTATCATTTGTCAGAGGATTGTTTTTCTTCAACATTACTATAAATGAAAATTCCTTTTTATGATATATTTTTTAGAAAAAATATACCTATTAAGCCAATAACCATCTATAACGTGAATGAACATCCATTTTTTTCATTATCAATCGATGCATCATCCATTTGAAACTGAAGGCTATAATAATCTAATGGATATTTTTCTCATGAACCCTCAGGCTCTATAAAAGCTAATGCAATCACGATTATAGAGAATGGCAATTGAGTTCCAGTAAGTATTTGCTACAATTTATTGCCTGTCGATTTATGTATTTATTTATTTATTTTAAGGTACAAAACAGATAATAACTACATATATAAATACAATAAAAAGGTAAATGTACCTGTAGCTTTATCCCTAGTGTTACGAAAAATGTAATTCAGATTATATGATAGTATTCTTCTCCTCAGTCTCATCCATATAAATGCAAACCATCTGGACAACTTTGTCTAATTCATACTTTTTTGTCTTCGAGAATTTGATCTACGTGAATATTTGATTAATTATAATTGTTTTTAATGTAAAATTTATTTAAAAAAAATAATCTTAATTATCCTTCAGTTTATTAATTATCTATCCCTTTGATAATATCCAACTACCCTTTTGAAAAAAAATTAGAAACAAAATAACACAGGGTGATTGATACTTTCAAAATGTCTCCCTCAAGTCATTAAAATGAAAGCCATTAAAATGTATGGCAAGCTCGGAAATTTAACATGTTACTCTACGTACTTGGTGTAAGTTTACAATACTTGCTGTAAGCGATTTTAAATCGTATTGTCCTTTTTTATTCTAGAATTTTGAATTACCTATTTCAATCAGCATATATCGAATATCTAAAACAAAAGCGGATTTAAGTTCAAGTATTAGTAGAATTGCAGAATACTGTCTTCAAGAAAAGTCGTTTACGTCTATTCGATATTTATTAACAATTATAACTTTCAAGCTTGACTGTATTTGTCTAAATATAAATGTTTACATTCACAAATCGTTAAATTAGGTCATTATATAAATATTAAATGTATGAATAGATTTAATTTAAAAATTTGCGACTGGTTATGAAAACCATGTGTAGAGAAGTCGAATCAAATGCCCGTGAAACAATATTACGATCATATTTCGCTTTTCTGTGTCATGGAGGGAAATATTTTTATGTTTTGCATTAACTCACGAGTCATGCTCCCCTTTGACCCTTGGTCATAAAAAATATTATTGCCTCGTTGGGATAAAGTATACTTAACCGTAGGCACTTTTCACTACCACCTATTGCCACAAACACGTAACGAATCTAAAAAGTGTTAATAATATTATAACATTAATCGCCCCGGAAGCCGAGGAAAACTGGACTTGAATATTAAACTTTATCATCCGAAGAGTGTTGTGTTACTTTTTTATTGGAAATATTTATTACAGGGGTTAGTCGTCTGAGTAATTTCATTTAAAGAGAATCTCGTTTGCACAGGTTACGGTGCGAAGTTTATTCAATTAACTTTTCATTTTATTCTTTTATTTTTGAACAGCCTTTTATAGGAACAGTCATAAATTATATTGCAGGCTCGGTTGATACATGAGATCTTAATAAATTAAAGATTTTTTAATCGAGATATCCCATGTTTAAATGAAATTAATTTAAAAAAAGTAGTCAAAAAGTAATGTACTAAAAGTAATGTTTTTGCCTTGTGGAGTCGGTCTGGTTGGTGGAGTGTTTGAGCGGTACGGGATGTGCTGTAGTGGAAATACTTATTTTTAGTGGTTTTTTAACTGTATTATATGTTTTTATTACTTACTGATTAATGATTGCATTGTTATTTTTTGGAAACTTTTTTTTTGTAAACTATGATTCCGTTTTTATCTGGAGTTTTGTTTTGTTTTTATTCCAGTTTCTAAGTAATTAATAATAACCATTGTTATATTTTACTATTTATAAATCTGTCTCAGATTTTTTTTTAACTATGTATGACAACCTCTTAGAGTATTGAAATATGTCAATTAATAAATTTGCATACTCTTTTCAATTGGGCAATATATTGTTTCTTGTGATAAAGTTATTTTTGTTGGTATTCATTTGCGTGTGTTGTCTGAAGTGTGAAATTGGTTAAGAATAAATAAACAGTGATAGACATAGCTTCTGTATTTAACATTTTGTTTTATTCTTTAATAGTTTCGTAATAACTTAACTTTATTTCTATTTTGTTCCAGGTATGTGGCTGCTTAAAAAAATAAATTAGATGCAGAAATTATTATGAATATAGCAATATAAGAAGTCGAAGTTTTTAAGGTAAAAATAATTATTTATAATAAATTAGTTATTTAAATAGTTATATATTTTACATATTTATTTACTGTACAAAAGAAACAATGAACAGCATTACAGTAAAAAAAACCTTTTCGGTGTCATTGTACGCAAACAGTAAACAATCAAGATATAACACAAAATACAGACACATAGAAATTCTATGACACAAATATACAAGAAAAAGGAATATTGACCACGTCCAATCGATATAAGAAAAAAAAACAGTTTTGTTTTAATATTCCTTACGATCTTATTTCGACTGGCCGATAAATAGGTAGAGACAAAAGTCATAGATAAAAATAATCAAACTAAACTTTAAATAATATAAAAGGTAGCTTTGAAATAAATCGTTTTCGACAAATGTAAATTTAATGACGCTTAATATTAATTATATTGTTAACAAGCATTATTTTACCATCATGGTGTGTCATATTTTAAACTGGATGAAACTTTACGAACAATTTTATCATTAATCATTCTGTTGAAAACGAGTAGTAAACAAATTAAAAGGTATAAAATATAAAAAAAATATTAAAATGCGAATAAAAATTATAGGCACTACGTCACTTTGTATAGTCCCTTTGATTTTTATCATTATTTGTAGATTTTTTTACACAGTATTTATTTTCAGTTTTGTCTTTGTTTACGCTTTTATTTCGTCCTTCAGTAAACACAGCTCCAGCTTCAATGTTTTTCAGAACGATATAGTCCTCCTGAAACGTTATCGTTTAATTATTATTATTTCAATCGACCATTTTATACAACCCTCTTACTTGTTATTTTTTCTTTTTTTTAATTACAATTTTTGTGTGGCTGAAAAAGCGATATCGAATAATTGATAATTATTATTAAACATAAAATTGGTAAAATTTTCTTCAAAGTTTTTAAATATAAAATTATTTTGAAACCTTCGATATCACTAAGCTTTTGAACACATGGTTCAACAAAGCTGGTTTGAGAGTTGATATTCAATGCTCTATTTTTCATATTTGTAATGGATATGATTTAAACTTCTATATTGCGTAAAATGAAACGTTATTGTTTTGAAATATCAATTGTAATGCTTATGGATACGTGATTTTCGAAAGGTTTTCAGGAGGTTTTCGTAAATCATGGATGGCATTAAGTACTTTCTACGAAATTAGTATTCAAGTATTTTTCTATGTTAAATTTATTTCAAAGGTAGATTAATTTTAGAAGACTGAAAGTGAAGTAATGGGATGAATATTAATTTGGTTTTCTATTGTACTACTAATAATAATAATAATGATAAGTAATTCAATCTTGGTTGATCTCTCCATTAAAAGCATTAGTTTTGTATTAGATACATTACCATGAGAGCATGCTATTAGTGTTGAGGTGCTATTTTCAAGTATTTAATATAGTAGGCTTTGTACAGTGTCATGTATCACATCGGAAGTTGTATGAATGTTGTGATGTGTATAGAGGGAAAGTTGGTAGGTAAATGTTGTTCTTCCTGCCCAAATTGCCGCGGCCCGCGAAGCATATGCGCACTTTTTTTAATAATGTACTAGTCGGTACAAGTGCCGGTTACTTTTTTGAAAGAGGTATTTCGTGAAAATATTGTTAAGAAAACCAATCTTTTCAGCAGCCGGCCCAAATTTTAGAAATGAGATTTTCTACCGGGTCGCACAACAATATTCTTGGTCTATAAGTCGGATAGCTGTTGATATAGACAAATTGCCTTGAGTGTAATTTGTTTAAACTGGATTTATGAATGCGATAAAAAGGAAGAATGTGTGAAAGGACAGAGTGTTTGTCTTGCTACATCACAAGCGACGTGATGTGAAATTAGTTTTTTAAAGTATTAATTTTTAAATAAATAATTTACAATTTAATCAGTTTTTGTAAAATAGTCAAATTATTTTTTAAGCTCATTCGCACTTAACTGAAATCCTAACAAGAAGCCAGCGGTAATTTTTTTATTACTTTTTTTGTGAAAACGTCGATCCATCTTGTCCCTTGTCATTTTAGATTATTGTCCTTTCTTGACGTTTGAAATAAGTTTTTTTTTGTGAGTAGCCAGTCCACTGAGAATATCTGAAATCGACAAAAAATGATCTTTACAAAAAAGTAAACTACATTTCACTTCTTAAATTTATCTAAATATTTTGCTTGACGTGAATTAACATTACACAAATATTAATATTTTTCGGTAGTTAAATCAATAAAAGTTTATAAATCTTAGAATCTAATGTCTTGCAATAAGAAACATTTTAATATATGGGATATTCTATCAAATTTATTAATAATTTATCTTGAGTATTCATTTATTCATTTTAAAATTTATTGGAGAGCTTTCTTTTCCGTACATACAATTACGAGAGGTACATTTGAAACTTTCAGCTTTCCTTTTGCATAAAACCATTCATACAGGATTCGTTTTGTCTTATAGTTGATGATTTTTGCGTAATATTTAAAATGAATTTTCCTTTTACTTTCTTCTTACCAGGTCCACATAATCTGCAAAGCTTTGAAATATGAATGAATGAATTTAAAATACTGTCACGGAGTGTTGAACTTAGCCTTTAACTTACTTTTCCCCCACTTTAATATATTGCTCTAAACAATCAATATAGATCTCTTGGCAATAATATAATGTCTCTTTAGAAGCTTTTAACTTTAAAATCCGTTGGAAGTTTAATTATTCTTTTTATCGATGTCTCTTTAAGTTTAATCTTTCTCTTTGGGTTCTTCTGTTTTTCGCCATTTGCTCAACAAAAGTAAAGGAGAAACCTAAGTAGGTCACAGTGGAGTTTTGTATGCAAATTCTTCGATTATTTCTTATGTTTTCAAGAATATTCATTGAGTTGGAAAGTTTCATTGGAATTATCTTACTGATATGCCTGTTTTCCAAAATATTTTTTGTAAATAATTTAATACAATAAGCTTCTCACCCTTTTCTTTTGATTTCTTCTTAAAAACTTTAGAACGGCTGTCGTCTGCTAAATCTGCGCGTAACTATTATTGGTTGTGTCATTAGTTTTTTTACTGTAGGTATTCAACATTCAATTAAAAGTTTCATGAAAAGTGATTAGTAGCTTTGATTTTGTGGTTTTTAAGAATAACTAGCTAAAGTAAATTTAATTAGTTAAAAGCTTAGAAAATGGTTTTTCTTCTAACATTTACTATACGAAAGATTGAATTTCAAGTCACCCTTACATACACTTTTTTTATAAATTTTATATGTTTTCATGATATACATTTTTATAGAAAAATTATTAATAATTTTAAAAAAAAGCAGCCACAAATCTCACTCGAATTGTGACTGGAAATTATTCTTCTTGGTAATTACAAAATACTGAACATTAAAAAGTTTTATGAACATATTGATGTTATTGTTTCGTATTTACCGCGTCTGTTAAGTCTCCCTCCTTCATCTTGACGCTTCAACTCTGCTGTAAGAGTGTTGTATTCAAAAGTATATAGTAGTGTGACAGCTATTGGTGAAAATATTTTGTGTTATATAAATAAATTGTTCCATTTCATTCTCCTTATCTTCGAATTCCGTCAAATGCTTAAGAAGATAATAATATTAAATAAAATACTTCCTTGAGACTACTTTCTATATATTCTTACATATTCGTTTTTCGAACAATTCATCCGTATTTATCTGAAATCCTTTTTACGTTTGTAAAATATCCGAATCTACTCAGTTTTCTAAAAGGGCTGAAGGTTTCAGACCGTAAAGGGTTACTCGAGATCCTAATTCAATATATATGTATTTTCCAACTATCTCGATGCTTGTTGTGATGAGATTATCAATACAAGTTTTGTAGAGAACCCTTACTCATCCTACAAATACTTCCATTAGGTCCGATTTCAGACATTCATAGGCTTTACTTTATTTTTATAATGACCGGGTTAGTGTAGGTACGCCGTATAGACATAAAACGATGAAAGCAAAATTCAGTTCGACAAAACATTTATATTGTATAAAGCAACATTTGCTTTTAGCACGAAAATATATATCAAAAATAAATGTTGAAATCGTGATAGAAAAAGAAAATAAAATTGGTAAGGAATATTACGGGAGATTCAAAAATAAATGCGTACACGTGCAAGTTGTAGTATGCCTTGCAATGGTTTCTTTTTTAGGTATAAGGTTATACTTGAAATCGTTTTTCCTTTAATGTAAAAAAGTTCATCGTGGAGAGATTGAATTACTTAAGTTATGCATTAGCAAATATATTATTTTTTATTTAGTTAACATTAATAATGCGTTGAAGTTCGATGGAAGAAACGATAAACATGATTTTTGGTTAATTTTCTACTATATTTTAGTTTACACCATTACAGTATTATTAATTGCTTTACACACATTTAAAAAAATATATATAGGATAATAAATTGATGTGTCGAAAGTGTGATAATATTCTTTTAATATTTACAATAGTATACAAATTGTATTAAATGAGGTGATAACTGATGTACAATGTATTTTATTATCCATTGTTTGATTTAGTATGAGGATAATATCTTCATGGTGACCTCTGTGGATATCCCACTCGAGCGACGCAGACGTGAGAAAGGACACTAACCATTAAACTAAAGAGGATTGCCATTTCATGCCTCCATATTATCACATTGTAACAGAATAGAATATTTGGTCACTTTTACGTCCCTTGTTTTCAAACGTTTTGTAGAAGGAGAGAGAGAGAGAGAAAGTATTTTTCTCTCAAAAGGTTCGTTTTTCCTTCTCAAGGGTCATTCTTTTGTCTCCCTACCTAATTTGAGAAACCCCTTTTGAGATGAGAGCGTAAAATGGAGAAATATGATCATACAGTATAAGTGGTGTTTTGGCTTTTGTAGTCTTGTAGTTATTAGGCAATTTAGACATTGTGGCGTAGACATCGTCAAGATTATGGAAATTTATTTTGTTTAATGTAAAGTGATCGTTTCGTAATATTTTTTGTTTTATTTTTTGCTTTGATATAATTTGAAAATGATTACGTAAGTCCATTTTCCCTCGCTAATCCTCAATTTTCATGTTATATAATCAGATCTTCTTCCCTCACATCAATCATTTCACTTGTAAACAAAATGGCCCTTATTACGTCAAGCTTCTGCTGGGAATGTTTGTTGTTTGAAATCTTCTATTTTAATGATCAATCTTTAGATAATTATTTGTTTGGTTTTACGATTTTTTACTATTGGGAATTTTAATACGTATCGAATGCACAATATGTATATTTTTCAATGACTCATGCTTCGCGTAACATTTAAAATTACAGCAAGCCCATTATTTCTTTGTTTACAATCTATATCTCTATCTATATCATAACGGTATATCCCACATGTGGGGTAGCCAGCAGATCATAGGCATGTAAAAAACTTGAAAGCTCTCCTTTCCGTGCCAACTAAAAAATTAAGACATTCAGGATGGGTGGCAAACCTCATCGCTGATTTTAAGGTGTAAAATATCTTTATTTTTTCGACACTCTAAAACTTACGGAAAAGAGCGGGAGACTAATTCTTTACAGGGTGCTTCACGGAATGAATTGTTTGCAATATGTGTACTAGGTGTGCGATTCGTCAAGAGCCCGATTCGGGTTAATTAAACTAAAATAGTTGTGTTGTTGTTCTATGATTATTGTTACATTATATTTTGTTGTTCATTTCTTTTGTTCTTCTTGCACACCATCTTTCATATAACAAATCAACAGAGCAGTTTACCTAAGAAAAATGCGATGATGTGCGTTAGCAGGATTATCTCTACATAGAGATTATCATTATCGTGGCATTGTATCTGTGGTGGCGGGGTGAGGGGGCGTGGGTCGGTTTTGCGGTGTTGAGTTGTTCCCTCCGCGGAGGTGTGGGTGTGTGTCGTGCTTCGCAGGTGTTGGCATCCGGAGTTACCTAGTACCATGGGCTACCCTTGATCCCATTACTTTGTGGGGTGTGATGTATGCCTGCATTTCTGTGGGGGGGGGTGGCTCGGTGCTGCGGGGCTGACTTGTGCCCCTTTGCCTTGTCGCCGCAGATATTGAGTTACGCTTTAATTTAATTGAATTCTCTGATTGTGCATGCTGTAGACGCTCTTAATTGGGGAACTGGCCAGATCTTATTGTATGTCTCTATGAAATAAAATAAAATAAAATAAAATAAAATATGCATTTTGAAATTTTGTTTTAAGAGAAATTTGAAAGATCACTGGTTATAATAGAAATTCAATCGCAAAATATACGTTACGTTTTTTTTATTTATTTTAAGTAAGGCTGAAATAACATTAAAATAGTAAAATAAAAGAATATAGAATATATTTCATATATATTTTTGACTTTGAAATTATCACTGTTGCATAATAAATAAGTAAATCAGTTAAATGTGTACACATGCTTGTAATCTATAACGGGAATATGAGAGTTCTTTATGGTTCCCCGTGGAAATTATAAAAAGAGGGTAATGAAAATTATGACAGACGGCTCGAAATTTTTACTGGAACACAATTTAGTGTTGTTAAATGAAATATGAATTAATATAAAATGATTTGCGAATATCGTGTTGGTTTGACATAACAAAGAGAACTCTTGAAAAGTACTAGGAAATAAGAATAATGTTACATTATGTTATCAACTAAACGTGTGCGGACTTTGATGTTTCAGGTAGTCATAATTATTATTATTATTACTGACAATAAGACGATTCTTACAAAGATCATTACAGCTGAAGGCCAATGCGATCCCAGAAGAAAACATTAAACAATATCCGAACGATAACACATGGATTTTAGTATTCAGTCCACGAACGTTTGCGTAGATGCATGACAAGTTAAGCACTGACTTTTGGGTCATCGGAGGCATCGGTGGACCGGCGCTGTCGATACCCTCGAAATGTCCACTTATTGATAGCAGTATTTGGCGGCAACATATCCGGGTCCATCCATTCATCAAACATCGACACTGGTACGCCAATCTTAAATGATGCATGCCCTTTATTTTTTGAGATAATTTGATAAAAAAAATTAATGGATTGAAGTGTGATTCTAAATTGTCTTTGATAAATTTTCTTATACTTAGCAAAATCAAGATTGAGAATACTTTCCCTTTGTAATTCTGCAACTGAGAAGGTATTATTCATTGTATTTTGTGGTAAAGAATACAAGAATGTATTATTTTATTTCGTTTTATCATGAAGATTAAACGATTAAATTACTTTCATTGTGATTTATTGCTTAAGCATACCATTAATTATTTTTCGTCAAGATTCCGTATGCTTTAGATTGGTAATATTATCTATTTAAGATTTATATTCTTCAGTTGATTAGTCATTAACCTACCGTAGAAGTTCAGCGAGCACTTGGCTTATCTGAGTTCAGAAAATTAACGGTAGGTATAAGGATGAGGGACCTTTACCGTTGTCGTAAATTTTCAGTTATTGGATATTTAATCATCAAGTTGATGTTAAATACAGTGATAATTACTTATCTCCTTTACTTTCTTACAAATATAAGATTGTCACTAATGAACACAAAGGGGCATTGAAAATGATCAATTTCTTAATAATCGCGTAATCATACTTTTATAAATATAATATTTTATTAATCATTAAGCACTTATCTTGCATTTTTTAATAAAAATAAATTATGGAGAAGTATTTTGTAAAAGCGAAACTCATCTATCATTATCCTTATGTAACATCTGGTTCCTTTATTACTTTGCAAGGATTTACCATCCAAAGGACCTATAACCCATTTTTCTTGTAAAAATGAACCCTTTTAGCGTTTTCTTTCCCCTTTTAATAAAAATAAATATTTCCTCTTTAATATTTTCAGAGAATAAGAAGAATTCTCACGTACCTACATTCAAAATGTAAGCAAGTATAAAAACGTAGATTTAGATATGCGTATTTTGATTTGTGCTTTAAAGTACCAACCAACCAGACGTTTTTTTATATTAATTTGCCTTTTTTATGTTTTTTAATAGCACTTGAATAGTTTTCGTCTATTATAAAAGTGGGAACCACATCAGTGTTTATTTCATGTGTCAACCGGAATATAAATTGATTTATTTTGGAATATAAAATAACGCAGTATTTAAATAAAAATCGTTCAAAGCTTTCACTTTGCGACAGCTTTTCTTCCAAACTATGTCACTGTTACCAATAAATAAGCTTTTGCTAGGCGTACATCATAGTTGCGTAAATTAATCGCTTCAGTTAAAAAACAGAATGCTCAAGGACTGATAATGTTTGTTAGGAGACAAAAATAGGCATCCAGTTAACAGTATTGATTGAAATGCTCTTTTTCATCAACTGTTTACAAAGTTTATCATACGTTCTGTCATGGTTTTCATATTTCAATAGGTATCTTTTATAATTCAAAACGTTTTTTTAAAGATGAGTCTACCACAAACACTCTTCCAGTATGCAATGTTTGTATCCCGAGGGCGAATAAATCCACAGTGGGTTTTAAACCAATGATCCATCGATCGAATGTTCTATGCACATTCAGTTCAACAAACTAAGATGAACTTTTTGTTATCACATTAATTTAACCTCAAGGGTACTTCATAATGTCGAAGGTCAATATACACGTCCACATTGTTTTATTATAAGACAAATACTTGATTCTAAATATAATTTCTCCTAATTTTCTTGACATCTTATGGTGAGGTTGTTTGGGTATTTAATAATGTTTAGTGTAGCATTGAACATAGAAAAGCGTTTGAGCTAGCATTTGAGCAATTCCACTTAGTGGAAGCATATTAGAATTTTGAACTTAGCAACGTGTTTAACCGTAAAACGTAGAAAGCTTATTATTACCTACGGTGCACTTGACGTAATTAGTTAATTCTGCTATGTAACATATATGAATTAAGTCACATTTCATTTCACATCAATTGCTTCTCTTAACTTATGCTGAAGTCATGAAGCTGTATAAACGATAAATTATGTATTGAGTATAACTTATTTCGTAGAACTTAACTACTCATTTATAAATAATATCTGAAGAATTAAAACGATTGCAACTTATTTCAAGTCTTTGCTCTACGAGAAGGTTATTGAACTTGTACTTGTATAAAGAAAATATTGTGGGTAAATAAAATTATTTTATGAAATGATTTTTTTATATCGCAAGTTTAACTATGAAAAAAAGAGTGATGAATACTTTTTAGTACCTTAAAGACAGGATGTGGAGAAGTTAAAAAAAGGAAATGCAGACCATTAAGGATGAGATAACTTGAACATACAGACTTTGAAGCTCTTTGACCTTGAAAAGTTGGAGTTAAAAGTTTGAGGGGCTTAGGTGAGGTGTTGGAAGGATACTAGATATAAACAAGGAGTGGCTTGAATAGCAATCGCTTCTCTATACCTACTACATTACAGAATCTCACATGAACAAATTTAGTTATTTATTAATAATTTCATATACGGTGCAAGGCCATTAAATATATAAAAAATTACAATCTGTTTGATGCATTACAACAACATTTTTTTCAATTACAATCATACATCTTTATCACATACACACACACATATACATAATTTTACAATGAAGACTACAGAAAATAAATATATGGTACAAGCAATTTTTATAAATAATACATAAGCTTTTGATATTATACTTGTATGCCATATATTTTTCATATAAATGATAAGACTACCGCTTTGGTGTTCAAAAAATACAAAGTAGACGAGATACCAATTTTGAAAATAAACTTTTCAAAGGAAAAAAATGCTGAAAAAAAACACAAATAAATATTTATCATTTATAACAAGGACACCATTGTGTAATGTTGGCACCTCTCTTATATTTCACATCATTCCTAATTACACTAACAAAACTGAAATGAGTTTTAAACTTTTCTTTAATTGCCTAATAAATCAATTTCATTAATGTCACGCAGAAGAGGAATTTTATATAACATTTATGTTCTCACTGACTTCACTTTCACATTGTTACATTTTACTGGTATTTTGCCATCTGGAAAGATGTAAAATGTAAAAAAAAATAGAATCGAGGGTGATTTTTTGCTCCACTCTAGTAATTTATTTCCACTTTTAGGACTTTGAATGATTCTATGTAATAATTAATGTGTTGCCATATACGACTTTATTATAGATAACTCGTGTATGTTGTGATTGCTCTCCCGTAACTATCAAACTATTTCTTATCTATTTGAAAGAATGTCAGTGTAGAAATTGCCTTCAATAACAATTAATCACATAATAAATATGGGTATATACTTAACAAACTATGTAGACTATTTTAATCTGTAGCAGTTTTTGAAATATTTTATTAAGGTGTCAAAAATATGTGATTTTTGTTTAATAGAGAATATGGATTGTCAATTTTATATTATGCTTTTGGACTGTGCGTATTTCATTATTTTATATTATGAGTACCTTTATGTCAATAATCATCCTAAAAATGCAGTAAATAATATTTTTATAAAGTTTTTTGAAGCAGTAAGTAATACTACGAATTATGCAATTATAAATATAAAATTAACTACTACTACTACTACTACTATACCATCACGGCATATCCCACAAGTGGGGTAGCCAGCAGACCAGCTGCATGTAAGAAACATGCAAGCTGTCTTCTTCGTGCCAATATAAAATCAAGACATTCAGGATGAGTGGCAAACTTCATCGCTGAATTTAAGATGTACAATGTCTTAATTAAATTAATTAGATATGAAATCAAATCTCCAATCATTATAAATATAAAATCGACTAAATATCATTAAACGGAAAATGTAAACAGAATCGTGTTTATATTTCTCAGATAAGGTATAAATATTGCTAAGTCTAGTAATTGTACGAAGACTAATTAGGGATGAAAATAAACTGAAAAGATGTAAATTCCCCCATCCCTCTGGTCACTTAGCGTGAAGCTGTCAGCTCTAATGACATTATGAGATTCACGTTTACTCTTTATATAATTATTTTTAAGTTATTTTATCCTGAACCTTGTTAAAATCAACGTTCTCTTCATATAAATGCAAATTTTTATTATAAACAGACGCTTTCTGCATTTTATCCGTTACTAGTATTTCGGGAATTATTGGTACAGATACCCATTACTGAGTTATTTAATTTTAAATTGTAATTTAAGTGCTTTATCCGCAACAGCAATTCTTAGAAAAAGTGGAACTGCCAAAAAGTTAATGCTCTAAACTTCAAATTAAATTCAAATTGTTTGCCCGTTTTATACAAGTGTCAAGAGAGAAAATCATATCCAAATATGTCAAAACTCAACTAGTGAAATAATTTTTGAATTAAATAAGGTATAAATAAATTAATATCAGTAAATACAAAAGTTTCATATTTTCACATAAACCCTTTTAGAATATTTGTTTTAAATTTGATATTCAGATTGTTTCTACATAATTTTTCATTGAATTGTAAGAATTTTTCATATACAAAGTTTTGATAAATGGAATTTGAATGCTATTTGTAGTCATCAAAAAAAGTGAGGAACTTTGTTAAAATAATATTATCGGATTCTCTCTTATTAAATGTATATGAAAGTATTAAAGTATTTATTAAGATTTTAACTAATGAAATTAGTTTTCTTGTAGCTTTTAGTTTTATTTGCAATTGATGAGGATACCTTTTTAATTATTTCAGAATATAAAATGTACCTACATTATAATATACATTGCTGTAAGAGAGATGAGAAAAACCAAGGTCACGGTACTAATTCCTATAAAATCCCCACATCTAAGGCCTAAGTATGAACCCGAGTCACGTACGGTTGATGTTTCTCTATGTTAAGTAAAGTATTATAGTCTCATATCTTAGTCACGCCTCTTCGGTCTATTCTGGATCTGCTACTCAGTATTTTTTTCTTGCCTTCGAACGTAATGGGTGATTTAGACCAGATCCCTGATTCTTTAACGTAATATTACTATATATGTAGGTACATACTATTATATATAAAACAAAAATATAATTTACCTTTGTATTAAAAATAAATTGACCCTGAATAATTTCAATCCTTACCACAAGTGGAAATAAAGATAAAGTAGTCCGAGAACGAGACGTTTTGAAAAATATGGAAGATTCGTAGTAGAATGATAGTTGAAGTAGAAGAAAATGTACAGTAAAGAATAAATAAATAAATAAATAAAATCACAAAATTTTTATGTTTTTATGTTCAATAATAATTTAGCTGATTTCAATATTGGACCATTTGTCACAAATATACGCATGTTCAATGTTTCCTTTTTTAGTATTTATTCCAAAACGCTCGTTGTATTCATTCTCTCAAAGGAAAAAAATAACAAAAACAAACCCACATACAAAGATTTTAAGCCGTCTTTGATACCAAAATATTCCAATGTTTTCCTACCCGCCCTTTTCATGTTTACCCCAACACTGAAACTCTCGATATCGCTATATTATACTTTTATACTTCCTTCTTTTTGGCAACTTTTATTACATTTGTCTATGACTTAAGATATTTTTTCCATTTAGAATTTAATATCGCTGGTTTTATGATTTCCCTCTCGTAAATAAGATTTTTTATAGATATGTGATTTATTTGAAACCGATTCAAGATCAATCAATTTTTTTATAGATCGTAAAGTTAATATTATATAAAACAGGACATGCATTAGCTAGAATTTAAATTTATGCTATATATTTCCTGTCTATTTTCTGTGGTCGTAATTTTAATTACTATCGTATAATCTATATCCGTAATTTATACAATCGTGTTATATAAGATGATTTTGATTGCATGTTATTTTCTAAATTTTCGGGTCTATTACTAATCAATTTTGGTAAACAATGAATTCCTTCCGTTTGAATTAGATATATTATTCAACTCATGTTATGTGATATCTTGAACCCATATAATAAATACATAATGTATCAGAATTTGGGTTCTTATGATATACTCGTACCTATCAGTTAACAATTCACGTGGTAGAATAAATGACAGTACGTAATAGAACTGTAATGTGGGTGTATGAAAGTAGGTACGTCATATGAGACCACTTCATTTCGTTGTAAGAATTACCTCTTCTTTCCAATCACACGGAAAAAATAATGTTCGTACGTGAGTGGACCCAATTCTTTTTTCCGTGTTTAGTTTCAAAAACAATCAAAATTTATCGAGGATTCTTTGTTCTCTAATACGATATATCGCCTCCCATACTCCGCGAGGCCCTCGGCGATAAGAGTATTATAGGATAAGGCAGCCGCTTCTTTCTTGTTAGCTTTCTATGATGGAATTATCATATTCTTCCAAAGCATTTGTTTTTATGTTTCCTAAAGGAATTACACCCAGCCGGCTTCCTTTTACTACGTATCAATATTGCGAGCGGAATAAACATGATATATTATAATAAGCCCTACTGATAAAATATTGTAGCTGTATGACTTAAATATTGAACTTTTTGTTTTTTGTAAGGATTTTATTATTGAAAATGACTCGAGAAAATGGAACAAAGCGAGTTTATTTTTAATAATGAAATCTTCCGTATTCTTTGTAAATAGATTGCAAAATATTTACAATAATGATAACCTATATAATATGTCTGCAAAGTGCCTACAATATGGTGTTTAATAAAATTCATTGTCAATAAAATTACCTTCGTAATAATACTTACAAACCTTCCCGATTTTCGGATTCTGAAAATGATAATTTGTAACTGTAACTATATTGTCTCTCGGTGTTTATTACCACATAAAAACAGTACGGAGTTTACGAGAACTATGTTAGCAAGATTGGATTTTCCATTGCAACCCGTTTCTAAAGAAATAATTAATACGATTTCTTTCCAAAAAATATCTTATTTAAATTTTAGCAAAACAATGATATCTATTTAATTATCAATAACCTTTTAAATTTGCATAATTTATGAATTTGAAGAACGCTGTGGTAATTTTCGATATGATGAAAATAAATTTTGTATTTTATCAATTGATAAGTAAATAACTTTATAATATTTGTTAATACAAGCACTTCATACTTAGAGCAAGAATTACATTTAACTAAATTTAATTAATTTCCATTTGCATGTAATAACATGATTTTGAAAATGTTTTATATTATATTAATAATAAATTTCATTTAAATGACTCCATTCCTTTATAAATCCGTAATATTTTCTTTCTTATTATTATTTTTTAATATCTTCATATTACCGAAGAAAAAAATCTTCACAAATATCCATTGAAATTTCAATGCGAAAAATATTCTTTGAAGAATTTATCTTCCCTATTTGAACTATTTTTGTACAAATATAATTTACTTTGCTGGAAATATAAATTCCCTTCATGTAAGTTGTTTGGAAATCAAAAGTATAAAATAAAATATTACATATATTTTTATGCGTACCTTTTCATAAGTAATATTTTCTATCTATATCTAAACCCTCACGCCGTGTCCCAGGTGGGGTAGGCAGAGAGAACCGAACGCAATATAGATCTATATTTACATACTTCTTTCATTTCCTTTACATTCATCTCATACTCAAAACGCGGCCGTCCTTAAGAATTTGATCCATGTGATCAAGCCATGAGGTTCTTGGACGTCCGCGCTTCCTCACACTCGTTCTTTCAGATAAATACATCCTCTTCGTCATCCTTTCATCGTGTATTCGTTCAACATATCAAGACCATCGTAATTTGTTTACACGCATTCTATCCACAACACTACTCTCACGTCCGCTCATTCTCCTGATATCCTCATTCTTAACTCTATCTCGCAACGTATTATCAACCATTCTTCTCAGTGAACGCATCTCCACAACATTATTCCACTTTCTTCCTTCTTCAACCACGTTCAAGTTTCGCTTGCATAAGTGTCGGTACCAGATTGGTATTGTGCACCAGCATAAGTAAAATTATCAATGATAAAATTATTTTTATACCACGTTTCATTTTCTGTACAAAATAACAAACAAAAAGTAATGCTTTAGTAATTCGACAATGGAAAAATATACAAATTAGGCACATAACAGTAGATACACTTTGTATTTTTTCTTCTTCACAATAAGGATCAGTTCGTAATCATGAAAGAATCATTAACTTTTATTCCAATTACTGTCGTTGCTCCTGGAATGACTCAATTTGTATAATTTTTCAATCAAAATACATGATGTACATTAAATATCAAGGGCAACTGTTATTATATTGTCATCAGGATAAAAAAATGGATTAATTTTGCAGGAGGAGGCTTACCTTTTTATTTTTTAAATTGTTTACTTAATAAATGTTGTTATGCTAATGAGATTAACCCTGTTATTCTAACTTATCATAATATGTTTACCATTTTAATAATCAACACTAATGGGGGTAACTGATGAAATCTTAGAATTTCTTGCTTACAATAATGACATCTTGTCGTTGTATAAAAAGATGGTGACATAATTATATACTTTGACAAATAAATATATAAAACGTCTTTTGTTCCGAAAGTATTTGTTTAACTTATTTGAAAAAACGGTAGGTACCTATACGCTGTTCTTCCGTCCGCAAGGGTTCCGTCGGCCCAGGCGTCCCTCTTTCACAATACACCGTTCCTATGACAACGATATCAGAGCGCAAGGAATGTCGTGGAAAGAAGTTACGCAATTGGCGCAGAGACGCTCTGAATGGAATAGGCAGGTTTCTGCCCTGTGCTCCCGAGAGGAGCGTTGAGGGCGATGATGATGATGATGATGATGACCTATACTTTGTATATGTGTATAAGATGTTAAATTTGTATTAAATATGAATTTAAATAAGATTTATAGAAGCATAACCTTATATTTTATGTAGGTATTTACCGAAGAACCAGATGTGTTCAGGAGAGGTTGTGATTATAGTATGAAAGGTAAAGGAGATCATTGACCGAAAAATTTAGGAAGATTTGAGTTGTTCCGGATTGTTTTAGCCCAAGGGATATTTAAGATGACATTTTATGTAAAGTTTTAATCAGTTTATTTATTCTGAAGTCCCTGTATTATGTATTTCGTAAAGTAAATAAATATTAACTTAAATTGAATAAATATTGAAAAATGTTCGTAAGCACGTTTGTTTTGTAAATCCAGTTTAAATAATATCACTGTGAATGGTGATTTATATTTAAATTACTAGCTAACCTGGCAAACGTTGTTTTGTCACATACATTATGCCATATACTAATATCGCTATTAAAGAATAGGGATTGATGGTAGAAGAGTGAAAATTTAGGACTGTGTGTATTTTTAAATGCCTCACCTTAAATAATTAAAATTTTGTCCAAAAAAAAATTCGTGGTGGACCACCCTTAACTTTAAGGGGTATGAAAAATAGATGTTGGTCGATTCTCAAACCTACCCGAGCGCACAAAATTTCATGAAAAACGGCCCGGCTGTTTCGGAGGAGTATAATAACAAACACCGTGACACGAGAATTTTATATATTAGTTATTACCATCCATTGCTATGAAATCTTGAAACATCTTCATGTGAAGATGACGCACAATTATTATTTTCTGAAAAATAAATTGATATTTTTTGTATTCGAGCTTCTTATAAATAAAAATTTAATACACACCCATACCACATCAAATCACCTAAAGAAATTCCAAACGAAACCTGCTTCAATAGAGTGAATCCTTTATTACAGTTTTTCTACTGAAATTAGGTACAGACTATAGAAGTACGGCACACATACAATGTACTTGGTTTATTTTGTTCAATATTACTTATACGAGTATATACCTACTCTATATAGAAAGGATATTTTCATCTTTTGCCGTATAAAATATAATTATATGGGTACGCAAGAACATAAATAAAATCCAGAGAACAGTTATTACATTTTTGAAGCATCTCTGAAACTTTATATATTTCCTTGTGAGCTATCCATCGAGGACTTGAGTGGAAGCTCCCAAAAACCGCCTTGCAATTATAAAGTCAATGTGCATGTACTTGCAAGTGTTTTATTTTTATTAATGTAGCTTATTTAAAATCAATTCATAATATTAAACGATTTTAATTTTTCAAAAGAGCACTCGTGCTAAGGTATTTTAATAAAAATTTTGATTGATATTTTTACGTTCGTTGCGACGCATAATAAATATACTATACTATACTATACCATCACGGCGTATCCCACAAGTGGGGTAGCCAGCAGATCAGCTGCACGTAAGATTCATGCAAACTGTCCTCTTCGTGCCAATATAAAATCAAGACATTCAGGATGGGTGGCAAGCCTCATCGCTGAATTTAAGATGTAAAATGTCTTATTTTTTTCGAACACCTGCCTTTTACAGGACACTCGAAAACTTACGCAGAAGAGTGGGAGACCAATAAATATTTTATTATGTGAATACCTTATAAGTGAAAAAAAAACTCATTGAAATTATTTGAAATTGCGAGCATTATTGCTGTTTGTCACGTGAATATTTCACATAACTTTGAAATTCCTCGAGCAATAATTTGATTTGCAAAACTCTCCTTTTTCTGTAATGTTTAGTCATACATAAATCTGTAAAAAGAAATTTCTTTCGTAATAAGGAATCTCTAAATATGGAGATCTATAAGGTAAATAAATTGGTTTAACATTTTCAAATGATTATGTGTCCTTTAAAGTGCCAATGGAGGTAAGCATTCTGTCTAAGATATTAGTTGATGTGTTTGTATTTATTCTTTAGCAAAATTGTTCAGATTCATCTTCATAATTTAAATCATACACATGTTCTTCATGTCTGTTTGAATTCTAACTCGCACAAGAAAGGTTATTATTCTCTTGAGTATACTCGCGGGAATGGACCCCAAATTACAGGGACAGTATTAGAAGAAAATTTCCAATACCATTAGTAAGATCATTTCATTTGAAGACTCCTTTGGGTGCTAAATCTAATCAGTGTGAGTAATAACTTTAATAGCTTGTGTCAAATATTCTACTTATCACTAATACTCGTCAATCATTGGTCACTAAGGTGATATTAGGAACCTACTTAAAATTTACATAGCATGTGCATCTGGATACCCATTCAAATTTAGGCAAATTCAGTTATTTTGTTCATGTTTTGTTGGTTATTACTTAACAAATACATACGATAATAATGAGTATTTCTATTTAATATACTCGTATTACGCCAGAAACAGTCAGGTTGTTTTTCTTAATCAAAAGCTCTTACGACTCCTATTACTTATGTTCTTAATTAACTTTTCTAACCGAAATCAAGGCTCTAATAAAGGCTTTTATTACCTGTTATCTCATCATTTCGTCTACTTTATCAAAAGGCAACGTTTTTATGAAATACTTACGTGATTTTATGAAGTATGTATATTGCTAATACCCCGATATCGATTTTGAAAGTACACGTTGATCAAAATGTTATTAATACAACTTAATTAATTTATGGTATAATATTTTAATATTTCATGAGCACCTCCCAGTGTTTGACATTTAGGCAGGAGGCGGAGGAAAGAGAGAAAGGGAAAATATAAATATTTTACTCGAGTATAAAGGATTTTAAATATGACAATGGTGCGTCTCCGGTAAACAAAATACCGATAAATATCGTATTTAAATTTTTTAATTACATCCACTCGGGTCGTTTATTTGCGAAAGAAAATGTTTGCTACAATAATAACATTGCAGAACATTAACTCAAAACTTTTATGGCTCACGTTCCAAATGTTTTAATTTATTGTTACAATAGTCTAGCGATAAATGCGATACAACCAACAACATTGAACAAGTTTATTATAATCAAGGTAGGTACTTTGTACTAAACTACGAGATTATTTCATGAAACATTATTTCCTGAACTTTAATAGGCAAAAATCACGCATTCAGTGACTTGTGGATATTTAGCAAAACCTATTGTTCAATTTTTAATTTTTGGTTAATGAATGCGTACAAATTTACATTCAAACAGATTTTTAACGTAGGCCAATAGTATGTTTAACATTAAAAAATAATTTATTTTTATTTATTTATTTCTTAATTAATAAATTACAATTTACATACATACTTTATTGATGCTGCTCAACTAGGTACTTGGGCAAACATCTCACAAACATATCAATCTTATACATAATACTAGTACATAAATAATATTATCAAAATAAATCTCTAGGAACAAACTGCGTTGTTGGAAAACTGAAAGTGTGTTTTTTTTTTAGTTTTAGTAAGTTCCTGAAATAGTGAAAAATTAAGGATGTGGGAGATCATTTGCCAAGGACTCCAAGGAAAAATATTTTCACTGATACCAATTTCGTGCAAAATGACTTCTCTAAAGAAATAAAATGTTGTGTATAATTTGATTTAGGCTTTCATGATAATCCTCAGAACTCATTAAGATATTTTATATTCTTCTTTGTTCTTCTGAATGTTTCATAATATTTTATAACAAATTTTAAAAATCTAATTAAGAGTTATAATTATTGAGATATTATTTGAATCAAGTATTGATTCAATATGTCAGATTTTATAAATTGAAATGTTTTGATGAGGTAAATTCAGATTGAAAAACAAGTCTTTAATGAAAAAACAAACAGATAATTCAGTAATATTTACAGTCCAATAAATTCATAAGTGTAAGGCAACATCGCCAATATCTCAATTCCATTGTTTAATATTAAGAAGATATTTCCAGAAATAATAAGATTGAGTATCTTGGATGTCTATTTATTTATTTTTCCATATTTTTCGAGTCAAGAAAAATTCAGTTGAACTCGTTAAAAAATCTTTAATATTGTTATTAGATATTATATAATCGGTGTATTTGCAAATATAATTACGTATACCTATACCTACAATTTCAAACCACTTATACCATGTTCGTATAGATATTTCTGCAGTTTGTTGCTTTATGCTAAATCTAACAAACAAAGCACTCCTATAGAGTGAAACAAACCCTATCTGTCTAATAAATCTCGTAGGTACTATGTTAGGATTCCGAAAACATTGGTACGCATTACCTCCTCGTAGAATATCTGATCTACAACTGAACTTTTATATCATCACAACATAATTTGTCACAAGTGGGGTAGCCAGTAGTTTCTTGAGGCATAAGATTTTTTTGTATACCTATTTACTAAATATATTCACCGTTCAACGCTCGTCTCAGGTACGGAGTACGCAGGAACATATTATCTATTAATTTCTTCGTGCTAAATAACTTATCACTACCATCATCATGTCGCCTTTATCGCTTCTCATAGGAGCACAGGTCAGAAATCAGCGCCCTTCATTCAGAGCGTCTCTTGCGTCAATTGAGTTACCACTTTCCACAACATTACCAGCACTTTGATCTTTGATGTCATTGTCATACTACACACTATTACTGCACATGTACATTGTTACGAAGACAATTTTCCTGTGAGCATATTAGACCTATGTAAAGGTCACGTATCTAAATAAAGCAGATACCTATAGAATATTAACTTTATTAAACAAAAAGTTGTACTTTAAATATTAATGATTTATATTAGAGTGCATGTTAATTATTACCTTTAAATAAATCATTTGTTTTGTGTACCTTTGTTCTGAATACAAAAGCGTCCTTCTTAGTTAAATAAACTCAGTTATCAGTCCGACCAGGTATTAACGAAGTTTCATCATCATAATACGAGTATTAATCGTATAGTCTTAAAACTTTTCTACTTTCATATAAAGCTGATACTTGAACAAAATTTGTTAATTATGTTTGGTTCTGCAACTGATATTAAAAGTTGAAATATTTTGTTTGAGATGTAGCTTCTATACATTCTTCTTCGTCTTGTTGAATATTTTCATATTTGAAAATTTATTTCAAATAAATGAAAATAATGTTTGTGAACTTTCAAGTATTAAACGAGTATGTTTATGTTAGTTCAACAATATACTCGTAAATGTTAGAGTACGAGATGTTTTCTATAATCATATTTAATACTGAATAAATAAAATAAATTCGTTGTACGTATGAAAATCACAAGACTTAATATCGATCAAATAATAAAGAATGTTGTACAGAAGAATGCTGCGTATCTCATGGACTGATCGAGTATCCAACGAAACAGTTCTAAATATAATGCAAAAAGATAGAGAGCTACTAACCACTGTCAAAAGACGAAAGGCCGCATACTTTGGTCACATATTCCGTGGAGAAAAATATGCCCTTCTGCAGCTTATAGTAGAGGGTAAGATAGAGGGCAGACGGGGTTTGGGGCGCAAAAGAGCATCATGGCTCAAGAATCTTCGGCAGTGGTTTGGAATACCGGATGCAGCAACCCTCATCAGACTGACTCAGGATCGTGAAAAGTATCAAGAGATGGTCGCCAACCTCCGATAGGAGCGGCACAAGAAGAAGAAGAAGAAGAAGAAGAAATAATAAAAGTTGTATGTACGTAGATGTATTTGATTAAAATATTTAAGAAAGTATATTGAGGATAATTGAATTCAACCAACAAAGTAGTTTATTGAATAGGTACAGCTTTATTGAAAATTTAGTTTTTTGCTCCTTTTTTAATCGACTTTTTATTTTGTGTAAAAAAAGTTTTTTAATATCTTTCCAATATGATTAATCCGATGGATTGGTTCGTATAGAATTTTGTTTATACCTTTTTTTTTAATTTTTTTTTATTTATTTATTTCCAAAATACATTCTTAAATAACATAAAAAAGTCATAATGGAATATAATGCCCCACTAGATCGAAATCTGTTCTGGGGCAATACTAAAAGAATACTAAAAAATTATAACAATTTAACAACACAACAACTATAAAACAATCAAAAGAATAATTAAAATATAAAAAATAAGATAATTGAATATTTAAGAAAAAAAAACACAAATTAAAAATATGACTACATATACTCGTTCATAACATTCATCGTAATGAAATACTCGAATAAAAAATAAATAAAAATACTCGAATCTTAAAACACGCATGAAATATTATCTAAATAACTTTGCTTATTTTAATGCTTTATTAAAACTTTTAGTCGCTTTGAGGTCTTATATCATGACTAATAATGAAATTCTCTTTGTAGAATTATTTATGTATTCTCAGAGCGTTTGTGCCGCATATGATAATAATTAGGTCCCTATAAAATATTGATGGCTGATTGAAAACTTTAATACTTTCTATACTGCTGGTGAAATTAAATCGTTTTTTATGCAGATAATAATATTTCCTTGTACAAGAAATCCTAAATTAAATATTTATCTTTTCTGGCAACATTTTATAAACTTTCGTGTATTTTTTTAAAAGGAAAATACATATTTTCGATTGGCTTATTCAAGACCGCTCTTGAGAAATGAAAACCTATTTTTTATTTATTCATAATTTCATTGTAGATTAATAATTCATATAAGATTCATAATTGCATTCATATGTATTTTATACTGTCTCAAGTATAACAATATTAGGTTCTTTATAAATTACGAACACTGATATTTTATATTTAACACAAATATATATTTTAAACAATTATTCCTATTACAATTTTGTCGAACACAATTTGTCAAACACGTAGCCTAACAGCGCAAGTGAAGGTCGTCTTAATAATGATGCGTTCCCTATAGTGAGCCAACCTATATAGACTACATAGTATTGCTACTCACTAATCATAACTACTGTTTACTTGTAAACAAAGTTCAAGGTTCACTTAACCTGTTCAGTGTACCAAAGTCCATACACTACAATATGTAGGTTTGTGTATGTAGTTTGAAAGAAAGGATGTGAAAAATATCAAGTTGCTAAAAGATTTACATATAAATTTGTAAAATAACTATAAATATATTTTTCAGCATTGGATATTTTACCTCTTTACATTTTTATGTTGCACTTAACGGTTACTTGTTAATTTGTTAATTAAACTTCTGAAAACCAATTTTGGGCTGTGCTTCATTGTTTGAACAACTATATTTTCAACTGGATTCTGTATTTAAGCTTCTAATAACCATTATAATTTAAAACCCAACTGAAGCAATTATACGCATCTGTGTGTTTAGCAGCTTGTACGTCCAATATTAAACATTATTGGTAACTAGTTACTACCTTATTTGGTTCAAATAACCTGTAATACGATATTATAATGAAAGTAATTATTATTATGTAATACAGTTTAGAACTTTTAATCAATTAAAAAATGTAAATGTGAGTATGTACCAGATCTACCTTTTCAGATGATTTTGTTTCATGGATTCCCCGACCAGTTAGTTTACTATTTTCTGTTATTTTTCGACGATCCCGTTAAAGGCGTTCGTAGTTCATGTGGTGTTCACATTTGGCGAATATCGCCAGGACTTCAAAATATTGTCAGCCATTTGAACCGTGTGAACAAAATGACAGCTAGTCTGAAACGATAAAAACTAGTGAAAACGATATCGTCTCAAGTTGACCACCTTTCAATATTTTAATTTGGTGGAGCGATTCGCGCATGCGTAGATGTGCGTGGCGTCCGTGTCTATGGTAAAAACTTTATAACCTATAAATTTTATGTTTCCCTTTGTTAAAATTGAGAAATATGAGCTACTATCAACTTTTTGGATGGGAATTGTATTCGTCATTCACGTTATTAAAACGGAACAAATTATTACAAAAACATATTTTTCTTCTTAGGTCTGTCAAGGGAAATAAAAAAATATTTCCAAAAATATTTAAGACTTAAATTCTGAACATCCGTAATTTTTGGCTGTATTTAAATATTTAACGCAAAATAACTTACAGAATATTCAATGAAGTTAATCAACTCACTTCAATTCCAAAATATTCGTAATTATCTTGATCATAAAGTATGATTTTATTACCTTGAAGTCCTACCGTACCTAAATTTTACATTTTGGTCGTTCATACATAAAAAGGTAACTCGTGATTCATGTAAAGTGAACAGATGTATATTTCAATAAAATTTAACGATTCCGTATAATTAAGACTTGTGTAGTACTTATGTATTTCAAGTTGTTATAATTTAAATATTTAATAATATTTTAATCGATTAGAAAGTATAATACTACCCAAATACAATGTAATCGATTCGATTGAAAATATTCATTTATCAAAAGGTTCCTTCCTGATGTAGGTGCATTTATACTCACATTATGATTTACAATACACATAAATGTTGCAGATAGAAACGAATAGGTATTACTATACATGTTTTCACTGGTTAAGTCTTTCTAGGCTTCTCTGTCTTGTGCCAGTTGGAAAAACTTGTCAACACTCAAGATTCCTGACCATTCTCTTATATTTGTCAGCTAAGATATCCGATTTCTTCCTACACCATTTTATACTTCCTTTATTGATTTGCAGTTCATCAAGTTTACTGAAATATGAACATGTATTATACATATTTTCCATTTTGTATTTTATACTTTTGTATTTAATATTTGTATTTAATTTAACGAAACAATTAAAAAATAAATGTGTCTGGGTTTTGTTTGTTATAAACCCAAATACAATCTTATTGTACCGGCAAACTCCCCTTTCACGACACACACTGAGAAAAGGTACATCTACAAATTCAATTGATATTTCACAATAAATTGTTTTGCTCGCCTTACCATTGATATAATATGACATAAAGATCAAATTCAACATTACGTAACATTAAATCATTTCGCATTTACCGATAACTATTTCTGCACAATGATTTGTTCGGCCTTTACCAATCTTTTACTAGTTTTAGTTACCCAAACATCCGTGTATGGCGCTAGTTGGTTTAAAATAATATTCAGGTAAGTACATATGGCTTGTAAAATTGCCACACGCATAAAAATACATTATGATTGACGAAACGTATTTCAACAGTACAATATTGTTTTATTTATTTGTAGTATTTTCGTTATTATACAAATAACCTAATACTTATTTATTGTTATTCAATATAAAGAATACACTAAAATGGTTGTAAAATGTGTTATATTTTGATAAAAAAAAAACAATACTTTGGTCATTATTAATTATTCTAATGGCAACGCTAATATTCGATGACATTTATCGGTTCTCCGTTGTGTTTTGTTCTGTGTTAATTTCTGTCAAGTCGTTTTCGTATTTCGGTGTTTTTTTTAGTGGATTGAGGATAATTGTTGAAATATGACCGTGCATTTACTCACATTTAAAACAAGATCCCTCATAATATTGCATTATGGGATGAAAAAATCACCTGTCATTGAAATGCAAGGTAAACCTTTGAAATTTTTTCTTATTTACTATTATTTTTGTATGATTTAAAGCATTAATGATTTTGATATATGTTTTTACTTTATAGATGAAACGCAATGTGGAAAATAACGTGGAATTACAGAATGAAAGTGGACCATCAAGTAACCATTTGGTGAGTAACATTGTTCTAACCTTGAGTGCTTGTGGATGGACTAATTAGGTTATTTAATTTAATGAATATTTTTTGCTTTACAGATTACAGAATTTAATGTTAAAAACCATGTGATGAAATGAAAGTGAAACTTCAACCATCAATTCGGTATGTAATATTGGACTAACATTGATTTTGTTTGTTAATGAACTAACTTTATTAGTTATCATTTGGTTTAATAAATCATTTTTGTACTTTTAGACTGTGGAGGAAACAAATGAGGTTGTGATTGAGTATATACATTGAAGGAGACCCACCGTCCACCTGGATAGTTCAGAAATCTGGGGACTTACATTTATCCGACTAAATTTCTACACTAACAAATTTGTCCACACGAGTGGTGCCATAATATATGTTAAGATCAAAAGCATTTACAGCTCAACAAATAATGAATCTTTATAAAGTCCAGTCCATGATGAGTTGGTATGAGATGTTTAATTTGCAATAATTGTTTTATCAACAAGCCAAATTTGAGTTTTTATTGAAGATTAACTAAAATTTGTACTTTACAGAATGTTGCAGAACATTAACAAATTGGTGAAGCTGTTGCACTGGGTTTGGTGTCACCTACAACAATAGCAAAAGTTTGTATACTTCAAATTCTGTTATTTTAATTTCTATTCTTTCGTTTTCAAAAATAACTTTTAGTTATATATATTTTTTTTAAATTTACAGAAAAAAGGTCAAATGGAATTATCAAAAGGCTAGAAGAAAACAAATTAGTAGAATTGGGGCATTCGTACTCAAACAGAAAGGGTCAACTGTCAGCATGAAAAATTTTTGTTCCCATAGAAAAATGTTGCAGAGAAGAATACCAAATAAAATAACTCCCGTAGAGCAACAAAGTGGTACAATTAGAACTTGTGTTTTTTTAATTTATTTTGATATAATGAAAACAAAATTGTTTTTGGTTTTACTACGATTTATTTGTTATATAAGTTACCAGGTTTCAACCTATGAGGTCATTGTCAAACTAAATTTACTATAGGCCGTGTTGTTACTTAAATACTATGTCTTTGTAGGTAGGTATAACAATATATTCTTAAAGCTAAGGTTTTATATAATGCAAAAATTATTGAGGGAAATTCAGAAAGAACAGTTGGTTGAGTAAAGATTAATAAGGAAGACAGTTGATTAGTATTGTGTAAATAAATGAAATAGTATTGGGTATTGTTGAAACTAGTTGAAAATCTAGATGTTGTACATGTTATTATTCCTAAATGGATGCTTTTTGTCAATATTCCTCTGTTGATAATAATATTAGGTACATCTGTTACATCAATCTATTAGTTGAAGTCAAAATACCCAAACCTATTTCATTTATTTACACAATACTAACCAACTGTCTTCCTTAATATTTACCAATAAAATGTCACATTATATATAATCAATATAATTTAAATCATACAACACAACCAACTGTTCTTTCTGAATTTCCCTCAATAATTTTTGCATTATATAAAACCTTAGCTCTAAGAATATATTGTTATACCTACCTATTAAGACATAGTATTTAAGTAACAAAACGGCCTATAGTAAATTTAGTTTAACAATGACCTCATAGGTCGAAACCTGGTAACTTATTTAACAAATAAATCTTAGTAAAACCACGAACAGTTTTGTTTTCATTATATCAATATAATGGAGTTCAGTTATAATGTTGCAGCTATGTTCCAACAACAAAAAGAAATAAAAACAAAATGAACTCGATTGCACCGACGGAGGCAATAACAATGAAAGAAAAAAGAAAAACATGAAGTCGTGAAATGAATAGGCTATTACAAGTAAACACAAGCAATGACTGATGCTCAGGGGGGGGATCAGTTCTCTCTGAATAAAAACTGGGGAAGGGGAACCTCACCACATTCAAGACAATCATCAACCAGAACCCTGAAGAGATCTAGAAATAGCACCGTTGATTTTTGGCAATGATGATAAGTAAAATTTCACTCCTACCGGGTGGAATGCCTGTGAATAATAATAAGTAAAATTCAACATCCCTGAAGAAAGAGTTGTAATTTCTGCACGACCTTTGGAATAATCCTATAATACGCGTTTGATATATTTATTATGTCTTTATAAATTGTCCTTATTTTTATATTTTTTCAATTGAAATTTTTAATAAATGATTATATTACATAAGAACTTAAAAGAAAAAAATCATTTTAATTTCCTTGCTACTTTTTTTACTTATATATTAATCACAATGTTTATTTGTAAAATGTGAAAAATTATTCTAATAATATTATTATTTTTGTTAGATTTTTTCAAATAATAATTATAGTGTTATTAGAAAAATAGATCACATTTTACAACTAAACGCGATTAATATTATTGGACTTTTGACAGCTACGAGCAAGGTCATGTATAGGTACCTACGTAAGTATGACAAGTAATTCAATTGATTCTTACCAACGATTCGTTCTGCAGCCAACGTCAAGTTGATGACGTCACTGTGAAGAAGTTGTTGGTAAACGTACCAATGAATTGGTTGCGAAGTTAATAGATCTGTACTAGTGAATCGTTTGTACGAACTCTGGTCCTAATTTGATAGTACGTACCAATGATTCGTTGTGAAATTTCGTTAGTATTTTTCTCAGTGCAGTAAGCTACTAAAAGCTTGTGTCGTGAAAGGGGAGTTTGCCGGTACCTGGTATGGAACCACGGACCCCTTGTTCACAAGGCCGAGACTCTACCTCCAGGCTACCGACGAACAATTAACTATCTTAATTTAGAAAATCTGTGGAAGTGTCTTTCTTTCTTATGAGACATGAAATCTTATTATTTTTATCAAAATATAAGACGCTTTTATTACTGATGCCAATATTTTTTTGTATTTAAACATTTTTACGAATTTTATATAACTTGCGAGAAAAACGTTAAAAAGAAAAAGAATCTGCTGGGTATTACATTATTCATACAATATAAAATTTATAGAAAAGTTCACATAGCAACCTACTTACGAAGAGATGTTATTTTTTTATTCTTCGTTAAATCAACATAAAAAATAATCAACATTAAATAAAAAAAATAAATCAACATTAAATAAAAAAAAAAAGATTTTTTTTTTAATTACTTATTTCGAAAATAAAAAACGGATGGTTTCTTCTTAGATTTTTTAGGTTTCTAAATTTTAATATGCCTTATTTTGAAGAAAGATGTAAAATGCCTGTCATATAATAATACTTTTTATAAAATACTTCAAGCTATAAACAAAACCAAAGTACCTTTTTCTTCTCTTGATACGCCAAATGTCTTTTGTAAATAGTCTCAAAAGAATATCAAACATATTGATGGTGAATTGGAACAGATAATGTGAATTTGTATATTTTTTGTTTAAAAGCTCCAATTATTTAATTTTATGTCCTAAAAAAATTATATATTTTTTTATCATGGTATTTTCTTTGTAATGAAACGTTTGGGCAAAAGTTTTCATGCCTAAGTATTTTTATGTAAGTTTTCTCCGTGAAATTAATTATCTAAAAATATTTTTTTTGATCTGGTAGTTTTCGTAGGTATACGAACAAAATTCATTTTTATTTGAACAAATTCTAATAATATACTTATGAATTTTTAAGCATTTATTTGTAGTCTTCAGTATAAGATAAGTATATTTTTAGTATCTTTGTTATGAATTTTTTGACACAATTGGATGTCGGGAACTGGATTTTACTTACTAGAAGTGTAGATGAACATTTATTTATTTATTTTTATTTATTTAAAAGAAACCCTCAAACAGCAGGTAGAATCTGCTTGTTTCAGAAGGCCATTATGTTACAGATAACATATTTTGAACCACTCTAGATTATATATATAATGAGTTACAATCCAGTGGATTGGTCTGCAACGAGTTTGGACTTTCTTCTCCACTCCTCCCTATTCTCAGCCAGTCTCTTCAACTCCATGTATGAGCCACAGCTCATGTCCCTCTTCAGTTGGTCCATATAGGCGTCTCTCGGTCGGTCTCTGCCATTTGTGCCTTCGGTCCTACCCTCTGCGATTGCGATGAGCAGTCCTGGGTGCCTGATGTTTGTGGCCAATCCAGTTAGCTCGTTGTTGGCAGACTCTAGATTAATCATTCCAATGATCACACTCATCATAGGTTGGCTATCGGTGAGTGTGATCAATTGGAATGATTAATCTCTAGTGTTTCAAACTATGATCTTAATGGTATAATTTATAAACATCTTAATGGTAGTATAATTTATAAAAATCTTAATGGTAGTTGAAGGTCGGGATAATTGTAGTAGGTATAATTTTATATTTTTGTATAGCTTTTCTTGTTTTTAATGTCTCAAAATATAAGTTAATCAGTTGTCAAGTTAATTAATGACATTATGTTACGAAAGTGTTTCTTAAAAAAAAACAGTTTTTGATAAAATGAAATAATTATGTCATCAAGTGGAAAACTTAAGTAAAATTCAATTTAGAATAAGTATGCTTTATCATTCTCGAGAAGTAAATTTAGAATAATGAGCACAAAGAATTATTTAAGAGATATGTTATTTTTAACATAAAATTCTTTATATTTTCTTAACAAAATATTCTATATGCTTCACCGTTGACATTATGATATGTTATGTGTATTTTTTTCATCAGCAGATTTATGCACTTCTGATTTCTATAGGCATTTTACAATCTTTTAGAGAAGGGATATTTGAAAATATTTCGAAAATACTTAAATCCCTCTACTTACTAATAATAATAAAGGCAGATATTTATGAAAATATGAAAGTATATACCCACTATGTATGCTACGTTCCGCCTTCATTTAACTCACACATCAGTCCCCTCTCTCCCAACTTCCATTTCTTTCTCGTTTCCTTTTATGTAATATTTGATAATTCCGATTCCATATAAATTTTCTTTGAACGTCTTTCCCATATGGCCCCGGGGTCACTTTTTATTACCTTTTCTTGACATTTTACGAGTGTTTGGAAAATTACAGTCGTTTCTTAAATTGAACTTGTATAAATCTTCGTTTCATCTTTATAAAAGTCTTAGATATTCCTTGGAGTTTTACAGATCTAACTGTATGATATCTTTATGAAAATACATTATTCTCATATCAACGTATTCATCCTGTTTTATTCGATAATAAAATAAAGAAAACCATCTAAAGTAATGTGAGTAATAATCTTTTAATCCCACAAAATGTAACATACTCATTAAAGTATAATTACTTTTACAATAACGAAAAACAAATTTGTTTAACGAAGCGATGGGAAAACTGTTTGGAGTATAAACATGTAGTATTATTCCTGTTTGTTGTAGATGTAGTAGATTATTCTCAACGAGAAGAAGCAGAACACTACAATAATAATGTAAATAAATACTCATACACAATAATTCTTGTTGTGAATTAATGACTAGAAGTTTCCTCTATGAGAACTGAAACAAGAGGTTATCCAGCAACACCCTTATCTACACAACTTCTATACAACAATGTTTTGTCAATGATTCTACAAACACATTGTGTTGTATGCGTATTGTACGAATATATTATAATACCTATTGTTGCTATGAATACAGTTCAACTTTTTGCTTGTGTTAGCAGACGAAGGATAAACTTTGCTTCTATTGTTTTCGCAAAACTGATATAAAGTAGAAAATTTAATTTACTTTGCCACATAACCAAGAGTAAAGCTTACGTTAATGAAATACTTTCATATGCATGTTGTTATAACAATAAATGTAGCTATTCATTAATAATTATTTATAGCATTCTATATTTACTTGTATTATATGTACTGAGAACCAGAGACACGCTTTATTTGGTCGTTCCTTTCAAAGCCTTACCAATCAACATCAATTTACTTTACCCAAATTATCCTTATTACATCATCACAAACAAGCAAAATTTTGAATCGATTATTAGTGGTAATATTAACCATCTAATTTGCTTTCAATTTGTGTTCCGACTAAATTTCATTTCAATAGACATCATTAGATAATCTGATTCTCTTCCCTTTGTAACTTCATTCTTCGTCTTTCTTTAGATTTCTCTTAGTGTTATAACATTGGACACTATTGTTTTGTGAATAGTATTTACATTCGATCCGATTTCTAATACACTTGATGAAATTTCATTGACAAATTTAATTAATCTGAAAGGGCATATTTCGATTCATAAATTATCTTATTTTATTTTTACTCCTTTACCTTCTTTGACACTTACAGTGAAAAATTTAAATTACTATTTGTAAAAGTATGTATCATTCATTACACTGACATGTGTGTGCTCCATTTATCGCAAATGCTTGCCTATTTAGAAAACTTTCATTTCATAAAAACTAATTTTATTCCTTAAGTTCTAATATAATTTCATTATACTCGTCGCAATATCAGAATGGATCACAGATTTATGTAATTAAATGAATAAATACCTTTTTAATATTTTTCACCTGAATATTTTTTTTTATATGAATCGAAATTTCTGTCTACCATTTTTATTGTACTTTTAAAATTGCCCGAATTTACATTTTAATGTTATCGTTAATCAATATATTTGAAGACGCTCACTAAGCAGATCTCATTTGAAAACTGGTCGTCACTTAATCATAAACAAATCTCGTGTAGTTTACTCTCATATTGACTTTCAAAATAAATAAATAATTTTCCTAGTGAAATACTTTTAAAAAATATGTCAAAATATATGTAACTCGAGTAAAATATATGTAACATACGAGAGTTCCTTTTATATTGCTTGGAAAAGACAACGTATCATTTTTTGGTTGTTCCCCGGAACCCTCAATTTATCCTAGAATTAAGTTAAACTATGAATACAGAGATACCGGGTTCAATCTCTAGCGTAGCGACAAATGGAATATTCATCGAAGATTCTCTTCTCGCACACCATTTCATAAGTGACAGTGACGGTTAGTTGGACGAAATGCTTCACTACAGTGAGGCAAGTCACCCATCGCGAACAAACTTATATTAGAGACATAGAGAGTTTGGTGGAAATCGGTGAACGTTTCAAGAGTAAAACATTGTTTAACCAGCCAAACCAATTTGTAAGCACCTATTGGAAATACCCATAACTTCTTTCTACCCTCAAAGATTATCCAAACAGAGATACTTATTTGTATTAAAAAATATGTGCAAGTCTGTTAAAATTTCATTCCTTGTAAACTAATATCGATAAACAGATCATAATGTAATATAAAATCTTCAAATATTATGGGTAGAGAATGAAGTAAAAATAATGAAGGCTATAATATATTCGTACAAGTTATTATGTCGTTAGGAGTTCTTGCTTATGATATCCTCTACTCGTAGTTTTGATAAATCGCCTACTTTCTCATCATGATTTGACATGTACCCTTTTACTTCAACCCACACATGGGCTGGGCTCAGTGATGATGATGAATACACACGCCTTTTGTTCTCATGTCACCACATCATCATTTGACGGTACAATTGTTCAACGACAATTTTATAACGCAGAATATTTTGCAACGCTATTCTAGAAAATCTTACAATTTAGAGACTATAACCCTATGCGTAGTTTTTATTCAATGGATATATCAAATTCCAAATACTGTTATTGTTGCAGCGTATAATGTGACTTTTTTATAGTTTCTGTTATCGAATTTCTATCAAACCCATGGAGACATTTTTCGAAGTATGTAATATCGTTTGATCTTTGCTGTTTAGGGAATAATAACAAAATAACTTTATCGATTCATGTTTTTCTTTTTTTTTCTTTTTTCAATTAAGTCTCCAGTGGAAGGAATATTATTTTTTCAGCCAGAACTTATTAAAGTCATGTAGAAGTCAGACGTGTTTAAATATTCAAGGGTATTCAAAACAAAAATTTATCCTTTTTTGTACATTTTTTTTGTCCAAATCACGTATTTAGCTCTTATATGATAATTTGAAAAGCACTCGAATATATGTACAATGAATTACAATAGCTCTTTAATGTTGACCTTAAGCTTCTCCACATATATTTGAACTTTTTAATCTCAATTGTTTTGATTTCTAGTTATTATATGTGATTATTATTTATTAATTATTTACTTATTCATTTATTTATTTGTTTATTTATATATTTTATTGCAGTGTAATTTTAAGCTACTCATTTTCACGAGGTTTGTATTTTTCTTTTTTGCATTTGATATGGGTAGGGTGGTTTCTGTTATAATTATTTACTTGCAACGTGTTCGTCATACGCTTCGGTGATTTGCGGGACCTTGATTGGTTTGTTTTTTGATAACATATGACTGTTTATATTTGTTGATTTAACTGTTTGTGTCCTTAAGAAGAAATAAAATAAAAAATATATATATATGGACAATTTGTAAAGCGCTGTTTACTCATAACATGACCTCAAGGGCGCCGTATATTGTATCCATCACCCGAAACTCCCAGCAAAAAGGTGTGTCTTCAGTCCTCTTTTAAAACTCTCCCTATTCACCTCCTCTCGCAGACACAGAGGCTATATTTATAACATGGATTTGTTTTTTCGCTGTATTAAATGATTCTTGTCATAATTTTAATTGATTGTGCATTTTATATGATTTTCGATTTTTAATAATTTCACAAACTCTAAAAAAATCAGTCTTCTTTTATTTGTTGAACACTTCAGTCTTGAAAACTGAAACTTCTGTATATTCGTAAGGTATCTTTAATGAAGCATTCAGTTCACTGGAAAAGAGTAGGTATCTAGAATTTTAATTCGAAAGCCCAAGAGATCCATTCAAAAGCTCAATCGATTCATTAATTTCCTTCTTCACGAGAGATGAAATAAATAATTTAAGAACTGAAGCAAGTAAATCTTGAGAACTCCATCACTTCTTGATTATTTACTCGAAACATCTTTCTGTTGGTATACATATCTATATGTATAGTTGTAATATCGGCCCCATTTCACTTTTAATTTTGTTTTATCTAATTACTTTTTGCATCTTAGATATTCTTGCCCGAATTTAATTACTTTAAAATAATGTTTCTTCAATAACTTTATAAATGAAACAAAAAATCATAACGTTCAAAAGTAGACCACTTGAACCTTTTATATATTCATGATTTAAATTTCCGTAAAGTTCTACTAGAACATGCATCTTTAGGCTTGTTTTTGATAAGCTTTCTGAGCAGTCTTTCATTATATGAATATATTATATTGTCTCGCTCTACCCTTGTTCTGTTGTATTCAAAGAAATGACAAAGTTGTTTATTTTTAGGAGTAACAACTCATAAAATGTCGCAGCGCTGTTAATATTGCATATTATCAGGAATATTGAGAATTTATTGTTTTATTTAAATGATTGAGTACGAAATGTTGCATACTCAAAGGCGAAACTCATCATTCCATAATTATAATCTTGAATTAACGAAAGTTCATATAATTTCTTAATTTATGTTACGAAGATAATGCATTCAATTAATTATTCAGAAACTATTTTTTGTACATTTGCAAAGATAGTTTTAAATCTATATTGGTGGCACTTTTCTTTGAAACACTTATTGAACCCGTGAATAATTTTATTTTACATAAAACCACAACCTATTCATAAAAAAAGAAGCTAAAAGTAAACTATTCACAATTTTCACATTAAAATTTTATATATTGTTTAGAAACTACTTAATTTTGTATAATCTTGTTTCACAAACAGCGAATTAAAATCCTTTTAGACAATACAGTCTCTCTTTCAGAGTTTTGTTTCATAAAGCTAGTACGAGTAGTGCACACGACGACCCTCAACTGATTTACCCTTTGTTTGTTTAATAATAAGTTCTCTTGTATACAAATGCATGTACATGTTTTCATATTGTGATTGTAATATATGCACTGTACAGTTTCGGAAATGAAAAAGAATACATTCTTAGGTTCTCATTTCCGAGCATTTAGGTATTCATCTGATTAAAAAAATTGGTAATTTTACTAAATATGTTTATGTTGCAATAAAATAAACAGTTCCCTGTTATTGTTGAACAAACAAAGGTGGTTGCTAAGTTACAATCTATTTAGTTGTACGAGATTATCTTTATAAACTGCAAAATATTTGCACGTTCCGGTAGTATCTGGAAATAAATGTTATATAAAATTGGTTGCATACAAGTTCACGTATTAAATTTAACTTTTGTTCATTCTTGCCGGGATCGGAAGCGCACTATCTTTCCTTTTATATTGTGTTGTTAGGTGTAATGTAATAATAACACTCCACTTATAATAAACACTATGTTTTACAAAACAAAGATTAAAATATAAACTGTTACAAGAATATAATGCTTCCACACAAAACATTCAATCATATTTCAAACCTTAATATACCGCCATTTAAATATATAGCTTTTATAATACTTTACTGATAAAATTGTAAAAGGTTTTCAAACTTTTTCACTGAATTTTTTTTATTCAATATGTACTTTTTGTGATTATTTGATGAAATATAAGTTTTTTGAACTTTATTTAAAAAAATCTGATGAATAAATGTACATATTGAAATGTGAGAGATCGTTTTTCAAAATGAATTCATTGAAATATGTTATTTATTTAACATCAAAGAAAGAGAATTAATTAAGTACATAACAAGACGATAAAGAAACTGCAGATCCCTAAACCCATATTTTTCTCAAGTTGTTTGCCTCTCTTTGATTTCGTTTTATTGATAATAAGCTTTGGTATTAATCATATATTTTCGAAAAAATTTCAAAAGAAAGCTTATGTCATTTCAATAGTCAAATTAGTAAAAAAAAATCGGCATGTTGAAATTCTTCTATATGAACCAATTTATGTTCCATACTTTTATTGAATACATACATAACAGAATCTATTATGTGTTAATTTATAGTTGATTCTTAAGATAATTCATATAATATTTTCAAATATACTTGTTTTGAGCCATTAAATAGATCATATTTCCCAATATAAAAATAAAAACGAATCTGTCGGTTGCCTCAACAGTGGTTTAATGGAACAAGAAAAAATTAAAAACATTTTTAATTGTTCTGCCTTATACAGTATTCAAATATTCTCTTTCCTCTTCCACTGAATTGCTTTAATATTATCAATTTATCATTATAGTTGTTTTGTGCCGATCGAGTGCTTGTCATCCATGTTGAATCATTTTTCAGTGAATGTGCCCTTGAGTTTTTTTCTACGAAAATCAGATGGGTTATGCTATTTGTATTATAGTCTTGTCAGTACTTCTAACTTGCGTATAATTGTATAATATTGCTAGATACTACATATATTAGGACGAATCATGTATTGTACTCCATGCAACTGGAATGTTAATAAAATATCAGACAATGTAATATGGTTGACAGTTAAGTGGAAGTATATTAGTCTTTATGTATTGTAAGGAACAAGACACAGTGACTGCATTATTTGAATATACATCCTATATAAAATGTACAATATGTGAAGACATGAGAACTCTGAACTCAAATAATATGTAAAATATAACTGGAACAACGGGTATGCTATATTATTGAGATATGTACCTATGTATGTACAGCAAGCATTATTAAATTTTATTTCATTTCTAGAGTAATAATATATTGGAGTAAAAAGGTTATATCTCCATAATATAATCATCCTGCTTTTTTATTTTCCTTTTTTATTTATTGTGAAATTAAATTTGTATTGAGTGTGTAAATAAAAACGTACCTATAGGTACTGGAAATTAATGAGTGTTCGTATCGCATTTCGTTAGATGTTTATAAAATAAATATTAATTTAATAAATAGAAAGGATTACAAAATATTCCAGTTATGACGTCAGTTAATAAGTAATTAATCACGATTTAAAATAAACTGTTTAATATTTTAAAACTATTGTATTTCCCTATTAATACAACTAATTGTTTTTAAAATATGATGGAGATAAATAATGTTGTTATTTTGAAGTTCAGAGAATATTTATTTCAACTTGTCATTTATCTTACGACATAGTTGTCTAAATAGTTGAACTTGTTATTTTATTGTTAGTTCTTATAATTCATTCAACCTAATCTTTTTGTTTCTATTGTTGCAGGTAAGAGAAAAGAAACAATGGCTTCGATGTATAAAAGGAAATATTTTAGTTTACACAAACGTTGGAAACAATACCCTTTCACATTAAGCAAGGAAAAATGTAAGCATATAAATGTATACCTATATTTCGTACATTGTGCTGTGTAATAAAATCTTGATATACAGGTAAGTATATTTCGTTTCCACTGTTGTTATTATTGTTGTATGTAAGTGGAATTGTGCGAATGTAAATTTTCCAGTGTCTAATGAATTGCATACCCTTCTGGCGCTTCTCAGCTTACAAAGGAATTTGATATGAAATGACGCCAACCGGAGGATTGAACAAATGAAACAAACGCAATATTATAAGTACCATAAAATTTTGACAAAATTTTGTAATGTCATTTGATAGATATAAGTTACAACAATAAAGGTAGTTATATTTTATGAAATATTGTAACAAACCAGTAATATGCAAAAATATTTGATAAAAAATATTTTCCAATGGCTTTGATTGTAAAAATTGTACTTTTTTAATAAAATATCAATTGATATTAATATATCACTGTACAATAGCATTCAGGAAACCTTTTTATGATAACAAAAAATTAAATGAACCCACTCACTGTCCAGATTTATTTTTTACTTAAATTTACTTTCATGTGATTTTCCTATAGATTAGGCAAATTGTAGTTTTTTGCAGTGTATAAATTTAACTACGAGTTTTGTTCTTCAAAAAAATCCATCAAATTTATAAAAACCACGTTAAAGATGTTAATATTTAATTATAAATCGCTTTGCATTTGTTTGCATTTCAATATAAGTTGTGAATAAAGATTGCCTATGATGTAGAATTAGCGTCCTTAATAAATCTTTCAAACCTGAACATTATGTAGTCTTGGCCAACGCATTATTTATCGACTTACTTTGAAATTTAAATTCAGAACCAGTTGCTTTTTTTTACAAATTAGAGAGTAGGAAACCCTTTCAGAAAAAGCTTTGTGAAAATATGCGTGAAAACGATTTCTCAAATGTTTCGTTAATGAAGACTCATTAATTATGAAATACATGTAGCAGTTTATTTCTACGGTCTGTATGAAAATATTATTTGTTTTTTGTTCATTAAACGCTTGGATGGAACAAGTTTTCAACAATTTACTAATGTATAGGTACATTTTCTACACGTAGTTTTATAATTGTCAATTATTTCTTCGACCTAAGATGTTTTTTTTTATTATTTTGGTTAATCATCAAGAATTCTTTATGTTTTCCTTTTCTTTAGCGGTCCTACAGACACCAACCTTAAGAGATGAATTTCATTTTATCTACAATTCATTTTGTATGTAATTCACTAATAGGTAGGTTATTTTATTTATTTTATATTTTTTAACGTTTAAAATAGCACAAAGTTATATTTCTACAAATGTTGATTCCAAAAAATATTATTTTATATTTTTTAACGTTTAAAATAGCACAAAGTTATATTTCTACAAATGTTGATTCCAAAAAATATTATTTTATATTTTTTAACGTTTAAAATAGCACAAAGTTATATTTCTACAAATGTTGATTCCAAAAAATATTATTTTATATTTTTTAACGTTTAAAATAGCAGAAAGTTATATTTCTACAAATGTTGATTCCAAAAAATATATTTTATATTTTTTAACGTTTAAAATAGCACAAATATTTCTACAAATGTTGATACCAAAAAATATTATTTTATATTTTTTAACGTTTAAAATAGCACAAAGTTATATTTCTACAAATGTTGATTCCAAAAAATATTATTTTATATTTTTTAACGTTTAAAATAGCACAAAGTTATGTTTTTACACATGTTGATTCCAAAAAATATTATTCTAAATTATTTGAATTATTTTCTACTCATTTCATCAACAAATTTAATCACAACATTTCCTTTAATTTTTAAAATATTTTTCATGTAAGCTTTGAACCACTTCTATGAAGCAAATATTTTATATTAAATTTATTTTATTTACTCAAAGATCAAGAATGTTATAAATGTTTATATAATTTAAAAAAAATACTCATAAAAAGCGTACATACATAACTGGTCTTTTTTGCTACTCGAAAATTCTAAAATGTGAAAAGGTTCTGGAATTTGGTAGTTGTGTATTTCTGCGTCACAAAACATTCCTCGGTCAAAGCGAAGTGGGTTGGTCGATATTGCTTGCCATTTATGGTTTATATGTCTGTCCAATAAGATTTATTTTTAAAGTTATAAAGCATTACGGTATCTGATTTTTCATTTCGTTGGCTTCGGCTTTTGATTTACGTTGTATCTCCAGGTAATATTTCGTTTTAGAGAGCGACCTCCTCCTTCGTTTTGTAATGAAACTTGAAAATCGCAATATTATTTATTAGGAATCAGACCGCATTATCTATGAGCTTTCTTCACAATGTATTCGAATATCGTTTAAACGAAGTTCTATTTTTATCATTTTACTTGTTTTAACTGCAACCTAGTTAGCGTTCTCCGCCTATTTAGGTACTCTACTCTATTCTATTCTTCTCAAAGCCATCCAATCGTTTGCGAGTGATTAAGGATATGGTACTCGCTTTTACACATTATGTTTTCATAATGATGGTATTTATAAAAAAAAATACCTAATAGAAATAATGTTCGTTTGGTTAATTAATAATGAAATTCTCTTAAGATTCTGGATGTGATTGCCTTATTATTTTTTCTTAATCAAGCAGTTATTAGATCACTCATTATTTGAAACTTATATATATATACAATCTCATCTCTCTGTCCTCTTTTGCCCAAATAATCTTCGTAAGTTTAGTCGAAACAATTTATAAATTAAACTGGATTTATTCATGGTATGACTGCAATACGTCCAAGATTGGGAGAGTTATTATATAAAGTAGATTTAATAACCAACCAAAACCAGATCCTACAGAACGGTCACGTGTTGAACACCTTGAGCAGGAGAGCATGCATGAGGACTGTGACGAAAGCGAAAGGGGTATGTAAGGATAGAAGGAAGTGGCGCTCGATCCTATCTGCCTACCCCACGAGGGAAACGGCGTGATGGTTTGTATGTATACATTTTTTTTTTAAAGATATATCTGGGTTTTGTTATAAACCCAAATACAACCTTATACACCTTTCACAGTAAGCTAAAAGCTTGTGTCGTGAAAGGGGAGTTTGCCGGCACCTGGGATCGAACCCCGGACCTCATGTTCATAAGGCCGAGACTCTACCTCCAGGCTACCGACGAACTTTACATGTTTAGTAAAAATAACAATTTTTATTTTAGATATCATTCAATGTTTCTATGTTTATCTTTTCAGATATAAAACTGTCATAGTTCAACTCGAGATCACCCTAAGTCCTAAGTTTTGTCCGATGAAAAAGTTTGACCGTCCGTGATCATTATGGGTGATAAAATTTTCGGGTTAAAGACATTTTTATGTTAATTTAATTATCTAACTTTATTCTCCGCACTTAACGATGCTGAATTATCTCTTAGGCTCTTCAAAGTTTTGTTTTCACATTTATAACTTTATTGTCATTAATAATTTATAGACAATATAACATTTGTTAGGAATAAGTCGTTCGATTAGTAACTTTGGAAAAGTTTCAGCTGAATGTTGCTTGTACGTATAATGAATTTCTTCTAAGTAGGAGGGTATATTAATTAGGTTCATATCACGTGTAGATCTAGAACACAGGGCTAGAAAAAGGTTAGAATAATACAAAAGAATGATCAATAAAAAAATAATGCGTTCATTGAATGTTTTTAAACATTGAGGTTTAAATCATTAGAATAGAGAATTTTAGGCTTTTTTCAAACGTTTCTTGTTAATTTATCAAACAAGCATTATGTACCTATATCTAGATATATTTTATATCCATTATGAATTATTATAAAATAATTCATATTATAAAATAAATAATGTTAAACAATATGTTATGTCCCATGGAATCCTCGGTAAAAAAATAAGATTCCCACTATTTTTTTAAGTTTTCGAGTGTTTTGTAAAGGGCAGTCGTTCGTAAAAACTTACATATAAGACCAATAACACCTACAATTCAGCGATGTGGCATACAACCTATGTTGAATTTATTATTTTTTATCGACATGAAGAGGACAATCTACATGTTTATTATATGCATTTACTTTGCTGGCTACCCAACTTGTGTGTAGATAGTAATAGTACATTAAATGTTATTCCAATAAACAAACTAGATTCTTAGATCTTGACAATGCATTTAAATTTCCTTGTAGATATTTTCCTTTTAGATAATTTTTTTTAATGTAGGAATATTTTTCCCCAGAACTGATTATTTCTATTATTATTTACTCTCCTTACAGCAACGCCAGTCAACAATAAAACTAAATAAGTTTTGTGCCTGGATCGAAAAAAGAAGATAAAAAGTGGAATAGATTCCGTAAAACGATTCCCGTGAGACAGTTAGAAAGTCTATCTTTTAGTAAAACGTACTGATCTGTTAAAAATCACTAGTTTTTCAATAGAAATGTTTGCTCCGCTAAACATTTCGTATCGCTTTCTAGAATTTTGGCAACCCGCAAATGTTTTCAAAGTCAAATATTTTCCATATCATTACAGACGCTTTCAACATAACTACGTCCTATGGCTTTTCATTGAAGTATTCAGAGCAATTTTATATTGTAGATAGATGTATTGTAGATTTATATATTTATATAACTTGCAATATCACTCAATGGTCCCACATAAAGTATTGAGCAATTTATTAGGACTATTGAAGATTAGGACTGTACTAAATATTAGGTATGTTATGTTTTTAAAGTTTTAAAAGTTTTTTTAACAAAGTTTAAGTTTCGCATAATACAAAAAAGCTACTATTATTTATAAAGGAACTTTCATTATTAAACTATATTTTTGAATCTGGAAACTTTGCCATCTGCGTAATAGTAATAATATTAATTTTATTATATATTTAATCGATAAATGAAATACGCAGTTGATATCAATTGCTTCATAAGATACATAAATGACCTAGTTTGTTATTATATTGAATATTATATAAAATGATAAAATATTCACATTAATGATTCTAAATAGATTTATTATGTACCTACTACTTAATAATTAATTTATCATTACTTGATTATTAGTGTCACCGTGAATGAATTGAAAAAATGTAAACGAATCAGTATACTACAATAAATATCTAGTATTATTTCATGTGTTATAGAAATAGGGAAATGTGTGGGTGATACATATAGCTATTGATTCTGTGCAGGTATCCCAAGTGATTTGGAAATATACATTTTTATGCTCAAAGGTGTAGTAAGCTGTAATAAAATATCACTCTATGTTATATATTTCTAAAATTCATTCCTATGAACATAGACAGTAGACACGTATACATAATTATTTTGATAAGTTCATTGGGTGAACTGTAGGTAGGATTTTAGGACTAGTAGGTAAAAACTAGTAAAAAAACCCATATTTTTATAAATTTATAATAAAAAATACCAATTTGCATAAAGCGAGTCCACTAGATACCCTACTCGTGTGCCATTTCTTATTTGTATAGAAAGATGGATGGAATATTTACAGTTTAAGATAGATTTAAGATAGATGGCATATTTACAGTTTAAGATAGATTTATTGATGAAAACCATAAAATTTTCTGAGAATTGCATATTTTTTTTACATTACTTAGTATAATTGAATTTCATTATATTTATATATGTATCTGCTCCTAATGCAGTAGTTCTTTTACAACATTTGCAAGCTTTCGCATCGTTGGCATTTTGCTCTCATTAACTCTTTTATCCTCCAGTTTGTTGAATGACGGCGTATCCGGAGCTTTTCATAAGACATAATATAATATGTAGGTACTTTTATACTTTCCATAGATTTTCCAAGCATTTCCATTCATGCATTGTATTATTAAATGTTTGCAATGAAATCTCTTTATCGTATTAAAAAGCACTCTAATATGGATCGATACATAATAGCTACTTGGGTATATTGACTAATTTTTCAATAATTTACGTATGCTTTTACATAAATTGTATCAAATATGATGATAAAATACATAAATATTACACAGTATACGCTTTCTAATTTCACATGTTGTTTAAATTACGATTATTAGCTTATTATTTTTTAAAGGTAATAAAAAAAGCTAAAACAGTTAGAAGAAAATGTGCAGATAAACTCAAATGTCTAAGAATCACATGACTTGAATACGTGGCCAACAATTCCCATAGACGGACGTGTGTGTTATTGAATCTGAATATGAAAACACATTCACCAACATTATTACATTTGTTGATATTGTATAAATCGTTTTTTTTTCAAATCCAGACAAAGTTCGTTTGGTTTGTTTATCAAACGATTTTTTTGTAGTCCAGTTCAAAGCAGACTTCTTTTATATCTAGGTGTGTAAGTAGTAATTTCATATCTAAATATTAATGACTGAATGTTGTGGTTGTCGGCGCCTATAGTTGTGACTACAGTATGTATAAAAATTAGTAGTTATATCTCGAATATTTAAATATCTGTATCGTCTGTAAGTGCCACACTATAACGACCAGTAATTGAAAGGTGTCGATGGTTAACGACACAGCAGCGCTGGTGTCTCGGTTTTTCTCTATACGTTCACTCATGGCTAAACGCCGAGAAATAACACATCGAGATTAGAAGCTCTGAACATATTTTAGACACGTTTATTATTTTGTTTAAATAATACAAATGCATCAAATATTTACTGAAAAATGTGTGGTCGGTATATTAGCCTGATGATAGAGCCTCGAACTCTTAATCGAGAGATCCTGGTTCGACCCCACCCGCTGCTGATCTACTCTATCTTCACGAGTAAAGCTATTTCATTCTGTGATGGTATACCTATTCGGGTTTATTTTGAAACAAACTCATATTTTGAAAATTACAAATAATTTGTAATATATTATATGCGGGCAATAAATTTTAGATGTTTCACAATTTGCAAAAGATTATGTTATACATATTTTGAACTACTCCAGATTAATCATTCCAATTGATCACAATTATGTTATTGTAAAATTTGCTATTTAAAATATAATTCATTATCTATTGCACGCGTTATCTTCTAAGTTATATTAATAAATAATAGCCTAAAACTCTTTAATTTTAATTTTATTTTTATTTCATTAATACAAAACAAACAAACAGCTTTTTTCATAAGGTCATCTAGTTATTTGCGAGTGATTTAGGAACAAAAAAGAACTTAAACAAAGATAATTATTAAAAAAAAACTTTCACTATGGTTATGTATTTGACAAGTTAATGAATGAAATACTAAGCATTATTTAAAATTTAATATATTTTTTAATTATCTAATCATTTTGTTAATTTAAGTTTTTTTATTATTTCAATAATTTATTTTGTTTGTTTTGTATTTCAATAATTTAATTTGCTTTTTCTGTGTTCTTCTGTGTAATGAAGTAGGTACACAATTTTTCTCGGCGTTTCGGTTATTCCACGGCGGCATTTCCTTCCACAACCAGACCTCCCATTTAAGAAACAACACCATAATAATCAGTCATTAAACAATATTGCAAATATAAAAATGCAATTATTTACCATGAAAAATTACAAAGTCTAGTTTGAACCAGTTCGTTTCTCTAAAGTTGGTATCGTAAACCAGTATTGAACTAGTTTATATTTAATGTGTACATATCACACATTTCTATTACTTTATCGTGAAAAAACAGTCAACCTGGCGATTCTAAATTAGGAATTCTTGAATCTTATATAAAACCTTCTTCTTGATTCTTGTATGCCCTCCCAACTTTAACGTTTTACTTTGGAGAAGATGAATGGTTAAAGATATGTAGATAGTTATTCCATTATGATTGTACTTGGTGATGAAATGTCGTAATAAAGATATAAGTAAATATATATTCACGATTTTTTAATTCTGATCAGTGGACCTATTTTTTTTAAATCTCGATATTTTTTTCCTCAGAAAAAGAAAAACAATCCCATTTTATTAGCAAAATTGTATTAAAGTAAAAACAATTCAAATATATTATCTAAAACTGCCTTTCTCACCCACATACTTAGGGTAAATTTTATTATAAAAAATCGTGTTGTATATACGTGTAAATATAATAAACATAATATGTACAATAGATTGGAATCTCTTATTCTCGTATATTTCCGGAATTCATGAATCAATACGTTGTAGACTTCAATTTTTTAAAAGTGCCCTAGCACCGCTAAGCACACAGTCACAGGTAATGTGTATTACAGAACACGTGATTAAATTAGTAATCGAGTTGCATTTCTGTGATTGGCTGGTGCATTGTGTGGTGTGTGTAGCATAGCATACTCATTACTGAAGGATGTGTTAGTAATCATTTACCTATGAGAGGGGCACTTTTAAATAAATTCTACTATATGTAAAGTGAATATGTTGTATAAAACGTCGTGGTTAAGAAGTACTGTAAATATTCCGTTGTACAATTATTTACTTTATTTAGTATGCTAAATATTCCAGCGACCGTATCTTATTTCGTCTCGTAACAAGTCCGCCATTTATTGTTGTTTATTTTGCATTGTTCTCGTGAAATGTTTTGTCTAAGTTTTAGATTTTTTATTATTCCTCTGTCTCAATACATCACTCGTATAGCAACGAAATCAGAATGATAAGAATGTTGTTGGAAGAGGCGACTCAATTGGTACAAAGCCGCTCTGAATGGATATGACTCGTTTCTGCCCTATGTTTCTTCGCGATTGATGAAGGGCGATTAAGTTGAGTTGATCGTAGAAAAAATAAAATAAATTACAATGTCGTTCGTAGACTAATTGTTTAGAAACTCTGCAATTGGCAGTAATGACAAACTTGCTGGATAATTGTAACATGCATGCATTTATGTAAGTCCATAGTTTAAGTACGAACTTGCAAACTAACACAAACAAGTTTTCTCTCAGTTTGCAATGGACAAGTCTGTAGTTTTATCATAATGCTATGATTACTACGTTGTTTACAGTTCTTTTGTAACATAACTCTTAAATTATGTAGCAAAATTAATTAAATAATTTTGTTCGACAATTTGATACTTATAGAAAGAGATCGCATGCTCTTAGCATAAAAAACGTTCTGAATAATAAATTCTGATATGTATATAAACTGTAAATGCACTTCAGTGAATAGATAGATTACTATGCATACAGTTTTCCTTTGGAGATTAGGATAAAATACGGAAATACGTTTAGTATTTGTAATGTTTTTTTATTTACATTTCATGTTTGTACATACACTTAAAGATGGTGTGAATGTATTTTTATCAATCACCCATCTTTATGTTCAAAATGTCCATAAATATTACCATTCATGAGGTTTACGGTTCAGATATGAAGAGACATAACAGACTCTTGTTTAAATTTATTTATTTTTTCTGTTTTTCATAGTCAATTTGTTGCCTCGTGTTTCATTTATCATTATTAAAATAATATATATACTTTGTAAATGTTTACAAGTATTATCAAGTATTTCTTATTACGCACGATTAAATGTTAAATTTGCAATAATTTGTGTAAAATATCATATCATTCGTTATAATTCAAGGTTTACCGATAACGGTAAAGAAATATAGTAAAATAATTTTATAAAAATCACAATATTTTGGTTCCGTTTGTGTTTTTTTTTATCACTTCATACGTATGTAATCAAGTTCTTTTTAATTTCCCCGTTTAAAGTGCGTACGTGATAAAGTTATTACGTATTTACTGAAAAAAATATATATTATATTATACACATATTTATATAGAGTTATGTTAATGTTTTTATATTATTTTCTAAGGACACGTCGTAGTTTGTTGAACGCAATTCATAATTTTAAAGATAGTAGGTATATTTTAATATTTACTGAACATATACAGACAAATAAATATGTATAATTTAATTAGTTATTTGATAATAAATCTATTCACTATGTTTAGGTAGTAGAATTCCACAACGAAATTGATAAAACAAATGTTTCATACTACTATTTTTGATGTATTCTCTCGAGAGACGTCTTTTGTCTTGTTAGCCTTGTAAGAAATTGACCATGTCCTAACAAGACGAAAGACGTCTCCCTCGAGAATAAATCGCGTAGTAGAAAAAAACATTTGTTTCTTAATCTCGTTCGTGAAAATAAATTACTCAACAACCTAAATTAAAGTTAATTTCAATAATTGATTGATTTATTTTCAAATAACTATTGTAGATTTAATATTTTCTAGTGGGTTTTGCAATCTGAAAAAGCTTACTGAGAATTATATTTACTACTAAACAATGAGAACATTTATTATTTTGAAACATTCGGATATGATTATATTTCATCTCTTTTTTCAATATACAGAACTTACAGACTAATCACTTACAAGTTTTTCATACTAAGCACAACAAAACAGTACGTTTAACGATCGGATTGCTAGAATAAAAGCCATGATTATAGTTTACATTATTAACAGAAGCAAAGCAGTGTGTGTAAAAAAGCAATACCTAGTTAAAAAAACTACCGACTGGACTACAAAGACAATCATTAAAAAAATATTAGTCTTTAAAAGAGCCATCTAATATACATAAATGTTTGAAAAAGTCGATAATGTTTGTCATACGTAAACCATCTTACGTTGGCCTTTGAGGTCACTGTTACAATAATTATTACAATTCCAATTATCTCTTACAGTTATTTTTTTCAATTGGTACGTTTATCATTCTCACCTTATGCGCAATAGCGCCGTCTTATTATTATCATCTCATCAAACGTATGCGTTTATTTATTTATTTATTTACATATATTAGAAAATTGCATTAACAAGTATTATTGTGAGACGTATCATCTATACAAACAACAATAATTTATATGGAATGTTAGAAAACAGGATACTCTGGATGATATCTTGTAGATCTATTATGAAAGAATGCTGTTCGTATGGAGATGAGAGTTATGGTGTGCGTGTTAGATAAGTGCAAATATGTAACTCCTTCGCTATAATTTCTAGAGGTTAGCGTCTTATTGAAATATAAAAATTCATTCATTCATTCATCGCCCTCAACGCTCCTCTCGGGAGCACAGGGCAGAAACCAGCCTCCTCCATTCAGAGCGTCTCTGTGCCAATTGCGTCACCTCTTTCCACGACATTCCTTGCGCTCTGATATCGTTGTCATAGGAACGGTGTATTGTGAAAGAGGGACGCCCGGGCCGACGGAACCCCTGCGGACGGAAAAACAGTGCTCTTTTTGGCCAACTATCATTAGGCATTCTCAAAACATGTCCCAGCCAGGACCATCGTTTCTCCTGTATTACGGAGATTACAGGTCTCTGCTGGGTGCGCCGGCGCACAGCATCATTTGTAACATGTTCATACCATTTGATATCCAAAATCCTTCTAAGACACTCGTTTTCAAAGCTTAATATCTTCCGCTCCTGAGCCTTGGTTAAGTGCCAAGACTCACAGCCATATAGAAGGATTGGGATGATGCACGCATTGAACAAGCGACATTTTGTCCTGATGCTGAGTCCAGACGCCTTCCAAACTTTAATATAAAAAAGAATGATGTAATCTTTTCTACATACATATGAATATACTGTAAATCTTTTCTATTTACTTCATAATACTGTATATCTATATAAACTGTACAGTATAGTATAAACTGTGTCGGTGTTTAGGTGGTAGAATTCAATAATGAAATCAAATTATTTTCAACTATATATTTTTTATTTATTCTTTTTTATTTTTATCTAATAAGGACATTGTCAATGTTTTCAAAAACTTTTTTCTTTCGCTTCATTCTGTATAGTATAGGATTAATGTCAACTTTCAAATAATGAAATATTTGTAAATCATATATTTTTAATTTTTTTGTAAATATCTGACGTTGTAAATTGATGTACCTACCTATTAACGTTTATTTATTGGATTGGAATAAGGCGTCCAAAGAATTCTATTGTAGGGCGGGTAGACTTCACAAGTGCGATTACCAACGTTGGTGAAACCTATAATATAGTAAAAAGACAAGAATAGTTTATGTTACTAATTGGTGCTTGAATATTGACTGAATTAAAACAGCTTAAGCTTATAATATTTATGGAAGAATTTATTAAAAGCATTCAACACATATGCATTTGTTCAGACGAATGATTCATAAGTGCACTTTATTTTAAAGAAAAGGGCATCAAAAATGGATGAAATGTATTTGAATAATTTGAAAAATCTTTTTCTATTAATAATAATAAAAGAGAGTTCTGAAATAGAAGAAATTGAACGAGATATCTAGTATGAGATTTATTGACGCTCCATTTGTGGAGTGCAATGAGCTGTGATTTTATTGTCAAAGCACTTGTAATGGAGTGGGATACCGTATAAGAAAGATCCTTGGAATAATTTAATAATATTAAAATAAAATGAAAATTGTAGATGCAATACCAATTATGAAACATAACATACTCATATTTATTAATTGAAAGATGCTCAATAAAGTCATTTTGCATCTTAAATTCAGCGAAGAACCACCCTGCCTGAATGTCTTATTATTTTATAGGCACAGAGAGGACAGCTTGCATGTTTATTATATGCATCTGGTCTGTTGGCTACCTTTTTGGTATTTGCTATGATGGTATAGTTGTAGAAAGATTCCTTATAAATGAACATATTTTTGTAATATCAAGGACTATCTCACAAATTTGATAGGATAAACACAACGAATACGAGTGATGAAAGAATATTATTATATGTGTGTCAATAGGTAACAAAGTATAGGTATCCACGGTATCCTCCGAAGGGATTCAAAGAGCACGGCCGTCTAACAAGGTTTGATTGTATTGATTCCTTGATTGTATACATTAAGTTCTCATTGATGAACTCTTGTTGAATCGACCTAGAATTACGGGTTATTTTATTCATTTACAGTCATAAGGGATACAAGCAGATTTACACTTGAATGTTTACAATACAATCCTCATCGATTAACAAATCAAGCCTTGGTCTCACAAATTACCAGATCGCATAAAAAACACATTGTTGACAAGCGCTAATCACATAATTATATATTTAGATAAAAAAAAATCATCAGGATAGAAAAAATCACCTATAATAATTTAATAGTAATAATTGTTTGGGAAGGTAGAAACTAATGAGGAAATGTATTAGAATGTTCTGTCCTCATTATCTCATCGAGATCTGAAAATTATGAAAGGATGTATGAAAATATCCTCTACAAAATTTGTTTATATTTTCTATAGTCTATCTATATCTTTGTGTTATAAATGAAAATTATCTATAACGAGTAATATCCAACTAATGAAACTTTGTTGTTATACAACACTAATACATTTTTACAATATTACGCGTAATTACATTAAATGTCTCTTTGCTCCTCTTAGATAATAATTCATTAAATAAATTTATCTCATTTCAATATAATTCTCTGACGACGGACTTCCTAAGTACCCACTGACATTTCAGACCTTTTGACCTAGCTATAACAAAATGACCTATTTGAATCGGCGATATAGAAATTCCCACATAAATATTTGAGTCTGTTCATAAATATATATATTATTTAACATCACTTTATAAGAGCTTAAATGATAAGGTTTGTTGGTGTACCTATATTAAAATTTACTCTTTATATGAACGCTAGTTTTCTCATCTCTCAAGCATAATTTTGAACAAATTACAGCATTAATTCTGCAGGGGTTTGTGTAAGTGTAATTATTTAGTGTTAAACACGTATGAAGATCTGTTATTTTTGAAGGATTAACTATGTAACAGTTTCGAGACATTTTGAATGTTTTTATATGAGTATTCTTCGATACATTTTTGTTACTTGATTGTATATAGATTGCGATCGATTTTAGCAAACCGTTGTCATTGACGAGCGAATAATACTGACTATTGTGTTCGAATATCGACAAAAAATGAAAATAATTGAAAACAATTGGTGTATGCAAAAATTGTGGTATTGAAAAGGATGGTTTATAATGTCTTTTGAAACAGTAGGTAGAGATTAATAAAGCTTTAAATTCATAAAAATAATACTCTGTTTATATCTACACTAAAAAAAATATTGAGAAATTTGTACTCTTTGGTCAAGCTCAAGTACTCTTTAAAAGAGATACTGGCTAGAACAAGGTATGTTGATTTATGAGCACCTTATTTCGGAGAATCCAGTAATGTGTTTTTTTTATCTTGTCAATGCTCATGAAAATATTCATTGAGTTATCGTTATTCGTTACGCTGTTATTCCTTGTTTTGTTTGAAAGTTGATTGGAAATTTTATAAGAATTTCAGTTTCAATGTAAGTCATACATGTTTTTACATGTATTTTAACATTTTTCATTTCCAAAAAAAAACTCTCTTTAATCCAAATTCATGTAATAAACATGCATTTCATTCTCTCCATGGCAGTATAAAATTAAGGTATTTAAAATGCGTGTGAAGATGTTAATATCTACGTGATGCTATATGAATACTTATTCATTGTGTCGGTGCACACCTAGTAGAAGTCCATAATTAGGTAAATAAACTAAAATAAATTTATAGTAGAAAGAAACACTTGTTTCAATTTACCTAATTATAAATACTACAGATCAGTTGAAAACTTTTACAACACTTGCTCTTTTTCAGAAACTCCACGAATCGTAACAACAAATTAAAATAAAATTATATGGTGCTTTTAATGATATTCGAATATAATTTTTGATTATTCACTGAGCGGGTTTAAAGCTAGATAAGTATTTTAAAACGTAAACAATATCAGTTCTTTGTTATCAGAGTCCTTGTTTCATTCGATTACCCAAACATACAGATGTATGTACCTAATATTATTTTGTTGAATTTAATGAATGATTTCGCATAGTTTGAAATCATTTTACAATTTAATAGAGATTCAGACTTCGAACTATGCTATCAACATTTTTTTTATTAAAAACTAGGTTTGCTCTAAATCGATACTGTATCTATTTGAATTATGTTGCATGTTATCTTTACAATTGTAAAATACATGCAACTATTACACACAAAAATTTCTCAGTTCGTTGATCAGTTGATATTTCATTTTTTAAGGTGTAGAACATGGATAGGAGTTTTGCAAATAAACTCAAAAAACACATTAGATTAAGTCGGCAGCGGGATATCTCTCAGGTTACTTACTACTTCATTTTGAAGGACAATTTTTTATTGTAAATTTTATCGGAAAATTACAATTGAAGAATGGCAAAAGCGGAATAAATTCAGTAGAGATGCGATCGCCGAGAAGAATGGTTGGTAAATCATTTTGTGATAATGAGGAATGAGGATTTTAGAAGAATGAGCGGGTAGGAGAGGAGCGTTGTGGATAGAATGCTTGTAATTAAGTTACTATGGTTTGGGCATCTAAAACGAATGGGTTATACAAGAAATACCTACTTACAAGGACATAATAATATATATAAATGGATAATATATACTTCTCTAAGAGGAGTGTGAGGAAGTGCGGGCGTTCGAGAACGACGTGGTTTGATCACGCGGATCAAATTTTCAACGACGGTCGTGTGTTAATTAAGAGAAATTTACGTGGGTGTGTGAGAAATTGTATTTATCGGTCGATATTATAGATAGAGAAATTACAATTTGTCGGCCAATATTTCTTAGTGGAAGTTCATTATTATAAGTTATTTAAATAAGAACAGTCTTTGTTTCATCATTCGTAGTGTTTAATCATTAAACGAGTAATTCTTCTTGATTTTATTATTTGTAGCCCAGCTTACAAGAGTTTTTGCTTTTGTTGACAGATAAATATAACTTTAATAATATCAAAAGAAATAGACAACATTTATTTACATCTGTTAGTTTTTCGTATTCAATACTACTTCACTTTTCAGATCAAAGTTTTCCATCCCTTAAGATATGTAATTGTTTAAATAATTGTATTATTATCTATTACTACAATTCAATGTCTAACAAATGCATAAAATAAACATAATAATAATATTATTAAATGTGCTTTATTACTTGTTGATTGTTTTGACAAAGGAATTCAAGTAATTTATATCGGATCATGATAAGTTTTATTTTGTACCAGTTGATGATATCTCTGAAAAGTGATGCGGTCCTTATATAATACTATTGAATAGATAATTAGTAGAACAACAACTATTTATTGTTGTGTTTATGTATACATACCATTGGTACTGTATAACATATATAAATGTTTATATATTTAAATGATCTAGAGCAGTGTTTCCCAACCTTCTTCTCGTCGCGAACCAAAAGTAATATCCAACAGAATTTGGCGAACCCCCTATGTAGTCGTTAATGATAGGCAAAAAAACAATAAATTTTCTTTATAATATATGCTGCATAAGATATAGGCAGTATACATACGTTCGAAACAACAGCGTGCAATCTGCATTGCATTTGGTGTGCTTTTTTTTTATTTTTTTTGTGTTCTTGTTTTTTTTCCTTTTATTTTTCTTGGGCCATTTAAAATCCCGCCATTACGCTATTATTTTCGCGAATCCCTTTTGTAGACATAGCGAACCCCCAGGGGTTCGCGAACCACCGGTTGGGAAACACTGATCTAGAGTTTGTGTGTTCACATTGTGAAAAGACATTTTAAACATATTTGATATCAATAAAACACTGTTTACTTTTCACTATTGATTTATTAATACTCAAGCGCTTTCGTCAAGTTAGCTTGACATTTTCAAGAGAACTAATTACAAGAAAAAAAAAATCTTAAAGTCACATGCAACAATATTTTTTATTGTTGTTGCACGTGACTTTAAGAAAAAAAATTTTCTTGTAATTAGTTCTCTTGAAAATGTCAAGCTAACTTGACGAAAGCGCTTGAGTATTAATAAATCAATAGTGAAAAGTAAACAGTGTTTTATTGATATCAAATATGTTTATTTATTTATTCATTGTTTACTGTACAATGAATACAAACAATTCCATAGAAGGTTAAAAGTAAAAATTAAACACAATCAATGTGAAAAGGGCGAGTTTATCGCAAAGGCGCAATGTTATCCAACTAATTCTAGAATTAATATAATTTGTTTTATTTATTCGAATCGTCATCTCATTTTCTAAAAGTGGGGTAGCCTGCGGATAAGCTGCATGAAAATTAATTGGACCATGGGATTTAATAGATTTTTTGGCAAAGAATAAAGAATAGTACTATCTTTTATGTTTTCATCTACGAGTCTATTTATCTATATCTTCTCAACATATCTCTCAAGCGGGGTAGCCGGGAGGTTACCTGGATATGTTCGTAAAAAGACAGTTATTCAGAAAACGTCACGAAAAAGACTTGTAATATTTTCTCATATTGATTATCAATTTTTTATTGCCACGAAGAGGACGAATTGTATTTTTACCAAATTCATTTAGTTTATTGGTCATCCCACTAGTAGGTGATGTCGTAAAGCCAAACATCGACAGATAGAAACAATAAATGTTTAACTGTGTATGTCGCTTTTCAATATTTAAAACACTACTCAAGCTACTGCATCACGTCGATGGTATAAATAATAGATTTTTCCAACATTTTATTACGCGTAATTATAATGCAAAACAATTTTAATTTTAATTGAACGTGTTAAGTAGGTACGTAATTGTAAATTATTAAACCTAGGAAATTAAAAGTTTCGCGTAACATTAAATGGCGAATAAGGTTACGGAAGCTATTATTAAGCTGGACAAGCAATATTAATTGTTAATTATTATATTTCAGTAGTGCATAGTAAATCTGGTTATGCAAATTATGTTTCTGCATTCTAAGTTGCTCTGTATGTATTATATAGTATGTACCTATCAATGTACTCCGTCTGCCCCACACTGCGTTGCAACTTAAATAATTATGTATATTCATATTGTTTTCTATGACCAGATATCTTGTAAAAAGATCGCGTATAACCATATGAAACATATAAATTTATTTATCTACTCATCATGCCTTTGACATAAGTTTAGGTTTATTATCTCTCCTTATACTGAAGGCATTTTTGTTTTCGTGGTAATGTAAAATAAAATCGGCATCGATATTTTCGCACTCTTAATACTAAAATATAATACTTTCAAACATGATAATGAAATATTAGTTTAGATCCGTTTATATGAGATAAAAATATAAAAGGATAAATTAATAAAAATGCCCAACATGCCAATATGATTTGCTATTCAAAAAAATTAATACAAATACAAGATTGAGGGACGTCGTGGAGTTGGAAGGAGGCAGATGTCGTGGCTGCGGAATATACGGCAATGGACCGGAATAACACGGATGGGAGAGCTGGTCCGCACAGCACGAGACAGGGAAGCATTCTCCAGAGTGATCGCCAATGTCGGGGGGACCTGATACGGCACTGATAGAAGAAGAAGAATACAAATACATACATACATACAAACATACCCTTTTCCGTTTGATCTATAAAAAAATACAAAAATTATTATCATATTTTAATACCAAAACAAAGTAAAATGGAGCAAAACCTTGCTGTAAAAGTAACTTGTATTTTAAATTCAACCTATTTATTTACTCAGTGCTACAAAAAATAAAAACCATTCTAACACAAAAAAATTGAAATAATATTCCAAAAGAATTATCATTATATTGTTCAATGATTCCTTGGGGATAATGTAACTCTCGTAATATATATGAAGTATTTTACATATTACTTTTATATAGTATCATAAACGTTCCGACAACGAAGTTGTTGTCATTTATTATGTCGTGACAAAACAAAAAAGAAACTTTTGCATTTTTAATCGTCAAAAGAAATTAAACAAATAAATCAAAAAGTTTTTCTTATAGTTCAAAACTGGCAATGAGTGGGTAAATCATACTATGTAAAAAAGAGTTTCATTCTGAAAAAAAGTATGTTACTGTTTTTTTTTCTCAGAGTATAACTAATATCATGATTGACATTAATAAATTAATATACGTTTTATAAGAAAATAATATCGAAGAGCTTATAATCAATAATATTATTGATACTTTACTGATATTTTACTTGGAAATCCAATGTGAAAAAAAAAAATTACAGGTATTAATTTCCAAGAAGGACCAGAGAGGTAAACATGACTTCAGTATATAATTTAATAATCTATGAAATTTCATATACTAAAATTATATTTCAAAGATAATTATGCAATATCCTGTATTCATCTATATAAAAACTATCAAGCCTTAAATGTTTTATCATCACTGTGCCGCGGGGAAATTGCTCTCAGTTTATTCATACATCCTCTGGCTATGTCAATTGTGAGAAATTTCGCGTACACTTATCCTAAAAAGTAATTGAATAGAATTGTTACGAACACAAAAAACATACATAATGAAAAAATAGTATATATATTTTATGCTAAAAAAATAATACACTCATTGTTTTCACAAATAATAATGAATCCTGTGAAAAAATATTAACGTACGCGGGATTCCACTTACCAGTTTAGATTGGATACTTTTGTCTAAAAATCATAATGTAGATTGGTATATTCTAGATTTCTTTTCAACATCTGCTGGTGAAAATTTCATATAATTTTTCTAAAGAATTAAATTATTTTTAATAGAAATTCAACCAGCTGTACTGATTCTTTTTAAATATAGCATAACAAGCTACGGTTTTGCGCGGTAATATTAAGTCCAACTGAATTTCAAGTAGTTTGAAACAAATAAATGTCCAATATGGCAGTGTAATAATTCTTCGTAATACTCTTATTTGTGACAGGTATATCAGAAGTATTACTAACGTTAAACTTTTTGAAAGCTGCAGTCCATGGATTTGGTACAACTTAGATAACAACTTAGAGATGGTTCCTTTTTAAAATAAAACAACTAAATGATAATACGATAGTATTTTCTCTCACTGTAGTGGCACTTTGTTATGATTATTCAATTAGGTATGTCTTCAAATTTATTGTTAATTTAATTAACTTGAGAATTATATTATCTCAAGCCAAAGAAGTATCAATGAAGAGATTCTCATACATAAAATATACCGAGAATAAAAGATAATGGTTGTCGCATAGCAAAGGTTATTACACTCTGTCGCCTTGTTTCTGAATGAGCCTTTATAAATACAAAATAAGTGTATTTATTTATTTATTTTATTCTTCACTGTACATTGCTTACAATAATACAAATTAACATAGAAAATATCATTTATACAATTCAATGTACAGAGGGCGAGTTTATCGCTAAAATGCGATGTCTTCCAACTAACCCGGTTATTAAAATCAAAAAAACAAAACAAAAAAACAGACATAAATATACATACATCCACATACATATCTACAGTAATATTATAAATCAGGGATGTCGCGAATATTCGCATCCGCATCCGCAAATGCGGAGCTTCCGCATGTATTTGGACATCTGCATCCGCATCCGCATCCGCAATAATCGATGCGGATGTTCATGCGGATGCGGATGTATGACAAGTTGCGACAAGAAAGAAATGGGGCGGGGCCGGCGAATGGCGCGTGCCGTTCGCACTTGATATTAACCAATGGGAACGAAAAAATTGGTGACAAGATCGGACGCGTTTTTATTTTTGCTGGTTTTATTTTATTTTTGCAAATATCAAAAAAGAAAAAAAATATTTCGCCAAAAAAATCATAATATTATTGTAGCAACAATTTCATCACATATTTGACAGTGGGGCCTACCAACTAAGATAGTTCCTACTTTTTTCCTATAACATCTTGAAGATCCGCATCCGCATCCGCGGATGTGAGCCTTCAAAAATCCGCATCCGCATTCACATCCGCGGATGTGTAAAAATTGACATCCGCAACATCCCTGTTATAAATATTAAAAAAAACTGAAATACAATAAAAAGCAAACAAATGAAAAAGACACATGACACATATATAGACTTCTATATTGACACGTATAAAATGTACGATATAATTGTTCAGCTTTTTACTTCTAATAACTAATATGTACCTATCCTAAAAATGTTTTCATCCTTTTTCGTACAGTTTCCAATTTTGAGTCATGTTTATTTAGATACAAGTACCTAGGTAAATTGTGAGTAGAACCTAGATAGGTACGTAGGTACATAATTATAAACTTCCACCATATATGCAAATGTGGCCGAAATTAACTCGTTCCCTCCTTGTGTATATTTAAATTGCATAATATCAGCATTAATATGATTTGTAATATCCCTTTAATAGGCAAGTTGCTCTTACTTTTCCTTCACCTTGATACAGTGACGTACCTATACAGTATATATTATTATAACATTGTACTTAAGAGTATTTGAGAATACACACAACGTTACAAGACATTATTATGGATGCGGCGTGTTAGAATAGTCCTATTATGTAGTAGTATGCCAAATGATACGACCTTTCCTAAATTTAAACTAAATGTTCATTTTGACACATATCGTGTTTGTAATGAGAATTTCACTACTAACACTTGAGAGCTTTTTAACTGTGAAACAAATATATTGTAAAGATTTTTCGATTATAAGTATTATAGGGAATTATGTCAAACATTCTCATTACAAAAAACTAAACTAAGTGATTAGTTAGTGAGAAAATGGTAGACTGAGGCAAAATTATTGAATGATCTCGTATAGTTTGCACATAAAAAAATTGTAATCATTCAATGATTTATGACACATTTTCATATTCCATTCAACTGAAAATTCCACATAACCCAATTTTTTATTGCTAAGGTTTCTTAGTAGCGATATCTCTGAATCGTGGAATTATAAAATTATGTGACTACATTAACATATTTGATATTGTTTGAGTGTAATCTTGTCGTGTTGAATATTCGGTAACGATTTCCGTTAAGGGTATGGTTTTCATATTACATATTACTTGTTCTGTTCTCTTCCAAGCATTCTGTATGTATGTTTACAGGATCGTTAACGACATGGCTCAGAATCGGGAGGTATTTTCTTTATGTACCCACATATTTAGGTTCTTTGGCAGTACATTACCAGCAGCCCTTACACACTTACACTGCGTGGAATATGATAATGTATGAGAGTATTATAAACCGCAAAGAGAATCGTCATACATTTTTTATGTTAAATCAGCGTCATTATCATTCGTATTGCAATACTCAATTTCGCATTATATTTACTTTACTGTTAATTTTGTTTTTGATGTTACATAAAATCTTTTTAATATAAACAATAAGCAACTAATGTAGATTTAAAAATACTTTATTTGAAAGATAAAAACCACCACTTCTAAATTCCGGAAAAAAGAACCCCGAACTGAGATCACTATAGGTATATTATTTTCAGTTATATCGGATGTTATTTTGTATATTTCATCAAATCATCAGCTATAACTATTTACAAAACACGTAAAGTAGGTACATATAGAATATTAAAATCCTTCAAATAAGAGCGTCTAAAGTACATCCATCTGGATGTGATATAAAAATGTATAAGGTTAGCAATGTATGTATGTACATGGGTATCTACTTATTCGAGATAGAAAACATTACCGCAAAACCAAGTCTCCATCTAAATAATATATTGAATATGTAAATGTTTACCTAAACAAATTACACACTTATTTTGTAATCTCCTCCACGTATTTTTAGATAACTTCCCTTGTGACACATCCCGCTGAATGTAAATGCAAATTAAGTTTACGAACTCGACTTGTAGAAGATTAGTAACGCCATCACTATGAAGATCAAGATTATACTAAAATTACATTTCATATTATAAATTGTATATCTATAGGAGGTTATATGACAGTAATAAGCTTACATGAAGTGCGTGTGGGTATTATGTAGGAACTATTAAAAGGTTAAAATAACACATACGTCATCAATATTTTTCTTTTTACTTTTTAAATTATTTAAAATATTCATGCTTTTACGGTTCACCAAAAATATTGTTGCTCCATTATTGATGTTTTTTGGTATCATTTTACTATATAAACTCGAAAATTGTTACAAAATATTTCACTTTTGATATAACTATTTGAATGATACAACTTAACTACAATCTAAGCGTCTTCCAACAAGCCCCATTTCAATACAGATAAGAGCCTTGGGTAAACTTTTTATCGTCTTATGTGAAACGACTCATTATACAGAAGTTTGTTAGCTAATCCCAATATTCCTAAGGGAAAAATTAAAGGGCGATAAAAGTTAAGAAGAATAATTAAATGGTTGGTACTTAATAACGTATTCTGAGCTGTATTATCTTTATGACTTTATAAGAATTTTTTATACTCATTTATTTGTAAAAAGATCAGATGGATAAAAATATTAATTCATAGATTTGGGCTGAGTGTAAAAGCTTCAGGGAAGCTAAATGTATTACAGAGTATGAAAAAATACTTACAAGGATCTTTTGTTCGTAGAATATGGTAAAAACAAATTAAATATTAAAATCTAATTCAGCCTTAAAAAAGTTTTAATTAAATATCTTCTCACCTTGTTGATTACGCGAAGAGATTAGATTAATTTAATTAGTTCTTAAACGCGTACATAGTAGGTGTCTACTTAATTAAAGTTTTAAATTTTCTACAAATGTAGTACGTACTTGGCTAGTAGAGGTATTTATAAAAATATGACTGTACAAATACATAATTTATACGTGGGAATATGTTTTTCATAATATTTTTCTTATGAAAAACATATTCGGTGGTATGAAAAGAGGAACTGGAAGACATACCTACCCTTTCATTGCCAAATACAATATACCATATATTTCTGAAATGAAATAAAATAGACCAAAATAGATTGAAGGTTTCGTTTCTAAGAAAAATACGTAAAATAAATAATATGTGCTGATTCAATTTTGTTTTTGAGTTCGGAATGCAAAACAGAAGATAATAATATCACCTGACACGAATAGTTTCTCAGTTTCACAAAAGCGTTAATATATTTCGGCTGACACATTCCTAATGTACGTGTTCAATATTCTAACTGTGCAATGGTATTCCATAAAGTATAAAGGAGCCGATATTACTTGTCCCCTATAGGTAAATCAAGAGATATCAGATATTTCTCTAAGGATAGATAACAGTATGAGCTCACCAACATAACTCTGTTGACATCTATATACCTACCTGATATTATCATACTTCTCACACATACTGAATAATGGACAATGTATAAAGGAGACCAAAGGATTTTTGTCTTTACGTCGTCATACTCGTATTACAGCACACAATACATACGTTTGAAGAATATTTCTATATAGGTATGTACGAGTATACATACACCTACTATCCGTAACATTTTTTTTGCTAAGCTCTACATTATTTCATTTTCATAATGTTCAGTCGTACTGCAAATCACACATTTTTTTGCTAAGCTCTACATTATTTCATTTTCATAATGTTCAGTCGTACTGCAAATCACACATTTTTTTCTAAATAGCTCACAAGATGAATTGTATTTAAAAAGTTATCAATTTTATTTGTGTATAATGAATTTGCTTTGCGAAAGAAGTGTTGTATATAGAATGTTTATTGATCTATTCCCTCACGCCGCATCCCAAGTAGGGTAGGCAGAGAGAACGGAACGCCATATACCTTGATCTGTCTCTTAAATATTTCTTTCGTCTCCTCTACATTCACACAACCTCTCATGTACGCGCGTTGATTTCTTTTACTCAACACACTGCCGTCCTTGAGAATTTGATTTACGTGATCAATCCACGTAGTTTTCTGACGCCCGTGCTTCCTCACACCCCTTCTTTCAGACAAGTACATCTTGCTTGTCATCCTTTTCCCTTCCACTCGTTCCACATGTCCAAACCATCGCAATTTGTTTATACACATTCTATCCACAACACTCGTCTTGCATCCGCTCATTTTCCTAATATCCTCATTCCTCTATTATTGATCTCATACTGGTATTGATTATATTCGTGCTCCGTTCATTCATTTTCATCCCTTTAACATATGTAAATGTTTGAAAAGTTTGTTACAATAATAAATAAAACGTCCGCATAAAAGATAGATGAGACAAAAATATTTTGAAAACATCTCAAAACGAGCAAAAACAATCTGCTTGTAGTCAGAATTCAACAAATATAAAAACATCATATCACATATATTATAAGTACGTGTATGCTTTAAATTTGATGTTGTTTTTATTATGCATTGTTTGAATTTGTTATACGAATCATCCTATATATGTGTGACGATTTACAACAATATTCTGTATGTGCGCCTTCGGGAATATATTATTATCATATACCTAGTATGACGTCGCTCGTTGTTGAGCGAATGAATATTTATTTAAACGTATTCACATGGGAGGTAATATATTGGCGCGGAGCACCTTTCAGGAAGAATTTTTGTACACACATTTTAAAAATGTACCAACAATTGACGATCATGCAGTATAAAAGTCTAAAACGTTAACAATTTATGGCATATTATATACAAATCCAGTCAAATATTTTTATTGTCATAATATAATTTATGTATATAAGTATGTACCTATATATGTTACGAATTATATGAAGACTAAATGTCACGAGATAAATATTATAATGTTGAAAGGGCTTATTTCCTCACAATGTTTAACAAACAGGCATAAAGTGGTAAAGAAAGAAGGTATGAAAATTTTAATTTAAACTTTTGATTACGTTAGGACAATATAACATTTTCAAAACATAAAATTTTCTTATTACAATTTTCTACCTTCTCAAAATATCTCAATTACAGTCTTAAATCTCTAAAATGTTTTGTATTACTAGAGATTGATACACAATTACACTTAAAATTGGTTTGTATTAATTTGGAGCAGATAAGGGTCATTAATAATAATAATAATAATAATAATAATAATAATAATAATAAGGGAGAGTATTTATAGCGCCATCTTCGTGCCATAGCACCATTATGCCACAAGCAGTTATCGTGTACCTATTTTGCAACTTGTAATGTCTTTTAATTCAACATTATTTGTAACTAAGTCTGAGAGGATTTTAAAGTATCGAATTCAACTGTTCCGAGGCTTGGTTTTCCGGGCTGTGAGCTTGCTCTTTTTTCACCCCAGGTAGGCTGCTACCCTCACTCAAGAACCCTCCTCCTTTTGCATCCGGGCATGGGACCGACATTGGCGGAGATAATCTGTTGTTGAATCTGTAATGTCGAAGATGTTGTGCGATGGGGCAGAACAAGAAGACGTTTCTGGAGAGACCATGTGGGGAGGGCGAGCTCAGATCGAGTGGTCAGAATAGCAGCAGATGAACGCATGACAGGAAACAGACCCCCAGGAAGACCACCTAAACGATGGAGGGACAGTTGGACATCCACCTCCCAGGAGCAGGCTCCGAGAATCACAGGACATAGTCCTAACTGAAGCAAAAGAAGAAGAAGAAGAATTCAACTGAACTGATTATGTTTCAACACCACACAAGCTAATATGTCGATAATACTACCGCTACCGAGTGCATCGGTAGCCTAAAGGTAGAGTGTCGGCCTCATGTGCAAGAGATGCTTGGTTCGATTCCAGGTGCCGGTACATTCCCCTTTACGAAACACAAGCTTTTAGCTTGTGAAAGGTGTATAAAGTTGCGTTTGGATTTATAATAAAAAAAAAAACCAGACACATCTCAAACAGTCGTATGAAGAGGTCAATTAGCTTTAATTCATCACTCTGTTCCTTAGAAGGGCATTTAAGGGCGATGATAGAAAACGGGATGAGAAAGACATTTATTATGTACAGTACATGCTGTAAGTACGCTGCTCACCTTAATTTTGAAGAAAGTCTTTTAGCAATGCCATGTAAAATATTGACTGTAGACAGATGATAGAGATGTTTTAAAAAATTACCTAAATGCATCTCCATTCATGAATAATGATATTACTTTGTAAAGAATAGTAATAGCGTCAAAATACGACCTTGTTTCCTTAATTGAGTATCGAACTTCGAAGACCATGATAGTAACCATCTACTTTAGAAACCTTCCAATATTATTAATGAAGAATTTCTGATATCTAAGTGTATAATTTGCACGTAGAATTTAAGCTACTTCATAAATTTTGTCACCGCACCTCATCCGGTAATTTCAACTTCATTTGTATGCAAGGAGGTATTCCTTTATAGCTGGAAGTTTGGTGGAATTTTTCCAACGTTCGCTCTACATTTATACTTACCTTCTTTGGACGACAAACGAGACAATATTATCTTAAATTCATGCCACAGCGTCGTGCTCCGTAATGGTATTAGATAATTCAGGAGCTAGAAATGAAATTTTTAAGTTTATTTAGCATGGAAATCTTATAAATTGGAAAAAATACCTACATCTAATCAGGAACAAACTTGAATTATTTATTTCAGAACACTTCTTTTTGTTCATTCAAAAAAATGATTCCACTTTAGTTTGACATTTTTTTTTTCCACATTATGTTTGTCAGATAAGTAAATATTATTAGCATTACATGGGTTATGTAAAATAAAGGGAAATAATATATTATTACACCTTCCTTATGTTTTTACATACTTAAGAACATAGGACTTATTTTATTTATCATTGAATAAAATATATTCAAGACTATGTTTGTGTTGTGGTAACAGAGCGTTATAGGATGGTATATGGTCACAACCATGCATTAAATAACATACGGACTATATCTATGTTTGTCAATCAGAATTTTCACCTTTAAAAATGTAATAAATGTAGTTAGACTCGACTGTTGTGAAGTAAGCTCAACTTTTATTTTCTTACATTTTGTTGTCAAACAAGTCGATAATAATTTAACCAGCGAACGCAGCGATCTAATCGATTCAACCTTCATTGTTCAAGTCCCAAATGTATTTAAAAGTATATAGGGTAACTACATAAATGCACTTGTTTAAAAACATTCTTATTATTACAAATTCAATACAAATAATTGCATTATTAATAGCAACATGAAACAAAATTGTAATGATCGTAATAATTCCTGACATTAAAGTAAATTCTACGTAAAGTTAATTTACTGGTTCATACTCTTCGTAATATTCCTGGATCGTATATGTCAAGGATAATTTTAATGATGAGAATTAAAGTAAATATATGAAAAGGGAAACTGAACATATGCAGTTACCTCGAACGAAATATGTACAACTCGGAAATAAAACAAAAACTGGATTGTAAGTTTAACACAAGAAACTATCTATATGGCTTGATACCTTATTTGGTAGTGTCCTGGACGGGGAACCCGTAGCCCATCTTTTGTAGGAGCTGTGCCTTTTCCAATTAAGTTACCAGTGTAGATATTGTTCAGAGATATCTATTATGGATACAGCATGCTGGATACTTCCACGTAAGGTGACGTTGTCTTTTCTAAGCTTTATATGATAGTTTCATGTGTTAAATTAACATTTATGTAATGAACGAATTTGTGGAACGAATGGAAGGAGAAAGGATGACAAAGAGGATATACTTGTCTGAAAGAAGGGGTGTGAGAAAGCGCAGGCGTCCGAGAACTACGTAAATTCTCATGGACGGCCGTGTGATAAGTAAGAGAAATCGACGAGCGTGCATGAGAGGTTGTGTGAATATAGAGGAGGCGAAAGATGTATGTAGGGACAAATGTATATGGCATTCTGTTCTCTCTGCCTACTCCACTTGGGATGTGGCGTGAGGGAATAAATAGATAGATATAAATAAAGTGATATGATATAAGCTGGATTGTTAAGAATTATTTAATGTTGAGTTATGTTATGTGTAGGTACGTCACCATATTTTAAAATGTTATTATAGCATCTTTCTTTCGTTGAATAATTAATTGAGTATTGTATATAAATGGATATTAGATCATCGCACTTTATTTATCAGAATCATCCGATGCTTACCTTGAAAACATAATGACAAAGTATTTTCGATGGCTAGTGTGAGTGTGCTAAATATATTCCTTGTAATGTACTACTGAATGTATTATGCATAGGTACATTAAATCGAATCACCTCATTGTCACGACACTTAATTATTTTATTATGAGTGCGATTTATCAAAAAAAATATAATGCTTGAACCTATTCATATAGTTTTCTGTAAATATTTACTATACTATACCATCACGGCATATCCTACAAGTGGGGTAGCCAGCAGACCAGCTGCATGTAAATATTTACTGTCTAAAATATCAGAGATGTAGCATGTAAAACTAAAAACAATTGAATATTCTGTCAAGTAAGCAAACTTACTACTTTTCATGTTTTTACATGTTGAAAACAAGTCAATTCTCTTCATAAAGTGACAAACACAATGATCGATATTTGTTGGCAAGCGCAAATTCGAGAGGCAAAAAATATTCTTTAAGCTCTTCCGTTTACGAAACACGTGTTTGTATTTTATTATTACACGGAGATTAATAAATGTCTTTCCAGGAAAGAAAGTAATAAAGTCGATTCTATATTAGACCATCCGTCGTTTGACATTTTCCGTGAAGCACCCAGCCAAGAATTGGTGTCCCACTCTTTTCCCCAAATTTTTCGAGTATCCTATAAATGGCAGGTGTTAGATAAAATAAGGATATCATAAATCTTAAATTCTGCGATGAGATTTGACATCTTTTAATATCTGAATTCCTTGTTGGCACGGAGAAGACGGCTTGCATGTTTGTTACATTCAGTTATTTTGCCGGCTGCCACACTTGCGGGATGTGCCGTGATGGTATAGTAGACTCATTTTATTATATAGACACTTCAGAACTTGACGAAAAAAGTGAGAAGTCTAGTATTTGCTGAGGACTCCCGGAACATGATACTATCTGATGCTTTGAAAAATTACTAGTTGTTAAAAACATTTAGCTGACAAGATCTATTACATTTTATTACATATTAACTTTCTTCGGAATAATATGTTAGACCGATTTCGAGTTGATATACGTGAATATAATATAGATACATACATAGGTATATATCTGATTTCACCTTCTTGTTAAAGACCTGATATTTTTGCTACAGATTATAATTTGTGTTTTTTTTGTTCCTGTTGATACTAAAATTATATTATTTAATTATACGTCTTATGGTGCAATGGTAACTATGTATATTCATACCAAATACATACTATAGACAGGCCGGTATGTATACATACTCCAAATATTATTTATTTGGGTTGGTACATATTAAATCTGTAATAATAGTTTTATATTCGTTTACTCCAAGGACAGAATACAAAATAATCTAATATTGGTCTGTTTTTTAATCTGATGATATAATTTTGTTTAATATAATCTAATAATTTTGATGAATTTTACATAATATTTGCAATTAACACAGATATAGTGTAACAGTATTACACTTATACTGCCTGCAGAATCCATACATTTCATTCCATCACGGCAGATTCCACAAGTGGGATGAGGTGCACAAAACCTCATCTTAAACCAAATTTTCAAATCTTTGTCTATATAGGAAAAAATATATAACTTTTTTAATTCCTAAAAGTTTATGGAAGCTTTTCAATAATCTGAATCTTGAATTAAAAATTAACCGTTACAATCAGCTACCCTCAATGTATCTTTCTTTCTTTCTTTCTTTTTCCTCGAGGCAAGGCACCCGATACCGAGTGAATTATGCCTATTTGTTGACAAAAACAACAGTTGTTAAAGTTAAATTTATGTATTTCCGAAGCGTGGTAGGCACCTACATTCACCTCAAACTCCTACACTACACGCTGCAAGTACGCTACAAGGGCATTGAGTTCAATGAACCCAACGCCCGCATACCATCACACGTATATACACCGCCGCTTGAGTCACGGCATCATTGTAGTGGTAGAGCTGTATTCAGGAATCAAATTTAAGTCACACTTTGAATCGCTACTTAACATTTTTACATTCAACTCGTCAGAACAAAATTTAAACTAATCTAGTCAACAAGTTGATTTTTTTAAAAGGGGATCTTTCCTTTGACATGGATGTCCTTTAAGAAGGAGAAAAACATCAAATAACAACCCACAATTAATAACTCTTTGGATAATCCTAGTCAACTTATCAATAAACTCAAATGTTTTTATTGTACCTTTTGAGGTGATTCACTAAAGCCAGATTCACATTGTAACAATTTTGTGCCAATAGAGAGTGTACGGAGATGGGAAAATTAATACCTAAATTTCTAAGAGAACGAATTAATTCCTGGTTGGGTAGTAGTGGACAGCCCAAGAAGATATGGTCCAAAGTCTCGCTGTCTTCTCCGCATTCACATACTGGGGAGTCTAGAATGTTGATTCTGGCCAAGTGAGAGGCAGTGACGCAATGACCTATCCTCATTCTACAGAGGAGGGAAATACTTAATTTTGTTAATTTCGATCCTTGAAACCATACCCTCAATGTATAATACAATACAATATTATACTCTGTCATAAAGCTCCTAACTCATCATATGGATTTCCCTAATGGTTTTTTCAAATTTCCTAATGTGACAGGTCCCGACTCTGATTAAGTGACTTGGTTTCTCCATCAGCTGATCTCACATGTGTGTGTAGTAACTAGGCTTTCTTATCCCATAGACGAAAATATACACACATATAGTAGGTACAAAAAACTATATAAGTAATACCATTGTGACATGTCCTACAGATACGATACCCAGCGAACTAATTGCACGTAAAAAACTTACAGATTGTTCTCTCTGTGCCAATAAAAAAATAAAGCATTCGGGATGGGTGGCACTTCTCGTAACTGAATTATAGCTGTTCTCTTATACTTAAGGTTTTACGAACGCCTGTCCTTTACAGAACACTCAAGAACTTAAAAGAATGAGTGGGAAACCTTTTATCTACCTGGAATTCCACAGGGTGCAAAAAACTAAAATATAAATAATGATCGTATTTTACTTGGAACAATTCTGTGAATGTTCATTGTAATGAATTTGTAAGTGAAAGTTACTTATAAAAACTCACTTATAATGGGGTGTCTACTCAAAAGGCCTCAAGTCTAGTAATGTTCGTAGTGAAAGTAAAGAGTGTTTTATATTTTATCAGTTTATCTTAAGTTCATTAAAATAAAAATAATATACAAAGTTTGAAATACACTCATTGCTGATACAATAATATAATTTATTATGTTTTGTATTTCGCCAATCCACCCGATCCGAGTATTTTTTTGGATAATTTTCCAGCTGGAAGCCATTATTTTTTTCTAATATCATAAACAATGTTTGTCATAAAGACGCATAGTAAGTATAGAATTATTGAATTCCAGACACAATGACAATGTAAATTTCTGGAGGTATTTTAATGTCTACCGTGAATACCTACCGTGAATACACGATGTACTTAAGCGTAATAATAATAATATGTAGTCTTTTGAGTATAAAATATGCACCTTTCCTTTTGCGTTATTATAAAACAGTTTATACGCTGACACACATCTCAGGGTATGTTGCGTCAGATAAATCGTGATGGATGGTAGAAGGCTAAATTAATAATGTACCTGTCTCTATCAACTCGACGAAAGTTGTAGTTGGAGTGAGAGAGATAATGATCGGCTACACGATGACTTTTTATATCAATGCACATTGAGAATAGTGGCAGCCAGACGGTTCTTCACATCGACGCAAAATTAGTAGGCCTGTCTACCTACATCTGCATTAACTGATGCTGAATATTATTATTAGCAAGATATTGTGAATTCACCTCATATTTATGCTAGATATTTCTAAATATTAAGTAAATGTAATGTAGGTACACATTTGTATCATGTAGGGTCATTGGACGGCTGGTGTTGTACGGATTCACGAGATTATGGGTTCGATTTTTAGCCAGGGCAAAATGAAGAATGTCAGTTATTCATATTTATTCGTAGTTTTTGTACATGGAAATTATTGTGACATTATATATGATTCAGTAGATATGTTTGGTTGGTCAATATAAGGTAGATCTAAAGTCAGCTGTTTATATATTACATATGTATTTTGATGTTGTAAATAATATGATATATTATTATGACTGTTCGCTTTTCTTTTTTTAGCTTCTTACTTTGCTTGCTATAACGGTGCCGACAAAATATGTAGATTTGAATGAAATATATGAAATGATATTGAAAGTATGGTGATTTAAACTTACAAAATCAGATTTATCCGCGTTGATAAAAGTCAGTCGAAATTGTGATAATTTATGCATTAACATGACTGTAATCTGTCAGGATGTCATTATTTTATTGTCTATGACAGAGATAAATTTGCACTGATAGTGTCGCGACCACATAGTCATCATTCTGTGGTTTACTTTCAGTAGTAGACAATATTGCAAATATTTTATGATGCTGACAATATGTTATAATAGAAAACGCGTATGATTAGCTGGATTCAATGTATATTATATTGTATACTTGATTGATATGTAGTATAAGCGAGTTTGTAATACTGATTATGTATCTGTATTCGATTACTTTTTACCAGCCGCCTGCAAGCCTTCGGCAACCTCAGCAGGTCTTACATCAACTCACCTGACAACTAACTGCGCTACATACAAAGCATAATAATTACAATTACAACTAGTTATTCGCAGTAACAGCAACCCATACAATTTCTGTCATCATCTTCTTCTTTGTCCATACAAACCAATGTCTACCACTATTTAACTTTCTCAATAAATAAAATGCCTTGCCCAAAACTGCCAAACATACAATAATATATTATATATGTATTTCTCATATAATAATCAGCCCTAATTTTGTATGAAAAGAATAGGTCTTACACTCTTTTCTGTTACCTTTCAAGTGTGAGAGGAAGATATTCGTAAAACATCACGTTTAACACATTTAATGCCTTCAGTTCATCCCATCTTAAATGTTATCACTTTAGTTGGGTCGGAGAGTACAATTTGCATGTTTGTTACATTTATAATATTATAATTGAATGTATGTATTTATCTATAAAATTGTTTATGATCAATCAACATTTAATAATGAATTAATAAATTAAAATAAATACTTAAATATATTTTTTTTTACTTATTTTTAAATCAAGATTAATCTAATTGGTTGATAGACCTTTGACGTAGTCAATGTACCTATACATGTAGGTATGACGTATACACATTTATGTGTAGAAAAACATGAAAATATTTTTAATGGTTTACTGGAATTATATGACAAATTATTCCGTGTGTAGACTTCAAATATAGATAAAACCTACTAAATATGTAACTTGTATAATAAATAAAGGTGAAGAATTGGTCTCCCGCTGTTCTCCGTAAGTTTTCGAGTGAAAAATTAAGACATATTACATCTTAAATTCAGCGATGAGGTTGGCCACCCATTCTGAATATATTGATTTTATATTGACACGGAGAGGACAGTTTGCATGTTTATTATATGCACTGGTCTGCTGACTACCCCACTTGTGGGATATGCCGTAATGGTATAGTAGTAGTAGTAGTAGTAGTAGATAATTTGTATTCCAAAATGAGTTCAAAAAGTTGATTATGAGAGAAACGTTTTATATGATATTCTCGAATTTAATGTTAAACAATATTTTTACTTATTCTTATCGTTTAAACACATGAATATTTCGATCTCTTTTATTTTCAATAATGCCTATAGTCTAACTGGGAATGTTTTCATTGTAAAGGAATTACCCGCTTAATTTCCGTTGATATTCAAAATATCATATTAAAAGGTAGTTATTTTTTGACATAACATTTTGTTTGTTTGTGACAGTACAAAGTAATCGACAAACATTTTGATATGTCATTATATTTTATCTTTGTTATATCTTGGGAGGAATTTTTGTTTTAATATATTATAATATCAGTTATCAAAACAACGATAACATTATACCTACTTACGCAGCTTTTGATATATTATATACATATACACCTACTAATGGTTTTATCGCCTTCAGATTTGTAAAGTATGTATTGTATATACTAGGTACACTAAAAAAACTTATAGGTACTTAGGGAAGAGTAGATTCCAGTTTATTTAACTTTATTTTAACTATGGTTTGATTGTTGAGCAAATGAATTTAATAAAGCTTACAGTTATTCATCATTATGTTTATTTCATCAAACTTACAAAACTCTTTTATATTCCCTATAAATTTCAAGGCCTAGTGAATTTAAAAACTGTGCCCCTGAAACGTTTAAATTTAGAATTAGAAATATTAAAAAAAAATCATTACAAAAATAAACGCATTAGTTTAAGATATGAACAAAATGCTAACTATTAGTACGTATTCAATGGCAGAGTATGCACTGATTAATTCTTTATCTATTATGTTATTTATTTCTAGTAGTGTACATAATATGTTGGTGACATGATTCAAAGTAAATTCTAAAGCCGGCTTTATATGCGTCATGGTCGGGATTGTATCCACTGTGTACATTATGTTATAATAAATACACAGTAAGTACTCCATACCGTACTGTTATGCATTTGATTTACGCCATTTGCACCAATAAACGGATTTCATGCATCGCTTACTATAATGTGTTTATAATCCGATTGTCTTAGTACCAGATACAGAAAGTAAACAATCAATGGATTTTGAAACGACTCATGTGGGACCTCAATTTGTTTACATAGATGGTTTCAGCATTAAGCTTCTCCGTAGGTACACTAAAATGATACGACTATCATCACTGAAACTTGATCGTGTGAGTGGAAATACATAAATTATGCTTTCCATGTTCATATACTCGATTAGTCCATCATGTAAATACTTCAGTTCTGAAATTTGTTGATGTAAAAATGAACAGAGACGTGAGTCAAAACACATTTTAGCTTTACGTTTTCATGTCGCAATCGTTCGAATATAAACGACGTTGCGCCAAAGTGACAATTTTCGTAACTATTGTGTATTTTAGCTACGAAATTGACACTTGCTTGCAACGTCGTCTATATTCGAACGCTAACGGAACGAAAATGTGTTTTGACTTCGGTCCCAGAAGTGTGCAAAAGAACTACAATAGTCTAATATCTATAAACTTCTCTTGTCACGGTGTTTGTTAACATACTCCTCCGAAACAACTGAACCGATTTTGATGAAATTTTGTGTGCTTATCGGGTAGGTCTGAGAATCGGCCAACCTCTATTTTTCAAACCCCTAAAAGCTAACGGTGGCCCCTCGATATTTTTTTCATTATTTTTTGGACAATTTTATTTTTATTTTTTATGGTGAGGCATTAAAAATACATACAGCCCTAAATTTTCACCCATCTACCATCAACCCCTATTTTTAATAGCGATATTAGTGTATGGCAAATGTATATGGTAAAACAATGCTTGCCGGGTCAGCTAGCATACCTATAAAATATTATAAATATAGCTTATCTTCTTGACCCATACTGAAACTAACTTGAACTAATTATTGAAATTAACATTTTGCCATTTTACTTCCTTAAAAATACAATCAACTAAGAATTTCACACGAATTTCTTACAAAATTATGTTACAAAAAAAAAGTTAAATAATGTTACAATTATTTTACACATATTTTACACGTGTAGACAATTCACACAGACCAAGCTAGTCCCAAATTATAGCTCTTGTTTTGCTGTAAGTAGGTAATACCCAATAGTAAGCTAGCTTTTATACCTTTGTATGCTCAAATGAAATGATATTAATGAGGTTATAATTATTGTTTCGAACTAATGAAGGACTTTTTGTTATTGTCGTAATGTTTTCATAATTAAGTAATCTATTAAATCCACAAAACTACTTTTCGTTATATTTAATTACTTATAAAATATTATCTGATCTCGCCGTTTATAAAACGAAATAAAATTGAGTATTGCATCATTTTAAGAGAGTTGATAACCAAGACGATCTTTATTAGATACCTACATAAAATATGGTACCTAATATAAGATAGGTACCCATTATGTATTACATGAAAGCGATGTTCAAATCACGCCGGCCGGGGTCGAAGACTTTGAGTTGTGCTGTTTTTAACTTGTTATTATCTACCCCCATCTGCTTTAAATGTTGCGCTTCTATGATTATTAAATGTTCTAAGACTAAATGTATATTAAAATGTTGACATTATGTATTTTTCCTATGCATACTTCTTTGCCTGATGTTACACTGAGAAAAATATTAACGAAATTTCACAACGAATCATTGGTACGAATCTGTAATATTAACTTTTCGCAAACAAGTCGTTTATTTACCAACAATTTGTTTGCTAACTAACTAACTAACTATCTATCCCATCACGGAATATCCCACAAGTGGGGTAGCCAGCAGATCAGCTGCATGTAAGAAACATGCTAACTGTCCTCTTCGTGCCAATACAAAATCAAGACATTCAGGATGGGTGGCAAGCCTCATCGCTGAATTTAAGATGTAAAATGTCTTAATTTTTTCGAACGTAATAATACCATTTTAGATATTTCCAACGTATTAATACCATTTTCAAAGATGTGTTGTGTGCAAACGATATTCAGTCAAGCCGCTGCGATCTCTGGTGGAAAAAAAAAATTTGACCAGCTATTATGGAATATTCCCGGTAATATAATTGCAGGATTATTTATTTATATACTATTTGGTCCTGCAGGGCTACTCTTGACAAAACTAAACACGATCTTAATCTAGTCTTGATCTTAATCATACGACGCACGAAGTGACTATTGGCCAAAAATACACGCAAACCGTTCGCGCGTTAGCGGTGGCGCGGTGTTTTTGACCATAGTCCCTTCGTGCGTCGTATGATCAAGATCAAGACTAGATTAAGATCGTGTGTAGTTTTGTCAGGAGTAACCCTGCTGAACCTAAAACCGTCACTCACAGCGGTAGATATCATTTTATCACTAGCCATTATTATCATGCAAGATTAAATAATTCATCAGTTTTATTATAAATCATTTATAATATTGATAATCACAATATTTATTGGTGCCTAAAAATGGTGGAAAGGTTGTAATCTATTTTATATACGTATTTATATAAATATGATATAAGATTAGATATAATACGTATGTGGATTTTTTTTTAAATAAGTGCTCACTATCTACACGTATGTTGATTCACAAAGATTATGATGATGATGATGATTTTGGATGATTTTATTTTATTTATGACGCCGTTTTACAGTCTCTAGACCGTCTCAAGGGCGCCAGTGAAGAGTTCAGTTTTTAATTTGCCTCTGAAGCTAGTGACCGTCTGATCATCTCTCAGCAGCACCGGTAGGCGTATTATAATTGTGATATTGGTGTATACATTTTACTACACTCGCTAAATTATCAAACGCAGATAACAATTACTTATCTTATCACTGAATTTCCTGCTGAAATAATATTCCCAGTAATTTCAGCAGATAAGTTAATATTATAGATTCGTACTAATGAATCGTTGTACTATCTCTGGTCCTAATCTGATAGTACATACCAATGATTCGTTGTGAGTATTTTTCTCAGTGTAGACTGTTTATACAGATTTGCATAGTTATTAAATTTTTTGCATGTTGTGCATTATGTAATGGATTAAAATATGAAATTGATGTTAGATTTTTGTTATACTCATATTTTTATGTCTCGATAACTGGTTTAATGCAGATTTAATAATTACACGTTAATTTAAATATTAACCAGACGAAGCTTACAAAATATATCGACAATTAACTAAAGATTAATTCTAATATAATATATTATATAAAGATCTATCAAGACAGATTGCATGATTATTTCATGCGGCTAGTCAGCTGGCTACCCCACATTTGCGATAAACCAGGATGGCAAAGTATAGTATCTATTGTACCCTTTGCATACATCTCTTGTAGATTACGCATGGAGTATCGATTGACTGACAGTTTAATATATTTGTTAAGCTCACTGCTTTAATCATATTCATTCATAATATATTATCATATTATACAATACAGATACTTACTTACTTACTTACTTACTAGTCAGCCATCTCTCCACTGCTGGATATAGGCCTCTTCCAAACTTTTCCAAACGTCGCGGTCCTGTGCCCTCTGTATCCATTTCCTTCCCGCGATTGGAGTACTATCTTCAGTCCATCTCTTTTGTGGTCTGCCGATGCTTCTTTTGTTACTCCATGGTCGCCATTTGAGGATTCTAGGAGTCCATCTATTGTCGTTTCGTCTCGCAACATGACCCGCCCATTGCCACTTAAGCTTTGCAACTTGACAGATAATGCATATTAATTCGATTAAGTGAAGTCAGGTGGCCATTAAACGTCTCTCTATTCGTTCCTTATATGTAGTTACGTTTATGATTGTAAATAGATGGTATAACTGCCATATTATTTTCTACGAGAAAGATGCAATAAAAATTAATAAAAAAATACAAAACTGCAGACTCTGCATCCAGTGAACTCTGTTTCATTAACAATATTATTCTGCTCAACATTTGAGAATTGCACATTTTACACCATCCCCGTATTTATTAATTTGTTCAAAAGCATGCAATTTCGCGAATATTAATGTAATTAATATAAATTGTTATTAGTTGTGAATCTGTTCAGAGTTCATTAGCATTGCTTTGTATTATTGTTATCAATGGAGGTGGTGCATTGCTCGTGTTTTAAACAATAATTAGCAAAAATGGATAATGTTTAAACTTAAACGATTGTGATTATTATAATGATACTTACATAAGTTTTCCCGACAGCATAAATGTTATAATATCCATTACTTTATAATCTTGTTTGTTGCAAGAGGTTAATGTGTATAATAAGATCCTTTTTCTTTTTCACAAGATTCGATTCCTGGTGCCGGCAAACTCCACTTGTACGACTTGTTTATTTATTCATTTATTTTATTCTTCTTGCACATCATCATACACATAACAAAATCAACAAAGCAGTTTACATAAAAAAAGAATGTGATGATATGCAGTGGCGAGATTATCACTTTATAGCGATTTCTTCCATCTACTACTATACCATCACGGCATATCCCACAAGTGGGGTAGCCAGCAGACCAGCTGCATATAAAACATGCAAGCTGTCTTCTCCGTGCCAATATAAAATTAAGACATTCAGGATGGGTGGCCAACCTCATCGCCGAATTTAAGATGTAAAATGTCTTATTTTTTCGAACACCTGCCTTTTACAGGACACTCGAAAACTTATGGAGAAGAGTGGGAGACCAATTCTTTACCGGGTGCTCCACGGGATAAATTCTTCCATCTAAACACGTCATATTAACACTAAACAGAAATTAAAAAAATAATAAGAAAAATTACTTCATAAATCAAAATGAAAAAAAAATCTACAATCCACACACCTAACACTTCAAAGGGACCGGGAACTACCTATAGGAAGGGGTTAGGGGACGGATGCTGAGTTAGAAGACAATAAATATTTCTTGACTGCGTATTTAACTCCATTAAAAGATTGAGATATTCTATGAGAAGAAGGGAGATTATTCCAGCAACGAGCACCACATACTGAGAATGATTGAGAGTAGAAGTTGGTATTATGTGCAGGGATTGTCAGAAGACGCTCGTTGTTGCAACGCAGTGGTAGGCCATGGTTCGCTAGATACTCGAATTTTTCTTTCAAATAGTAAGGAAAAGACGTTAAATAAAGTGTTTTATGAACAAGATATAAAATATGAAGCTCACGCCTTTGACACACTGTTGTTAGTGAAACTAAGTTTTTAGCTTGTTGTGAAAGGTGTGTAAGGTTGTATTTGGGTTTACCTATACAAAAAACCAAGATACATCTGTTTTTTAATCGCTTGCAACATAACGCATCCTCTATTGAGTATCATATATTTTTTTTTCAGTGGGTAAGTTTTTTCCAGTCTTATCAATGTAATTTTTTATACATACCTGCCTACGTTTATGTTGAATACGCGCAAAGAGATCGCAGGACCCTCACTCTTACGTTGCAACAGTATCTTTGGCCTTAGATAGCTTATATATTATGTAGGTATATTTTGTGCAATTGACTTTAAGGGAGAAAGATAATGGCATATTTTGCGTACACTTATTTGCCTAGTAAAGAAATGTTTAATGAAGGTTAACCACACAAAAGATTATTCATTTAATAATTATGTGTCTTTGCAATTAATTGTAGAGGGGTTATCAGACCAAGTTGCATGAACTTTATTTTGTGTGTTTTGTAGGAAAATCTATACAAGTTAACACTAAACAACACTTTTAATCGCTTCCATGCTTATTATTTCTGTAAATACAAATAAAAAATTAACTCATTAACAATACAATAATTGTGTACATTATTCGTGTAGAAGTTTTTGAGTGATAAGATAATTGACCCAATGTTTTTAATGCAAAATATAACTTAAATATTTAATAAAAAAATTACCACTACCTACTACTACTATACCATCACGGCATATTCCGCTAGTAGGTTAGCTAGCAGACCAGTTGTATGTAATAAATATGTAAACTGTTTTCTTTGTGCCAACAAAAAAAAATAGACGTTCAGGATAGGTGGCAAACCTCATCGGTGAATTTAAGATGTAAAATGGCCCATGTGTTTTCGTAAAAAAAACTAAAAATTAAAATAAATTCTCGTAAGTTCACAAGAGCATGATCAGATAGGTAGTTTAGTTGCTAGTTTAACACTTTTTTAAGAATATAGAAGACATCCTCATTTGTGGGTCCTCTCTTTAACAGCAGCTTCTTAATACACCAAACCATAATCTGTGTTCCCGGCACTAACATATGTAACACTATCCGTCCTCGGCGTCCTACTGAATGTAACGCTGTTTTTTGAGGCATTCAGGGTCTGCCTGGTGGGATCTCTTGATGATGTTTGGTAGATATATATTTTTTGGATATCTTATTGTATTTTTTTTATATTATATAGAAAAAAAACTTATAAAATCAAAATTCTAGTTGGCAACACTGCTCTCACTTATATCTACGGTCAATCTGTATTTTGTCGTGCTCGTGCTACGATTGTTTGATATAGGAACTCGTATTGAAGCTCTATCTGCAGTCATAAAACTCTTAAAGGCGTATATTAGCCAAACGATCCTCATTAGCAGTTTTACTCTCGTGTCGCGAACATCGTACCGTGCTAATAATAAATAATACCTGATATTATTCATTTTAAAACATTAATAAACTTTAATTATTCAAAATCATATAAAAGTATTGCAAAATAAATAACTTGTTAGAAAGGTACATAAAAATACATTTTAGTTAATTTCAGTGTAATATTATTATTTTTATCGTGAATCAGTGTTAACTTTTATTCATTAGTAGTTTTTGTCTTTTTTAGTTTTTCTTCACATTTTCACATTTAGTTATAAATTTTAAAGTTTTGACTATCTTTGTTTTGTGGATATCACTAGTGTCATGTTACATTCATTTTTAATAAACGTGCGCCTCAGATTTCATTATTATCCTCGACTCAATCAGCTTGCTTATTTCCTTTTATGAGTAGTAGAATGACGCAGCATTTAATATTGGGGTAAATACAAATTGGGTTCTATTAATTCGGAAAACAAGTGTTTTTCTCTCTCCATGATTTGACTTTATCGTATTTGGTAAAAATTAAAGGTTTTGTTTGTGTATAGTTTTTACTTTATAGTATTCTACGTTTGTTTCGTGTGCTGGGGTGTTGATTGGATTTTTCAATTGTTTCGTTTGATTAATTTTTCGCACAACGTTTATTTTTCTGTTTATTCCACATGGATTAATGAAGCACCAAAATTTTCAATTAGTTTTCTGCTTTTATAACGAAAATAACAAACATTTATTGTCGTATTAATGATATTTTATGGTGTTTGCTTCGTTATTTTATATTTTATAGATTTATTGTATTGTACATTTGGGAGTGATACTAATTGGCTCTTTACTCTTTTGATAACCGCACACTGGATATTCAAGGATGAGATTCAACACACCTTTAAAATATATTGATATACGGTTCTTATATATATTTGTGATTTTTTGATTTCCATGAAATACTACTTACTTACTGCTTGCTAGATAGATCTCTTCAAAAGATTTCCATATTTTCCGATTTCGAGCAACACGATATCACTGTTTTCGCATCATTTGGACAATATCGTCAACATGTTTTTTTGGGTCTTCCCACACTTATTCTGTCTTCCTACGGTCTCCATTCAAGAATTCTGGAAGTCCACCTGACATCCTCTCGTTTTGCCGTATGACCAGCCCATTGCTATAGCCCATTAGCATTTTTGCTCGGAGACTTTATCAACAATGTTGACGATTTTCATCCTTTGCGGATAATTTAATTTCTTATTTTAATTTATTGAATACTTGGCCATTAAAAACTTATATGCAAATTCAATTCGTAAATAGAATCATAGAAATTGAGCACAATTTTGTTGTACAACAAACGCGCGAACGCTGAAAATATTATATCTCTTTCATCGTTTGCTATATCCAAATGTTATGTGAATTTTCATATGCAGATTGCAGATATACAGGTATTTATATAAAATGGTAAAAGTGAGTTTAAATTCGTAGCAATATTTCAGCGGATACGTGTACCTACCGAGTGCCTGTACCTGGGCTGGTAAACATGCTTTTACATGCATTAAACCTCACGTTCTCGCGCTGAAACGATCGTAAAATCATCTCCCTCTTTTGAACACCAGAAAGCAAAATTTTCATCGAGCTTTGAATGTCCAATTTATATGTTCATCGATATATCAGAGGAATGCATTAGCTTATTATTATTATGTTATATGGTGCACGGAGGATAAGCGAGTTTGTGAAATACATTCGTATTTATTTAAGAAATAAAACAGGTGTTTTATTCTACTAAAGATTTTATTTTGTGAGAGAGACGTCTTTCGTCTTATGAGGACATTGTCAATCTCATCTCAGAGATTGACAATGTCCTCATAAGACGAAAGACGTCTCTCTCACAAAATAAAATCTTTAGTAGAATAAAACACCTGTTTTATTTCTTCGATATGGAATTCTACTACCTAAACACCGACACAGTGAACGTATTTATTTAAATCCATGCCTTTATTACATTTTCATCCTACATATCTGTATTTATTTGTGAGCTTTTGCCAGTTTATGATATATTATATTCTCAACTTTATGTAAAACATTTCTGTCCCCGGTATTTGAGTACCTGTTTATCATGATTAGGTTAAGTTCTCTTTGTGTTTCGAATTATTTAAATTTTGATGCTATAAGTAATACGATTAAATATTCCTCTTTCATCTGAGGCGCACCTGGGTACAAATAACTATTCGTAATGTTGTAATTACTATTACATTATTTTATGGCATCTTAAATCACTTTAAGTTGCTACAAACAAATCTTAGCTTGAAACATTTGTTGCCGAGAATTCATGAAAGTTTCTATTTTCAAACAATTTTTCTCAAGTAAATTTTACAACGTAACTCACCTATATACTTTAGAAGTGATAGTATTTCTACAAGTTTCTATCTTTAAAAAAATATTCGATAATTTTTTCCCATTAATTCGATTCTCAGCATTCCTCATGACAAAAATTAAATGACTTAACTATATTCGTAACAAAAGCTTAATCGTCTTCACAAAACCGAGATGGTCAATTCGTTGATACAATAATACAAGATGGTTGTGTTGTAGATACAATATTCATTAGTTATATTTTTAGATCACAAGAGAGCCTGTATTGCAGGCGATGCGCTAATATACTACACATTTAAACTAGTGGAGTTCAGCGGACAACAACACGTGTACATACAATTGTGTAGCGGGCGTCAATACTGATAGTTGTCCTGTATGGAGAGTAATTACTAGTTTTTGAAACAGTGTTTCTAGACATTTATAATGATCTTAAAAGACTATAATATGTGGTGGTTAACCACAGTGGTGCTGGTTGTATTTGTTAGCGGAGCGACAGCCTACTACGATGATTATGAAGAATTTGGCAAATATAGCTATCATGCAGATGGTAAGTTTTTCTTTTAAAATATTTTTTTATTACGTATATCTTATGAGATGATATTGTGCACGGTAATCAGGAAGCTAATTACTCACGCAGGACTGCTTCCCGCTATATGACCACGTGTAATTAATTAATAACGATATGTCTATCTTTGTGTTTCTTGGTTAACAATTAGTTTCTGATGTGGTTCGTTAGTTTGTCTCAAATAATCTCACATGGAAGGTAAACCGTTTACAGAAGATAGCCTACATTAGTTGTTATCCAAAGTAATCCATTCATGAAGTAACATAGTGGAACGGAAAACCAGCGCAACAAACTTTCTTTCAGAGAAAAATGAATCAACATTCCTTTTTGAGCTTCGATTCTACAAGATCCGCCACCTGCTTGTTATTCCGGCGCTTTCCTCTACGGACGTGATAACTATTTTATTGTAATTGCTTACATTTATAATATTATTATATTATAATATCGTACCTACGTAATAAACTAATGCTATGTTTAACTTATAATCATTATGAACTACAGTTGTCACTAAATAAATTAGTATTTTGTGATTAAATTTATATTGTGCCAGTTTATTGCTATTTTATCATTTTTAGTAAGTAGATATTTAGGTCATTTTATTTTAATATAAGTTTACTGTTTGTCTTTATTCTATTTGTTCGAGTGAATGACATATAAACCTCAACAATAAAGATATTAACTTTCAACAAACAGCTCGTTAAACTACTAGACAATATGAGTTGCACGTTTTTATCTATGAAGGTAATATTACGATACTTCAGTTGTAACATTTTGTGTTTGATTTAGATTTCTACTTTTTCATTATTTATTTATTCATTCTTTACTGTTAATTGATCACAATACATTCAATTTGATAGAAAAATGCTTTCAAATTAAATACAATCAATATATAGAAGGCGAGTTTAGAACAAAGGCGCGTTCTCCTCCAACTAACTCAAAGCAAAGTTCAAACTAAGTTCTCAAAGAACTCGAGAGATATATTGACTTTTCTGTGTTAATTTCTCAAAAGTTTCTTGTAAAAGTTTGTTTCATAAAGAGAATTACATAGATAGGACGACTTGTCTGCTGGCTACACCGCTTGTGAAATATGCCATGACTGTACAGTAGTAGTAGAAGTAAGTTTATAAATATGTAGGTTTATAAGATTTACATCTTCTTGTCTTCTTTTTATTTAACTATAAAACATTTTTGATTGACAGAGAAATCGATTTAGATTATGAGATTATGTAATTGTTGACATTTTAATAAGTAAACACTAGACAGTTATTTCTACGTAGTTATACACAATTCTGATTCTAGAAAAGGGCATGTACAGTATATACAGTACAATATTGTTTTTCCATTATACATATCTGATTGATTTGTAACTTACAATATAAATGTATCTTTGTTGGTAATAACAAATTCAATTCTTTTATTGCCTCAACGTTGGTCGTAATAATACATTAGTTCCATCTTTCTTTCTTTCTCGACATCGCATTAATTATGCAAAAATGTGTCCCTTTAAAAATTCTTTCTCAATAAAATTTCCGTTAGTCTCTGACTAAAGTAACGCTGACATTTAGGTATTTCTAACGTCTTTGGAATAATGGAATCTTCAGCGACATTCGGAATAATTAAATAAGATTTCTAATTCATTCCCTTTCTGTTATTTAAGATGTCTTCTAAAGACACTACTTATATACAGTACACCTACACAGTAGGTACATAATTTATTACATCAAAACATGAGAAAATGTATTTAACTTTTAAATAATATCTTAATTAATTCACAGTTTTCTATTCAATCACAAACATTTTATTTATAAGAAAGTTTTTGACTTACTCTATATTCTTATTTACACTCGTAAATGATTTGGTTTAAAAATGGTAAAAACATATTGAAATTTCAATATTTTTTTATAAAAATTTAGGTAAATGGCGCTCTTGTAGCTGCCTTAACCCGGAACATTTCATATTTAAAAATCAATAAAAAAATTATGCTTTTTTAAACCTTCGACTAAAGTACAGTGCAGTTTATTAAAAAGCAATGCTTTTAGTGTTTATGTTAAGCTTAAGTTTTAAATTGTAAAAAATAGAGGTACCTATTGAATTCGAATGTACCTAATCAAAATTTGTGACAAAAAAACTTTTGCAACTTTGTTTTAAGGAATATTTTTTAAAAATAATAGTGTAAATGCGCCCGATGATAGGAATCACGAAAAAGGCACAATTTAAATGATCCAATAATTATAATAACAGTTATCAAACCTTAAATGTTAATTATATACCTAACAAATTATATATTATGTTAGTTATCGTAAGAAGTAAACGGTATGATATTCAATTTGCTTATAATGTTACTCGATATGTAAACAATTATCAATTACTGCATATACCTAATGACTTACAATTAATTGAATAATTTTATTTAATAAAACAACTTTGTTTGTAAATATTGCAATTAACAATGTTTTTATATTTATTTATTATTCTCTTTGAAAACATACATAATATTTAAATAATTTTACGTAGTAAGTAAATAAATAGATTATTATCATCACTCTTCGTAACTGTTTGTAATGAACTTTCTGTTTGCTATCGAACATTCCTTTATTCAGTAGAATATTTAGTCAAACGATAAAGGGCTTTCTGTATTACTTAACTTTCCACTGGCTTCACCACTTTTAATAATATTATTATCTATAACTATATAATATTTTCTAAGTTTTATGCAATACTTGCGCCAAATTGATTTATTTTTACCTTGCGTAGATATACTATTCAATGCACTGAGAGTTAATTTATCGCAAAAAAATATTTGATATAATAATTATTAATTGGGCAGTCTATTCACGAGAGGTGGAAGGTGTGATGGGGATATCGAATGAATAAAAGTATTGCTGGCTACAAGATAAACAGTGTAATCCGACCAACAGTTGCGAATTGCAATATTTCTATAGCGGCTTAAAGATTAGTGCACTCGGTTATCTTCGTAGCAACACTGATTTATGCAAACGAGACTTGGACTTGACTGAAGAAGGATGGATGCGGTATAAATGCAGTTGATATGAGGTCATTGACAAGAAAGTGTGGTAAAAGTCTGAAAGACAGAGCGCTCAATAATGTTATTCTTGAAGATTGTGGAATGGAATCTCTTCTGCCTACCCCGAAAAGGCAGCTGCTTGATGGTGATGATGATGATGAATATTATTTCCGAAAAGGAAAAGGTTTTTCGATAGATTATTATGACTTCTATTCTGCGTGTAGCTGATTTAGTACTCGTACCAATTAAAAATAAACTAAATTTAAGGATGTACACACTGTACAGTGTACATGATATGTATGTATATATGAAGGAGATATTTAAATTGTATTGTTATTTTACGAGTCATATTCGATCGTTGACATTGAATATTGTTCTAAATATTTTGATAATGGCGCTAAATAATGAATTAATTACCATTTTTTATTGTCAAAAAGTCGTAAAAATGTTTTTTTTTTCCAATTTAAATCAATTAACTGTCGCTGTAGGTATATTTTTGCAAGGTGTCTGTAATAGTAAGAGGTTAGCGACCAGCATCGCATATCTTAGGTAATATTTTTTTTAACGTTCGATAAGAATACAATAAATGCATACCTAATTATGAATATCTCATTTAGTGCGATTTTCGTAAAATATTTATGCATTCATTTGTAATACATACATACATCTTCTTCCCCTTGTCCTAGTTGGGTCGGGGGCCCATTGCGCCTAGGTACCTCCTCTAGAGATCCCTGTCCACTGCGGTTTCCAGGGCCTCTGCCCACTCCAAATCGTTTGCTTTAAATATACTATTCTGAAATGCAATAGACATTCATTTTTCCTTTTAAATATTTTTTTTAAGATAAGTGTAAAATTTTGTGAATCCATGAGACAATAAACAATCGTCATCTCCATCTAATACTATTAGTTATTAAGAGTATGTTTGCTGTTATTGGTTATGGTTAGGTTTAAATTATTTATATGTTGTTATTATGAAAAGGAACGCGCTGATAAATCTATTTTTATGGATTTTGAATTTAATGTATGTATGTTGGATGATTTATTCGGCGCCGTTTAATGCAGCATCCATCTCAAGGGCGCAGATGTTTTCTGTGTTTCTGTGGATAATGTTGTTTTCTGTGAAATAAATAAAAAAAAACTCGGAAATGTAAATAACTTGATAATGTCAAAAAATAATAAGCGAAATGAATCTATTGGTTACTATTCTCATGAGAAATACCTTGATGATGTTATACTCGTAGGCGAAACAGGTTGTTCTTTTTTATAATTATCCTTTACCATCCGTCGACCAGTGATTTGCCACTTTTAATCGTCAGGCAATTACAAACAATTTACAGTTTCACAATAAAATAAATATGTTGGTTATAAACCAAGCATTAAAGAAATTTCATTGAATCAAAGTTATTTCGAGTGGTAAAAAGCCCAAAATATGTAACTTCACATCGATGATGTAAGAAATAAATAATTTGTTCTAGGTATACTGAATAGGGTGAGCAGTCCCATCAATCATTTCGCCAATGTTGTAAAATACTTTTTTCAACTAGATACCCTTTCTTGTCTCTCTGGAAATATACAATATGCTTAGTTGAGGGGCTCAAGCCCGCTCATTAGCAAAAACGGCAAAATATTCAATTTTCAAAGTTTGGTAGGAAAACACTCAAAACTTGTTGACCCTGCGAACATTTTGATTTGATAAAATATGAAAACAAATATTTATCACCAATATTAGTTTTTACTTAAAAAAAAACTACATAGCCGACCAACGAGCTGCATTTAATAAACATGCAAGCTGTCTTCCCATTGCCAGCAAAAATTAAATCTCATCGCTGAATTCAAAATGTATAATTTCTTTATTTTTACGAACGTCTACTATTAACTCGAAAACTTTGGGAAAAAGTGGAAGACAATTTCTTTTGTCAGTCCGAAATAACCACTATGAATAGTACCAGTTACCACTCCGTCTGGTGCCAATATCTTTCACGTCGTCCATACCCTCTCGTGATTTTCATTTAGCATTTTCATTTATTATTCGCTTTTCTCTTTATTTGCAGATCCAAGAACATGCTCATCTATGGAATTCCGATGCAAGACTGGCAGATGTATACCACAATCTTGGCAATGTGATGATGAGAAGGATTGTTCTGATGGTTCCGATGAAGATCCAGCTGTTTGCAGTAAGTATTAATTTTTATTGAATAAATGAACAAATATATCTTTTATTTATTTACAGAAATTCACGGCCTAAGTCTCTATTTTAAATATTGTATACGTACATACAATACATGTACCTATACAAAAGTATTATTTCAAAAAAAGACACAAAACAATTAGATTGATACAAAACAAAAGTAGAAAAAATCCTAAGATAATAGCAAAATATTATTTTCACGTTTCTCTGCTTTAATATTGTAAGCTTTGATGACAGGTAAAGCTGTCCATTTTCCGATGTCTTTAAAATTTAGTATTCATAATCGGCGTATAAATATATTTAAAAAAAATCCACATTACTAGTGGCATCAAATACCTTTTTAGAAATATATTTCCTCAATTCAAATTTCATTCTATTTTATAATATAGTACAGGGTATTTTCTGTAAGTAATAAGTTCGAGTTGTGGAAATGTAATATGTTCGCCCAATTATATTTATTTCAGTTTATAGATTTCACCGAATTCAGGTTAATCTAGTTTGCAAGCTTTTTTTGTTGATAAAATATATGCACCGTTTTAAGTTATGATTACTTTATTGTTAAATTGTTGTTTGTCAAATATTTTAACACAATTTTATGATCTCTCTAAAGAAGAAGTATTAAGCAAGCCGTGCGTTTCTGACAAATATTTCAAATGCAGTAGCGGTACATGTATACCGAATACATGGAAGTGCGATGGTGCAGTTGACTGCGCAGATCAAATGGATGAAATGAATTGTGGTGAGTTCAAAAGAATGTTCGTGCAACATGCCACTGGGATACCTACCTATAATTGCACTAAATGCACGACACTTATGGAAAATACTATAATATGATAATATATACCAAGTTCGGGATTCGGGACGCTTATTATTTATGTTATATTATGAAATTATAATATATATTATCCTTTTAATAATTATAATTTAATTATATTATTTTGTATTGCATCGTACTATATTGTGAATAAAAAAATATTTTTCAGTTTCACCAAGGTTTTCACTTTAAGTTACTCTATTTACGACTTGTGATATTTTTGCCAAACTCACATGTCAAAGAGTTTGACAAGAATATCACACTCGAGCAGCTTGAAATAAAAACCTTGGTTAGCCTCTAAAATGTTCCATTATAAGCATGAATCAAATACACATATTCGTATAGTTTTGTCCGTTTTAGTATTTCTGTTCATCCTATATTTTATTGTGAGTATTATTATTTATCGTACTTCTACATATTTATATTATGAGTAGGAAAACTCGAATGTAGAAATCGATCGAAAAATCATTCATTTATTTTTTTGGTAACAAATCGCTCTATCAAATATATTTTTGTAGTTTACTTTATCTACATGCGGAGTAAATTATTTTCATCGTTGTATTAATTTGATAAAATAAATTCTCGAATGATTACACTGTGTCATAGTTTTCGTTTCATTTCTTGGCATTGTGCACATTGCGACATCCAATATAATATGTATTTATGTATGTAGTTGTACATACATAAATATTTATTTTATAATATAATAGACCCTGTTTATTATTGAACAGTAATGAAAAGCGTTGAGTTGTAATCGAAAGACTACTTGATTAGTTTTGCATTTTCATACAATTTCCACACCTTTTCTATATTAAACCCATATATTATATGAGTTCGTCGGTAGCCTGGAGGTAGTCTCGGCCTCGTGAACAAGGGGTCCGTGGTTCGATACCAGGTGCCGGCTAACTCCTCTTTCACGACACAAGCTTTTAGTAGCTTACTGTGAAGGGTGTATAAGGTTGTATTTGGGTTTATAACAAAAAAGTCCATGTCATGCAGTGTTTTTAAATGGGCTTTACCTGAGGTTAGAAGGTTGAAAAATATTAAAACGTCACACTCAGTGATATGTCATATATAACATATCACTGGTCACACTGTGCTAGTGAAGTCAATATTGCATATTTTTTATATCAAGTACCGAAAGATAATCCAAGCAAAATATCCGTTATTGAATAATGGATATTATATTACCGGTACCAAGTCATGTTCGAACGATTCTTTTTTTTAGGTCTCAGTTTTAGAAATTTTGTAATTTCACTTGACTTCTATAAAAGAGTATTTTCGAGTATCCATGAAAGTACTATTTTACATACTACTAGCATAGCAAAATCCCGATATCGTTCAGAATTGACGACAATATTGAAAAAGAAATTACGGATTTAGTAGATTTTTTATTATAAGTAGGTAAATAGTCTTGTATTATTATTTTTTATTAGGGAAATAGTTATTTAATATGTAATCATCATATAAATGTTTATTTTCTTATTTCTTTATGTTTATAAATGTTTCAATTGTATGCTATGTGTCAACGTGATTATGCATGTGATATGCCATGGGGGTATTGGTGTTTTTACAGAAACAAAAACCTGCAGCGTTGAAGAATTCACTTGCCGAAGTTCACCAGGAGAATGTGTGCCGCTAACTTGGATGTGTGACGATAATCCTGACTGTTCTGATGGATCCGATGAGAAATTCTGCAGTAAGATAATCATTGCATGATAAAATATTTTTAAACGAAATTGTCTTATATTTTATGCTTCACAGAGATATGTTCTGATGCTACATGTCTTAGTTTCAAAGAAACTTTTTGTTTTAATGTTAGTAAATTTTATTTATATCCTAATTTAATGTTCATGCGATAAATTCAATGAAAAATGAGGTACATTTTTTAAAGTCTTATTCAGGTATATAAATGCTACATAGGTATTAAGTGTTATCCTGGTTTGTATAATCTGAATAAACATTATTTCCTTTACATATTTTTCGTAACATACTCTACCTAGATAAGTAAAATAGATAAGTAAAAACTTTGTTTAATGTCGAAACCATTATTATTATTGTAAGATTATCACGTTTTTTAATACATAGAAACTTATCTGAAAGAAAGGGTGTGAGGAAACGCGGGCGTCCGAGAACCACGTGGCTTGATCACGTGGATCAAATTCTCAAGGACGGCCGCGTGTTGAGTAAGAGGAACCGACGTGCGTGTATGAGGAACTGTATGAATGTGGAGGAAGCGAAGGAAGTGTGTAAAGATAGATCTGTTTGGCGTTCCGTTCTCTCTGCCTACCCCACTTGGGACACGGCGTGAAGGTATAGTATAGTATAGTTAATACATAGAAGAATTAACATGAGATGTAAAATCATTAATCTTCTAACTAACGACTGCCACATGAAGTGGTTTTAAGATTCCTAAGAAGCTTTTGTTAGACTTCTTATCAAAACTTTCTCGCCATTTTCTGCTTACAGCGATAGACTCTGAAATTCAGTTAATTAAGATAGTTAGTATAATTAATATATTATTATGTCCTATCTATATTCAAAAGCATGAATTTATTATAAAATATTGGGATTTATTGCTCTTATGTCCATGCATTTTGGAATGATTATTATAAGGACAAATATCAATATCATAATTTATTTCATTATTGTTTAAATATAAATAAATAATTTTAACAGCTTGAAAAAAGTTTTAATATTATTTCATTTTGAATTTTGTTTTGATTTTGAGTTCATATTTTATTATAAAAGTTTTTAAATTATAATTATATTTAACAGACCATACATTTCTGAATAACAAAAAAAGTCTCCTATCAATTTTGTAAATGAATCGGTCATTTGAGAAACAACGTAAGTCAGTCAATACAAACTTTTCAGAAATCACAAAAAACTGTATGTTATAAAATTTTGAATGAAATGTTGATATCTTACTCACATCAAAATGTTACTTACAGCGTATTCTTTTATTATAAACCTTTATTTTACGTCAAAATATTTTATTTGTATATTAATTTGTTAATTTAAAACCTTTGACTTATGTTGTTTCTCAAATGAACACCATTTCAGGGAATAAAAATCAACATTTTCATCCCAGATTATTTATTAAACACCCAAAAATCACTATTTTTCATAATTTTCAAGTGTCAGCTGTGAATCAACATGGAAAAATTTAGTGTAGTTACAACATAAGTCACTGACTTGTGTTGTTTTTCTATTGACTGGCCAATTTAATCGGCTCAATTTGTATCAAATTGGTAAAAATTACGCGGTTTCTAAATGATATAACGTGCGTTTCAAGAAAAACGACCCAAATTAAAAAAAAACATTTTCGCTAAAAACCTGACTTATGCTGTTTCTCAAATGACTGATTCAAATAGTGATGCTTCATAACTATTGTTCTGGGTTGAAATGTATTATTTATGAATTTTGTATTTCGTAATACCAACTGATGTGAATGTTTTTGTAGATGAAACCTGCCGTTCCGATCAGTTCACATGTGGAAACGGAAAATGTATTCAACAGAAGTGGACATGTGATGGAGATGATGATTGTGAAGACGGAAGTGATGAGCATAATTGCACCACTACCACTTGCAACCCGGAGACACAGTTCACCTGCAAGAATGGATACTGCATCAACATTAGATGGAAATGTGATGGTGACCCGGATTGTACAGATGGCTCTGATGAAGTTGTATGTTCATAGCTTATTATTAAGTTTAGTTTCAAAAAATTGGTTGAATGGTTTGGTGGTAGTATTGGTTTTATTACTGAGGTAAACATACATCACTCCTGGTGGGTAGAAGTATGGCAGCTATTTAATATACCACCCTTCCAATTAATTTCTTTTAAGGTAAATTGGTTCATCAGTGTAAATCTGGGTAATGAATATATAAATTTATGTAGTCTCATAAAGTTTTGTGTTTAATCAATTTATTGACTCCTCCATTTCTGAAAGATACCTTGATTGTCGTGAGTATGTTTCCTGTTATATTTGTTTTGATATATAAAAGTTTATTAGAAGTGTACTTACTGCAAAAACTGAGATACCCAAAGAGTTATTATTTACTCTAGGGATGAACCATTTATGTAGAATTCTTTCATAATTGCTTACCTTATAATATTGATTTTGGTTTCAGGGTTGTTCAAATGTTGAAACAAAACCATCTCCATGCCAGCCAACAGAGTTTGAATGCAAAGATCGTATCACATGTATCCACAAATCTTTCATCTGCGATGGAGATAAGGACTGTCCCGATGGAGGAGATGAAGATCCAGTCAAATGTAAGAATGTGACATGCAGACCTGATCAGTTCAAGTGCAAGGATAAGACATGTATACCAGGACAATTGTATTGTTCAGGAACAGCCGAATGTCCTGATGGAAGTGATGAAGTTAATTGCAGTGAGTAAACAAAGATCTATTTTCTTTGCGCCAATAACATTCTTGAAATTAGTGGCTTATATTTAATGTAAATAAGGCCTTTGTCCAGCAATAGATTCAAAATGGCCTTAATGCTGATTTGATGTTTAATATTTTTACAAAAATGAAATTCTGCAGTATTGATCATCTAACTTTTGAAAAGTTGAAAAAGGAAATTGTTGTTATTAATACAAAAACTAAAAACTTTTTTGAGAGATGAAGTAACAAAATAAAATTCTAAAAAATATTTCATTCCTAAATAAACATTTGAAATAACTTTTATAAAATTCTGTTATTATTTATATTGTGATTACAGCTGCTGCAGTTCAACCTTGCAATAAAAAGACTCATTTTGATTGTGGTGGAGGAATCTGTATACCATTGGCAAAAGTGTGCGATAAGAAACCAGATTGTCCTAACTTCATAGACGAGCCAGTGGATAAATGTGGGAAAAATGAATGCCTTCAGAATAATGGTGGATGCTCGCAGATGTGTGTGGACACTCCCGGGGGATATTACTGTGATTGTCATTCAGGATACAAGTTGATGGATAATAAAACTTGCGAAGGTTAATAATATACAACCATTTTTATGAAAATATTTGTTTTTTTTAATCTATCAAATATAGTTATAATCGGGATGATAATCGATTACCTATAAAGTACATGGAGTACGAGGGTGGGGTGAAAAGTTCTCGGCCTGACAATGAAAGACTGCGGTTTTCAGATTTTTTTTATTTTTATTTAACTACATAATCTCTCTTGACTTCAAAACACTTGATCCAGCGTTTCTCCAACATCAGTACTCCTTCCAGGAAGTGAAAGTCTGGAAGGTTGCGAAAATATTTATCTACAGCCCTTTCAACTTCTTCATTGGATACGAAGAGCTTCCCAGAAACAAATTTCTTGAAGTTTGGGAACCAAGAAGTCTGAGGGTGCCAAATCAGGAGAATAGGGGGGATGGACAAGTAAGTCGTACCCCAAATCTTGCAGTTTTCCCATCGCCAACACACTCTTGTGTACGGGTGCGTTGTCTTGGTGAGAGATGATTTTTGTTTCTTCATACCATGCCTCTTTTCGCCAATTTCGCCATCCAGATTGGTTAAAAAGTTTGGAGTAATATTTGTTTGTGATTTTTCTACCTTTTGCAAGGTTATCAATTACCAGGATACCTTTTCCATCCCTGAACACGCTAGCCATGACCTTTCCAGCAGATGAAATCGACTTCGCTTTCTTTGGAGCTGAACCAGCTTCCACCCATTGCTTGGACTGCTGTATTGTTTCTGAAGTGTAGTGGTGGACCCATGTCTTATCCATGGTGACAAATCACCGCACAAAATTGGTCGGATCCCTATTCTATCGGTCCAAAAATTGCTGCGAAAATCATTTGCGAATTTGTTTTTGATCGGCATTCAACAAATGCGGCACCCTTTTTGCGCGGAGCTTTTTCTTCCCTTATTCTTTGAGCGAAATTTTTCCGACCCTTTTTTTCGATATCCCTACAGCTTCAGCTATCTCATGCACCTCAGTTGCCTGTCGGCCAACACGGAATCATGCACTTTTTCGATGGTTTCCGATATGGCTGTGGTTTTTGGCCATCCTTCACATGGGTCATCTTCGAGGGGTGTGCGACCACCTTTAAATGCAGCTGCCAATTTTTTAACGGTTGACATATAAGGAGCAGAGTCCTCGTAAACTTTTGTCAACTTTGGATGAATTTCCGTAGGAGTTAATCCATCTAAAACGAAGAACTTTATGACCGCACGATACTCAAATTTATTCATTTCCATGAAAAACAAGCAAGACGTCGACTGCAAAAATTCGTGTGAAGAAACTACTTAAGAGAACAAGTTGAAATTTGTCATATGAACTAATGACACATGCACCCAGGTAAGGAATACAATTTTTTGCTGATTGGAGTAACATCTCTGTGTCAGGCTGAGAACTTTTCACCCCACCCTCGTATAATAGATCTCCCACTTTTTCTGTAAATTTTTGAGTGTCTTATAACTTATTCATAAAAAATCGCACATAAAACATCTAAAATCTTTAGTTCAGTAATAAAGTGGGTTAGTTGGGTTTTCATGAGTTAGTTGAAAGATTTCGGGCTTCTGCGATAAACTCGCCCATTCCACAGAATTTATTTGTCCAGTTTAAATTGTTTATTTTCTTATGTTGATTTTTTGTGCAATAAAGATTTTCATTATTATTATTAAAGTGCACCACACATAATTTTTTGTGATATAGAACAGTGTTCCGCAAAGCGTGTGCTGCGGCACACTGGTGTACCGTGGTCATCAGTTTGTGTGCCGCGGAAAAAAGTCAAGGTTTTGTGAAAATAATACACCTAAAAATAGTTGAGAGTTATAAGAGTGAGACGCTTTGTTAAATAAACATTGCTTTTTTTTCTTTGGAGTACCTCTAAAATTTCTTGATTTGATAGGTGTACCTTGAACACAAAAAGTTTGCTGAACACTGATATAGAAGAAGACTTGTTTCTTACATGAAATTAGGTTACCAGCTACCCCACTTGTAGGAGATATTGCAATGTCACAGATAGTTAGATGATTTGATGTGTAAAATGTTTCTAATTTTTGTGCAAATTTTCAGATATTAATGAGTGTGAGGATCCTGGAAGCTGTTCACAGATTTGTATCAATGAAAAAGGTACATTCAAATGCCAATGTCATCCAGGTTATATGAGAGATCCTAGAGATGTTACCAGGTGTAAAGCAACTGAAGGACACGCTTCTCTTTTATTTGCCAGACGACATGACATTCGAAAGATTTCACTGGATCATCATGAAATGACAGCTATTGTTAACAATACCAAATCAGCTACAGCTTTGGACTTTGTATTCAGAACAGGAATGATTTTCTGGAGTGATGTCAACGAGCAAAGAATACTCAAGTAAGTTATGCAAGAATATACTCCCTATATATTATCATTAAAATGGCTCCGAAAAGATATTATTCTTTGCACCAAGAATATCAGCAATATCTACAAACAAATTAATAAGGCATTTATTATATTATTACGACTGTCAATATTAATGTGTGGAAATATAGTTTTATTTTGTTCTCAGTTATCACAATTTAAGTAATATGGTATATGTACATGCAAAGATTATATTATTAACTTTTGGTAATATAAATCGGTAGCCTGGGGGTAGACTCTCGGTCTCATGAACAAGGGGTCCGCGGTTCGATCCCGGATGCTAGCAAACTCCCCTTCCACGACACAAGCTTTTAGCTTACTGTGAAAGGTGTATAAGGTTGTATTTGGGTTTATAACAAAACCCAGATATGTCTTTTTAAAAAGAATGTTTTCCTTATTACAGGGCACCTATTGATGAGGGTAATGATCAGACTGTAGTGATATCTAAGCAAATGATTACATCAGATGGTTTGGCAGTGGATTGGATATACAACCATCTCTACTGGACTGATACAGGGAAGAACACTATTGAGCTGTCTAATCTTGATGGCAATATGAGAAAAATTTTGATTCGTGATGCTTTGGAAGAACCAAGAGCGATTGCTTTGAATCCAATTGAAGGGTAATTAAGATTAATAATTTTGACATTAAATCAACGTATATAATAGAAGTACAAAAATTGCTTTTGACATAACTAGATTTTGATATATCAATGTTTCTTTTCAGTTGGATGTTTTGGACTGACTGGGGAGTGGAACCCAAAATTGAAAGAGCTGGTATGGATGGAAGTCACAGACAAACAATTGTATCATTTGAAGTCAGATGGCCTAATGGTTTAACATTGGATCTGGTTAGGAAACGGGTATATTGGGTACGTATCATTCTTAATTATTGGTAATTTTCTCAGTCAATATTAGATTATGTGTTCTATTATATATTTTTTATTCCTAGGTTGATGCTAAGCTGAATACAATCTCATCCTGCAACTATGATGGCACAAACCGAAGGCTCATTCTCTATTCAGCTGACTACTTGAAGCATCCATTCTCCATCACTACATTTGAAGACTGGGTCTACTGGACTGATTGGGACAAGGCAGCTGTCATGAAGGCCAACAAATTCACAGGCAAAGATGTTCAACCTGTTACCGCAGCTCACACTGTAAGTTCAGTTCAAATCAATTACTTAGGATCACTATGTAATAATAATAGAATTATATATTAAGAAATCATACAGTTTCACAAATTAATTTCACTTGTAAAGGAATAGTAGAAAAGTAAAGTAAAAGAAAAACCCAAATATTAAAAGTTGTTTAAATCTTACAGTTCTTGAATCCAATGGTCATCCATGTTTACCATCCATATCGTCAACCTGATGGTATTAATTATTGTGCTGCTGTGAATGGACACTGTTCTCACTTATGTCTACCATATCCTCGAGTGGGCCCAAACGCTCCTAGAGTATCTTGCGCTTGTCCTGAAGGACTTAAACTAGTATCTAATGGACTCATGTGCATTGAAGATGAAGAAGGTATAAACATTACAATACGTACAACTAGACCTAAGTCCTGAGCTTATTGATTTGTTTAGATTGTGTGATGTTAGAATGAAATTTACGTTCAGTTGCCTTATGAATGATTAGAGCATTGCATGTCTCTGTGTAAGGTTATTATATCTTATGATCATTATTTTGATTTAATTGATTGTCTCTTGAATCACCATCATCATGTTCAAATCTATTTACTTTTATAATATTATTAATATATTATGCTAATTAAGTATTTTCACTTATGTTTATGTTTATTTAAGTAGTAGCACCACACATTTTGCGTCTGATTTTTTTTATTTTTGATTGACGCTCAATTGAAACTAAATAGAAAATGTGGTGTAACTATTTAACAGCTAATTTATTGGCTGCACATCTTCCTAGGTGCTATCTAATCTGTCGCTGAAATCATCTATTATTATTATATATAGTTCTCAAATACTATTGATTTTTTCATTTATTATTGTATATTATGTATTATTGTTATATTTTGCTAATTTTTTCACGCCTTTTATTTTTATTATGATTTATTCCCAACACAGCATCACACAAACACATTCCATCAGAAGAGAAAGTGACACATAAACCTCCTCCACATGATAGTACTACAGCAAAGGAACATGCGGTGGTTGTGCCACCACAAGGTGAATATCTCATCATTGAGCTTGCTCAAGTTTCATTTGACTGGTCATATTGGCTTTCATTCTACCTGCATACCTACTTGTTACATAACATTCACACTATCATTATACCTACATGGTCATGGAATAGGACATTACTTAACTCTAAATCTATTCACTCAATTAATTCCATAGTTGCAATATTTTTTCACAATCATTACTCCCTTTTAATTTAATATCAATCTCCTTGCTTATTGTATGATATACCTACTCATACTATATTTACAAACTTACCTGCATTATTATCATGAATTTATTTTTACAAAATAGTTTTTGAATGTATGTGTAGTTGCTATTTACTTGCTTTTCTTTTGCATGTTTGTTTTTGTAGTATTATCGTTATTGGTTGCATTTACAGGAAATGAAATTCCATTAGACCCAGCTCTCCTCATCACAGGCAGTCCTTTTGATTTCAAATTGTACAAATCGGGTATTTACAATATTGTTAAGCCAGGAAAGTTGACAGGCCTCCTTTCCGATATATTCAATCAGCTGGTTACTAGCATGAGTACTGTTAGTAATACGACAGACGAAAATACTGTCACAGTTGAAAAAAGTGAACCAAATCCTAAGGGTGTTTATTGGGAAAGTCAAAAATCAGAAGCAGAAGGCGTCTATGACATATTCTACAACTATTCTAATACAAATACTGATGCAGAACTATGGGATAAAGATGAAGAATCTGAAGATACACAGGCCAATAAGGGGCATCATTTTAATCAAGTAGATTTGACTAATTGGATTGGTCCTATTAAAGTTACTGACGGTAAATCAAGCATTGTACACATCATTTTTGTTCTTTTCACTGTTAGTTGTGCTCTTGGCTACTTGGCATAGGTGTTTTGATTTAAAAATGTGTTTTTATTTGTTTCATACATAAAATTATTCTAGCTTCATAATTGGATTTCTTCATTACACACATCGTGCCTCACCATACCTGTATGTACATAAATTCACATTGTCACTCAGTTAATTATTCGTATTAAACATCTATACATTTTACTTCTGTCTACATAAACCATATAAATATCTACCATTTCATTATTTCATCACTTTACTCTAATTTAATGGTAGGTATACCTAACATTGGTGGTGGGTGAAATTGTAAAACAGTTTATTAACATTACTTTTATTAATGTTTTTGTACATTTCAAGTTAAGTAAATATAATTATAGTAAGTATTATAATTATTGTTTTATAATCAGGTGTATTTAAGTAAGTCAATTTTGTAATACCTACCTATGTGAAGTAACATTTATTCATTCAATTATATAAGTATTTATTTTAATTGTTGGATTTCATTATTTTATGTTATGGAGGATGGAGCAAAGTATTGGTATTTAGGTGGGATTATATTGTATCTTAACGAAACGCCTATTTTCTTATTCTATTCAGACAATATGTGGTTTAGCATAATTTTCATTATAGAATCATTCTTAATAAGTAATTTTAAAACTGACTTTCTAAATTTTTTTAATTATTTTTTTTTAAGTAGTTTTAAATTATTAACAAAAACTTAAGTATTTTCCAAAACGCTGAGTATGAGTTTATACGTGATATAAAAATAAATAAAATAACGTCTCACTTATATATGAATGTGAAGGGCATTGCCGCCGACAGCGTTTGTGAACTCGAAGTGATTTCATTTTTACTGATTTAGTATAATATAAAATTCATACAAATTTATTATATTTTACTTAAGTATGTAAAATATGAAATTGTTTATCAATATAAAAAAATACACAAGTATTTTTCATTTACATGTATTAAACATTTTTTTATATATATTTAATTGTATTTTTTATTTCTGATATTTAGGATCTGATTCAGATAGAAATGCAACACCCGTGTCTCCTGATGGGCAAGGAACTGGTATGGTTGCTGGCATCGTTATAGCTGTCATCAGTGTACTTTTCTTAATATGCTTTGTGGTAAGTATATTTTCGTAAATTTTTAATAATCAAATCTGTTCAAAATTTGTTTTCTCCTCTTAGTTTCATTATACTATTTTTAAATACAAAATTTTAGATACTCTTTCAAACAGTATAATCGTAAGATTCATATTGGAAGCACATATTTGTAAATTTTCAGTAGACCACCACACTGCTTAAAAACTTTGATGCGTCCTATTTCAAAATATTAGAATTTTGAGTTGTTGGCCTGTAGAACATGGAGATCGATCTGATAAGTCAATAAACAACACAATTTTGAAAATTATTGAGCTGTTAACACATGGAACTGCTAGCCTATAAGATACCATTTGATAGTGATAGTGATAGCCATCTTTTTATGAGTAGGTGTGGTGTTATCGTACAGACAATATTATTATGTATTAATAGAAATAAACTTTTTATAAAAACGTTTATACAAAAGGAAGTGGTATTTAGTATTTTTACTGCATAGTTACCCACCTATTTTTTTCTAGATTTTCTAAAAAACTACTTACTGGAATAAATACAGCTTTTGGCTAATCGTCCCCTGAGAAAAAAATTATTTGGTCATTTGGGGTTTCATGTTTCAAGTTTTTACTGTAGATTAGGATTAAGTTTTTTTTTAATTCATTTTTTGATAGCAAGAACAGTATGTCTTTTAAGATCATGGATTTGCAAAAATTTTGTTTACCCCGGGGAACATGGGGTTTATAAGCTAGTATGCAATATAGCTAAAATTTCTCTACATCCTTGTAACACCATGAACTGTCATTTTGCAAAATGCATATTATTGCAGATCATAGCTAATAATTCATTTATTTGAAATGTCAAATTCTGAAACTTATGTACTGTAAATTTGTAACAATTAATTTCCTTCTTTGTAGACATTGGTTCATAGTTTTTGTTTTGTGATGATTCCAAATTTCTTTTCTACCTTAGATATTTATTTAATGTAAAACAGTGATTTACATAGTCTAAACCTAATATGAATATTTGGTACTAATGTGCATACACTAAGGAATTAGACATTGTTTAATCTATGTTAAATAATTTGAAGTGTTCATAAATATTATAAATGATGTGAAAAAAGTATCAGAACATACTGCACATGTCATATGATATGCAACAGGTGTAAGAAATATGAATCCAGATAACTTTTATGATCCTTTGAAGGAGTTAAAGAAAAAGGTTTGTAAGCAAGTAGACTTGCATGTCGAACTTGAAAGAAGGTTTTCTACACATACTGAATCAGTCCTACTTGATGACCCATCTGACTGTGCCACAGGTAATGCATCTAAGTGTGATTCAAATTACTCCACAATAAACTCAACTTATACAGATACTGACAAGGATAAAAAAGATGCTAAAAATGTGGATAAAAAGTGCAGTGTTGCTAAAAACCGCTTTAGATCTGTTTTGCATTCTAAAAAATTGGAAGTTTCTAAGCCAAATTTGCCAAAAGATGGATCAGCTCATCCATCTCCTAAGAATCATTTGAGATATTATCACACATATACAGCTGCTAGTACCAGGAAGCAAAGCACTGTCACTAGAGTTATGGATATATTTCGTAACAAACAATCTACTGACAGTAATGACTCACACACTAAGGTGGCTCAGAAGGGAATGTGTGCTAAATTATGGAAAGTAACTGACATGTTTCATTCCTCATCCACACGTAGAAGCTCTAAATCAGAATCTGAAGATTTATCTAAAATGTTTAGAATTTCAAGAGGATTGTCGTGTGAAGATGCTTTCATTCAGAGGAATTTAGAACATAGAGATTCAGAAGACATACAAATACATATAGATTTCCTTAAGTTTCATAAATGCACAGAGTTAATACCAACATCGGCCAAGGTTGTTATTCTTGATTCACAATTGTTGGTGAGAAAAGCTTTCTTTGCTCTTGTTCACAATGGATTACATGCTGCACCTATTTGGAGCTCCAAGAAACAGAACTACGTTGGAATGTTAACCATTACCGATTTTATAAAAATTTTGCACAAATTTCAAGATGTACCAAGTATTTTGATTGATTTAGAGGAGCACACTTTGGAAATGTGGAGAAATTTCTTCAAAGGATTGTGTATTCCTATAATATCTATTGGCCCAGATATGTCCTTATTTGAAGCTATTGTGATACTAACAGATAATCACATCCACAGGCTGCCCATCATTGATCCAGTCACAGGAGATCTGCTCTACACTCTCACATTAAAATGCATTATGAAGTTTCTTTTCTTGTACCTATCTAAAATGCCTCTCCCCACATACATGAACTATAAATTGTCAGAGATTAACATAGGAACTATATCTAATCTTATAACAGCTACAGAAGATACTTCGCTAATAGATGCATTACATCTGTTTATTGCCCATCGTGTATCATCACTTCCTATCGTAGATACCACTGGAAAACTTAAAAACCTTTACTCCAAGTGTGATGTAATTAATTTAGCAATTGACAAAACTTACCTAAACCTTAATGCCACTATCAAAGAGGTGTGCAACCGAGGCAACACCTGGTATGAGGGTATACAAAGATGCACCATAGACAATACTTTGTATGATTTATTAGAAAGAATTGTTCAAACACAAGTGCACAGATTGATTATTGTTGACAAACATGATTTTGTCGTTGGAATTGTATCACTGTCTGATATTATGAAGTATATTATAACCGTCTCTTCTGGAGATGATTAACTTTTTATTTACAGTCGTCAATTTTTCATATCAATTTATTACTACTTAGGTAAGCATAATGCAAGATTTTTGTTGCATCTAACTGGGCTGGTAATGGTCTGTAATAATAGATTGATTAATAAAAATATTATTTGTTTCAGGTGGCAATATTCATTTATCGCAACTACCTACACAGAAACGTAACATCAATGAACTTTGATAATCCCGTGTATAGAAAGACTACTGAAGACCAGTTTTCATTAGAGAAGAATGGTTATGCTCCTGGCACCAAGCCATACCTCAGCACTGTTGGAGAAGAGGTAAGAGCTCTCACCACCAGGGACTGCCCACTTCCCCCTCATATCAGATAATTCCTTTACATAAACTAACTTATTGTGCACACATCTTACTTATCATCAACCTATTTTAAATGTTAACACTATCAACTTAAGATAATGATATTGTAAGAGAGCAAATTGTTTTACAAAAAGTTTGAGTATTTATTCTCTTAGTTCAAAATATACAATGTTTGTTTTTTTCCATTAAGAGCTGACTTAAGTTCTAAGGTAAAATCAATTTTAAAACAAATGAAAGTTTGTTGTATGATTTGTTGATTAACAAATTGATTTTGATGAGATTTTATATGTATATACATATTTTGGAAGCCTGTTTTTTAATGGTTTAGTGTAAGTTTGAAATTAATGTGAGTATATATTATATATCTATCTTGAAGTTTTTGGGATTTAATATTTTATTCACTTCACAAGCGATTAGATCTTTCATATTAAATAATCAAATGTTTATCATTCATGTGTATTTATAGAATATATCTACTCTAAGAATATTTCCTCTTATAACAATATTTTGATCGTACATTTGTGTATTTTTGTGTATGGCACTATTTACATAAATTATATAGAAATTTTCAGAGTCTAGACTTAGGTGTATAATAAATAAAACAATGTTCATAATTTATGTGCCAATATTTTACCAAATCAGTATTAAAAAAATTAGATGTTTAAATAAAATGAAGCCAAAAAATATATGTTGACAAAAAATTAACTTAACAATAAATTAATTTTATTGTTCCCTTAGTTATATAATTTAAAATCTATACGACTTAAAATAAAAAGTCATTATCGTTAGATGAGTAATTATTATATAGTTAGATTAGTAATTATGAACAAGAGATTACAAAAAAAATCTTGAGAACAAACACATTTGGTTCTTTCAATAGCACTATCAACCTTCATAGAAATGTATTGTGAAAAAAATTTTGTTTCAATTTCTATATATGTATTTGCAATACAAACTCCTTTAGCCTAAAGAAGAGTGCTCAGTTATAGTAGTTCAAGATCATTGTATATTTCAGTGAAATTGATACCCAAATTTTCACCTTTGACCATAAATTTACTTTAACTATTGTGATTATAAGTTACATTTATTACCTTTCATGCATTTCTGATTGAGGGTTGTTATGATTTGGTAAGTCAAATTCACTTGTAATGTTATTTGATGAAATTCACACATATCATTAATACCTTTCCATTGTTGCTGCGTTCAAGTGCCAATTTAAAATGTTATCAAATGTCACATTATTATTATTATCATCATTACCGATAAAGAATAGATCTCTTTTCCGCAAATTTTGAGCGTCCTGCAAAACATAGGTGTTAGAAAAAAAGACATTTTATATTTTATAAATTTGAAGTGATGAGTTATGCCACTAATTCTGATTGTCTGAATTTTTTGTTGGCACGGAGAGGACACCTTGCATGTTTATAACATGCGACTGGTTAGCTGACTACCCCCTTGTGGGATTTGCCATGATGGTACAGTAGTAGTAGTTACCATCAAAGTTTTATCTGAAATTGGCTTTTCTCCAAAGAGTTTATTTTTATAATCATTAAAAATGTTTGCTTTTTCTTTTTCAGGCTGTAGAACCCCTTACAACCCCAGGAACAAACGACTTTGTATAGTGAAGATTTGATAAATATTTGGTAGTCAATTTTATAAATGCTTGGGAAGATCATCATAGCAAATCAAGAATCAAATAAATTTTATCGAGTTCTTTCCATCACGACGTGTTCTGCTGTGTGGATACTCATATTGAGATCATCCAATCTTCATTACATAACCATCTAGACCAGTGATGCATAACAATGTTTTTTAATGCATACATTCAACATGCATAGTGGTAAATATGTTTTACAGTATACAAATATTTCTGTACATATCGAACTACAAAGACAAACAATGTATAGTAAATTTTACCAAAAAAATGTTCTGATGTATCACAGATCTAGATACGTAAATAAATTATTTCCATAGTAATGTTCAAACCTTCCACGGCCTATTGATTTTAGCTAATTATTCCTTTTTTTATCTTACATGTTGATTATATATCTATTTGAATTTGTGTAAAATATTTATTTTAATTAATGTTCAAAACCAAAAATAATTGAATTATGGAGATGAGCAACATTGTTATTTCTTGTGTAATATAAATAAGGTTTATTTTATTAAACTATTTTTATGGTTTGGTTAGTAGGGATACACAATACAATTTTATTTGTTTGATGCTCAGAATGTCAGATGATAATTATTATGCATAACATTGGGGACCTCTCCTCAACCAATATCATTGTCTTCAAAATTAATCAACACAATCTTTACATATATATTGTCAGTACAGTGGTACAATTGACGAAATGTGTTTTTTATTTTGTTGATATTTTGCTAAGACGTAGTTCTGCGTTATGGTGCATTTAATATCAGCAGTAGCATGCGATGGTAACTTGCTAGCACTTCACCATGTTCTGCATTCTGTGATTTCCCATTGTGTTATATATTTTGATGTTTTAATGTATTGTGTTTAGTTTATAAGTACAATAGATCTGTAATGCACTAGGTATACCATCTCCCTACCTACGGTACTCTTACATATTGTGTTTGAGGTGTGTATTAGGATGTTAAATAGCTATTATTTTGAAGAGAAATATGATAATACGAAGGTGAATAAATAAATATTATTATTTGTACAATCAACTTTGTTCAGGTTAAAACTTCATATTTCATTATACAGAGTTTTTCAGCTTGACACACTTCTTACAATATCTGTACAATTTTTAATTCCTTCCAAGATGATTTTTTATTCCCTCAAAAATAATAAAAATAAGTTGTATTCATAAGTTTTCCTGCTGCTTGATAAAAGGACATAGAATGCTGAAAATTTTCAAAAATGATATTTATGTTATTGATCCACCTTCGTAGTTTATGTGGTCTTTTTGATTTATCCCGATGAAAAAGACATTGCTCAACTACTTAGTTTTTAGTGTTAGAGATCTCCTATATTTTTATTGATTTGCATTGGAGCATTTCTTATTTTTGTAATTGATAATAAATAGGAATCATTTTATATAACGTTTCTGAAACAGCTTTGGTAGAGATGTTTGTCCTAATCCAAAGCAACAGTGAAATACATGTCTTAATTACATACTTACCTAATATCATTTTTAGAGCAACAATTATAACTATTAAATGATATGTTGAAAGTGCTAAGAAACAGATTGATGTTTGTTGTATTCCGTCACATTGTTACTGTAAGTTGTGCCAAGGATTCTGGCACACAAAGCCAGCTGGTAATATGCTCAAGTTTTATTCTACAAATTGTGCAATAAAGGGTGTATTATTACGCTAAGAAGTATGTATCTATTTCTTACAAATATTTTTCTTTTGATATGTGATATTTTCTAGGACTGAAGGGAGTGGTGTTATTGCTCGTATTTATATTATTTTTAACTGTATGTTGTTATGAAACATAGTATGTGTCATATTAAACATTTTTGTTGTTTACTAACTTATTCACTCAACTATTATCTTTTAAATAAATATTTAAGTTTTTAGGACTCGATTTATTGTAACATTTTCTGTAAAATTAGTTCCACCACATTGTAAATATACTACACATTGTATCATTCATAATATACTCAAATAACATTGTAAAGAATCAAAAATAATTACAAATAACATGAAAACATTTAGCTCAAGTACCACAATATTACAGGCGTGTGTGTGATCTAATGAAGCCAGAAATGCACCAAGATTATGATCCAATGCATTGTTATTATATTTTTTTAATTAAGTTTTCCTAGTAGATATTAAACTTTGTATTTATGATATGTTATAATTATAATGTTATGTAGGAACTGAGAATGTTTTTGAATGAATGAAACCCATCTGTATCATTATATTTTGATTTATAATCATGAAAAATTTAGTTGTTTTTGTATCCAATTTTAAAAAGTATGACGTTTATCAAGTGCACATTTGGGAATTTCAGTTATTTTGTGTTGATTATTTGTTTAATTAGTGTCGCATTTTTGTTTTTTATTTCTGTTTGTTTTTTTTTTTTTTGAAAATTACTTTATTTGTACTAAACATGTAATGAAAGAGATGGTCTGCTTGTTAAGTATTATGAAAGGGACAAAGTGAATGATTGATGTAATATAACAATATAGTATAATTTATGTGATTTTTAGAAAATATGAATTAATGTTATTTAAATTTAAACTGTGACGTTAAAACCATCTAGGCATAATTCTCTAAATCCGGCCAAATGTTAGTAGAATATCTTAAATAACATACTTTCTCAAGTAACATACTACTTTGTGTATTATCTGTAATATGGAGTCAGTACTATCTCTACTAATACATTTTCCTTCACATCTACATACATACTGGTTTTTCTAAGAGAACATCTGCAACATATTTAGATTGTTGATATTTATAATGAAATGGAATATCTACTATTGTATTTAAAATATCATTTTGTAAATATTATTATATAAAATAAATAAAAGATATACAAAATATACTAAAACTGTGTGTTTCATCAATTTTCCAGACCTTAATTATGAGAGACATTATCTATTTGCCAGAAAAATATTGTCTGCTGGAAATTGAAATCCTGTGCACCAAAGTGGTAATATTTAACTAAGCAAGTGTGTTAAGTTGTTGTATTTACAGAGACACATGCAGTACAATTTCAAACAAATCAAAATTATTTTCAACTGGTACCTATACAATGGAATTGAAACTTCTGTATCACTTTTTCTCACAATACGACCCCTGCATCTACTACGATCACTTTTACTGAAGTGAAACCGATACACATGAAGAAATAAGACCAAACTTTGAGGAAGAGAGTAAATCAGTGGTAACTGCGTGACTTCTTCCAACTGTTTCAAATATCTTTATTTATTAAAACCTGAATAAGAAATTATTTTATGGGAATTTCTACTTTATATACAGTTAGTATATCTACCTGTAGTGATATCTAGTCGGGCTATAGCATAAAGATTTTTAAATCAGAAACAAAAAAATAAAACTTAATTTGGTAAGAATGAATTTAATGCAATAATTTGTGACAAATAATGACTTACAATAATATTATTAGAAAATTATGGAATTGATCTATTTTGTTTCATTTATGTCCCTTCTTCTTAGACTGCATTACATGTTGAACTGGCACTGTATATTCCTTCTGAGATATTCGGTTAACATAGTACAGACCAATCAGAGAAAATATGAAACTAAAACAAAATAAAAATCATAGAATTAACACACATTATTCAATCACATTAATCAAATCAATTTTGTAAAGGAGTTCATTTCATAAAAATAATTGGTTCAATAAATATGTACAATCATTATTATTTCAAAATAATTTTAATATAGGTGACTAATACACAGTACACAAAGTATGGTCATTAAATTATAAACATTTCCTACATCCTGACATTGAAATATTTTTAGTTTTGTTTTCAAAATGAGTTAATATTTTTTCATGTTTTATTCTATCTGATACAGTAAAAGTACAGCTTTGCCACATGGAGCTTTTAATTGTAAAGTATACTATACTACTTCTATACCATCACGGCATATCCCACAAGTGGGGCAGCCAGCAGACCAGCCGCATGCAAACTGTCCTCCTCGTGCCAATATAAAATCAAGACATTCAGGATGGGTGGCAAGCCTCATAGCTGAATTTAAGAAGTAAAATGTCTTAATTTTTTCGAACACCTGCCTTTTACAGGACACTCGAAAACTTAAGCAGAAGAGTGGGAGAACAATTCTTTACCGGGTGCTCCACAGGATTGTAAAGTGGCAATATATTTAATTTCATATGTTGACAATTATGAAAAAAATGAGAAGAAAAAATATCATAGGTACCTTATGTACTCCAAGTACAGAGACATGTGCCACAATACATAGTTTAGATTAAAGTAGCATCTATTGTTTGACTTACTATAATTATGACTTTCACCAATGATGGTGTTCCCGGTCAGTCTCAAGTATACTATAAGTAAGTTGCTTTATAAGAAAAGAAGCATCATCAACTTTTTCAGTGGATATTTTTACAACATACAAAACAATGTTACACTGATATTTAATATTTTAAATTAAAAACTTACCAAGTGGTAAGACACACTCTGTGTACCATTCCTGAAGCTACCATAGATATAAGAAGACAGAGAACTATCTCTGGGTACTTCAACTGGAACTGCTTTCCAAAAAATGTTGTTTCAATGTTCCCAATTGCCTTAGAAAGCACAAGGTTAAGGAACACACAAAAATATATTTACACGACTACTCAAAATGAAGTAAATATAATTAAAAATAGTTTTATTTCCATTTTGTAACATGAGTTGGCATTACCTTTGGCAACCGAAAACTTCATTGCGACATGAAAAGACAGATTCAAATTTGACTGGAAAATCTTTGTTTATACTTATCATGCGGTGTCCTTGAGTTTATTAATGGAATTATTTGAAAAGGATACAGTTAAAACCAAAATGAAAAGTATAGATCCCAGGTATCCTCCGAATATTGTGTATAGCTGTGATGAAGCAAACCATGATTTATACATTTGCATTCCTGAGAACAACAACACAGCTAGAATGGATGACAAGATGAATGATGTACTACTGGACACAGCTGAAAATATACATAATTATTATAAATTAAATAAATATTAGTACTTTATGGATAGAAAATTACGAGACAACAATTTCGTTTGCACAAGTCTCGAAAGTTCACACATCATTCTCCTATTAAAGAAATTGAACACTCAAAAAATGATAATGTATTATTAGCATGCCTAACAAGTTAAAATAAGATGTGTTTTTCGAAAACAATACATTAATTGTTTATAAAACTCTCAGACACCATCGAGAATGTCGCTGAAAACCGGCGAACCGGTGAACTGTGGATACTCGACTTTTTAAAACAATAGATTTGATAGAGGTAAATTTGAAAAAAAATATTACCCATTGCTATGAGTAAATGACGAAGATAAAATTGAAATGTTAACAATTTAACAAATTAGGTAGAGTGTAAATACTAAAACTTAACCAAGCATCAACGAAATTTGACGGTCGAATGACACGTAAACTCAATGTTGCCATGTTACGGTCAATGTTGCCAACTCGGATTTTGAAAAAGACGTAGACAAAAAGAAGTATATACCTACCTATCATAGATTTTTATATATAATACGTTTTGTATGGAATTCTGTGGTAGATATATAGGGAAAAATACGCACATTAAAAAAAAAGTCCTGTTTGGATTTTGAAAACGATGACCTTTTTTTAGATCTCAAATCAGATTTGCTTTATTTGGATTTGTAAAGTAATATTAGGTACGGGCCAAAAGTACCACAGAATTCCATATTAAAACTCTGTCTATTTAAAAATACGTAGACTTGTCAACTGTTGTTCCAGCAGTCGTAAAAGACTTCGCTTTTTCACTATAGGCATGCTATAGGTACATTCAAAGTTTCTACCGATAGTCATGGCTATATACCATGGGTGGCCAACCTTTTCAGCAGCCGGGCCAAATTTTAGAAATGAGATATCCTTCTGGGCCACAACAATATAATCCATATAATAATTTTACTTCACCTTATAATTTATGCCAGCCCCCCGTTGCCAAATTTTCAAAATGGTATAGAAATTTGAAATGTTTTGCATAGGTACTCCTTGGTTTTCTTATTTATGAGTATTTTCTCCCAATAACTTTCTTTGGGTACTTGTACCGACTATTATTAAAAAAAGTGTCCATATGCTTCGCGGACCACAAGCAGGCACCCTTGCTATATACCTTACTGCTGAATGTGGAAGTGAGCTTCTTTCATCCAGAGTAAGAGTCTGTTAAGTTATCTCTTTCAGAGCTTTTTCACTACAGAGCTCTCTGAAACTACTGAGAAGTCATAAAGGCTCACATTTTATATATCTTTGGGAAGAATACTAAACTTACCTACTTATCTCTAATATTTAACAGGAATATTCTTATATGGGGGACATGATAACATAATTATTAACTATGTAAGTAGGTAGAAAATTCGCGTGTTAGTATTTTGTAAAATGAGCGTAATCTATTTCAAGACAACCATACCATTTTAGTCAGTCTTAGATTTTTATTTATTTAAACACAACAGCACATAATACAAAAGTTACTTAAATCATAATAACAAAAAAATAAGGCCAATTACAGTGTTTATACAAACTTAACTTATAAGGCACTTAATACATACAAGCTTACACATTTTTCATATTTTGTATGTTACTTGCTTGATAATGTGTTGGGGTTTGCCACTTTCAAAGTGTTTTTTACTCTTTGATTTTTTGGCACCCATTTTTCTATAGAAAATATACAATAATTTTTCTAAATATCTATTTTCATTCAAAATTGCCCGCAACACGACAGAAAAATAACTATAATAAAAAAACCGAGAGTAAAAAAAACAATAATACTTGTCTAAAAGTCTCGACATATCAGGTAATTAACAGGCAAAGTATAAAAAAATATCAAAAACATTTAGCAACAATTTTTCAATTTTCTGGTCGTTTTCAAATGGATTATACAATAATAAATTTTACCATAAAATGTGCAATTAATATTTTTTGTTATTTATTTATTCATGAAAGATAAAAATGTTATAAAAATTGAGGTATTCTTGCTGTTTACAAACAATAAAATTTGTAAGTAATAAATTATATTATTCCTTATTGTGCAATTAATATTTTTTAATAAAAATAATAAAAAAGATAAAAATGTTATAAAAATATTCTTGCTGTTTACAAACAATAAAATTTGTAATAAATTATATTATTCCTAATTGTGGTTGTATGTATCCTAAAGAAAATAAATACGAGTGTCTATCCTCCTTCCGTGAAACACCCGGCAGAGAATTGGTTTCCCTCTCTTTTCCATAAGTTTTTGAGTGTCTTGTAAAAGACAGGTGTTCGAAAAAATACAAACATTTTACATCTTAAATTCTGCAATGAGGGTAGCCGTCTATTCTGAATGTCTTAATTTTTTGAGGCATGGAGAGGACAGCTTGTACACTGAATAAGAGAAATTGCACTTATTCCACATGCAGCCTTCTTGAAAATTTTATTCAAGTAGTAAAGTCACATAATTCTCACCCTCGTGAATCGTAAGTATACATTCCTATTGATATGTAAAATGATACAAATCAATAATAACGTGACACACTGTACATAAATATATATATATATATATATATATGTTAAACGAAGTTTTCGCATTTAGCTGGATTTTTACACCTGCGAGAGTGAAGATATTAAGAATATTACTCAACAGACACCTCATCCGCACAACCAACAGACTGTGCAAACTCCCTTTTGTATGAAACAGGAAAGGTGTCCCGATGCTTACGAATCGGCTTAGGCTGGTTTAAGTGCACTTTACCCATGGTACGTTCACCAATCCCACCAATTCCTGTTTCAAACTACCGTGTTCGACATCTGTTGTCAACCCGAAACACAATCAACGATAAGATTGTCAACAACCTCGAACACAATCATAAAGATGGTTGCTGTTAGTTGACATGTATGCTCAACAGATGTCGAACACGGTAGTTTGAAACAGGAATTGGTGGGATTGGTGAACGTACCATGGGTAAAGTGCACTTAAACCAGCCTAAGCCGATTCGTAAGCATTGGGACACCTTTCCTGTTTCATACAAAAGGGAGTTTGCACAGTCTGTTGGTTGTGCGGATGAGGTGTCTGTTGGGTAATTTTCTTAATATATATATATATTGTTACAAGTAGAGTAAATAATTAGTATTATTTCTTAAAAATACAGATTAAGAATTTATTTATTTATTTATTTATTTATTTATTTTATTTACAAAACAGATTTTAAAAGATAAGTCACTAATGTCTACCTAACTGGGCATGAGCCCGTACCAAGGTAGACTGAGCCAGTTTTCACCCTACATTGTCTCAGCGCTCAATTTTCTTTACTTCAGTTACTAAGGTTATTTTCCCTACTTTATTTAATCATAACATAACACACGCTCACGCACGCACACATACATCCACACACACAAACACACTCATCCACATACACCCACACCCACATACATGCATACATACATACACACCCATACATACATATATATATATACACACACACACATGTACATACATACACACTCAGTCACACAGGCAGATATGTGATCAGGGTCTCAGTGTTTCTGCGATTATAGCGAGAATTTTTGATAATTCGGTATTATTGAGGAAAAGGCAAAGTTTTCAAGGAAAGGCAAAGTTTTCAAGGAATATGTAAGAATCAAATATAAAGTCAGTAAAAAAAAAGATTTTTCTGAGCTAACCACTTGTATATGACTTATCCATACCATTACGGTATTTCTGCATAATTGATCAAGACTTATATTTATGAAACACAGAGCCTTAATACAGTTATTAATGCATAATGAAATCAGCGAGCATATATATATTAAAATATAATGATGAACAATAATAATCATAAAGCATTGAAAGTTTTTTGTGCAAACTGTAAAATTATTTGAAAACAGGTATTCTTTGATATATTCAGCATGTCACAGAATTTTTACCCTATTTAATATTACATCAAGTGTTCTGGAGTTGGATTTGGATTCTGTCTGCATTTATTTTCAGCTGTGGTGAGTTGAAATGAATCCAATTTAATAACTATTACACATTTTTTCTAATATACCTTTGATAATCATACTTAATTAAATTTACATAATGAATTATTTTTGTGTTCATACAATATCACCAATGACAATGTATCATAGTAAATTTACATCTATTGTTCACCAAACCTCATACTCAATAAACACAGTCAGACTTTATTAACATGAAGTACCGATGAATAATTCATACTCTTTGACGTGCCTTCCTTGACCTCTGAATTTTTTTACAATAATATCGGTAGGCTGGTGGTCAAGTCTTAGACTTTCAATCGAGAGATTTCAGGTCATTTATGTCTGATTCGAAAATCCTCCACTTGCAAGACACAAGCATATTGATTACTGTGAAGCAGCGATGGGATTTGGTATGTAATTTGGCTACTAGTACCTAAGTACTACGTCTTTACTTATGTTAGAAGCTAAATTATAGTCGACCAAAAGGGGCACTATTTTTATTAATTTTCCATCATATTAAAAACAACTGCAATTCATTAAAAAACAAAATAAGCATGATCGCAGACTAATACATACTTTGTAAAATTGAACATTATTTCATTCATTGTATCAGCATTAATTTTGTAACACTTCATTTTAAATTATCTAATAAAATGAGTAATCATACTATTAGGTGATTTATAACATTATTTTCTACAAAAATGTAAGTCAAAACATACACCAATACACAGATGCAAATATTATATCCTGCTCATTTATTCTTCTTATGGTTGCTCACTACTTGATCTCCAAATTCCACAGCCACTGAATCGCATCATCCATAAAAGCATGTTAGTCCTGAAGTTCTCTTTGGAGTGCGTGTGTGAGACACTCAATCATCAGATGGTCTTTAGTTTGTGCCATTCCGCATGTGCATGCTGGTGAATCGATCCATCAGTACAGCCCATATCACATCTTATACAATTTATTGTACACCAATTTTCTTGTGAAGTCTAAATCTAGGCAGTTCTTCTGTTGGATCTGGTATAAAGTACTAAGAAATGAAATATTACTTTCAGAGTAAGTTTGCTGACTTGTATAAATAAAAATCATATATTTTCTCTGTAGCTCTGGGATCTAATTCCACAAACTTCGCGATCAGACATTACTTGGAATTAGGATGTTCACCACTATTGTGTGATGGCAATGTCCAGGCTTATCATTGTCCATTTGAAACACTGGACAACTCAACTGGACAAAAATGTATTTACAAGTAAGCATTTACCAACACTTGACATAATAGAAAACAATCCAATACATCAAAAATCTATAGCGCATTAATGTGAATTGTTTTTTTTAGAGGCCAACTGATAAACATCGGAGAAAAAATACCAGATTCTGGTTGTAACTTTGCCTGTACATGTATCAAAGATCGTTTTCAAAACCAGTAAGTTTAGTTGCAATCCAACAACATGTTATCCATTTTGATCACACAGTTTTACGAGGCAATGAATAAAGCTTTACAAGAGTTTTTTTTGACTTATCTGTAATAAGTTACGTGATTTTGATTTCCTAAAAAAAATCTTAGAGATCAAATATTTTTTATATTAGATGGACATATTTTTTCTAGGTTTTGGTACATCATCATTTCGCTTTGATGCGCTGTTTCTGAAATTTAGAGTCGTTAGCTAATAGACCTGAGCGATCAATTTATTTACATTGCATCCATTAGTTAATAGTGGGGCAGTAATCAAACAATATCCCAGGAGAAATTTTTTGTTTCATTACTAATCAATTTGTACAATCTTCCCTTCTTCTTCAGGGCAGGGTTCATATGCGCTGTGGCAGATTGTTTTGAGTTCGCCCCCGGTGATAACAAATGTATCTACCAATACAAGTTAGGTGGATGCTGCAGTGTTAAACAGGTCTGTGGTAAGTAAATCATATAACACAATTCTATGAAAATTAACCAGAGTGTATTCGAAGAGACTGTTAAACTCTCAGTTACATAAAAAATTACAAATGATCAATCATCATTGTGAATAGTAGTCCGACGCAACACATTCCGACTAAAAGGTCATAATATTAATATTTTATTAGATCCTGAAAAGATAAAAAAATTGACCAAGTGCAAAGTGGGCTCCAAAACCTACTTGGAAGGACAGAGGTTTTACCCAGAAGGTAGTTGTGTGGAATGCATTTGCCATAAAGGATTCACTGGAAAGTTAGTTGCTCCTTACTGCAAAATTGTTGACTGCGGAATAGAACGATATGCCCAGGATATGATCTTCTCCAGGTGTGCACCTATTTACTACCGAGAATATACATGCTGTCCTATAGGATGGGAATGCTGTAAGTTCAATTTCCCCGTTACTATATATTGAAGTATCACTTAAGCACTTAAAAATAAATTTGGAATAACTTATTCTATTGGTTACACCTTGTTAAATGTCACATTACTTATATTATTACAAAACACAGTATAGAGTAAATGATCATTCGTGCCCTTTAAAGATAGAATAGAATAGAAACATTGAGTAGGTTCATTATACAATGTTTTTGTTTAATTATGAACAATATATATTACTATCAGTGAGTAGTAAATCATGAACAAATTGTGATTTTTTAGTAAATAAGGCTCTTTAAATCTTGGTGTTTCAGCCACAGGGCTAGTATTTTTTATTAACAAATATTCACATATTCAATAATAAATCATATTTTCAGATAAAAGCGGTCAAAAAATAATTAGAGATGCATTGAATCAAAACTCCACAAACAAGTACCAGTGCACATTTGGTAAGGAGAAATTGAATATAGGAGACAAAATTATATCTGAGGATCCTTGTGTGACATGTTCTTGTGTATATCCCCCACTGGCCACATGCATCAGAAAACTAGACTGTATTTCTCCTTGAAAATGTGTCTTGTGACTTTTGAATCTCTATGAGTACTTGCTACTGTAGTGCTATACTACAGTGCTACTGTACAGTACTGCTATACTAATCCACATACCAAAGCCTATATTTCACCTATTTCAATTTCAATAAGTAGAACATTTCCGTAAAGTCAATTACTCAATCATTTGATGGAATATCTATAATAATTTATGAATTTCCAATAAATCAGATAGTAATTAAACATCTACGCAAAAAAATATTGTCTATGCATATTTAAAACAAGACGTTTGCCAATACTTTTACTTTGCCTTACTCTAATTCCTCCTGTGTTGTATTCCACTACAAAAAAATAAATAACCATTCATTAAGACATTAAAATAATTGTTGAACTATTTGTTGTTTGATATTAATCATTAAACATTTAATTTTATTATTTGATTCAACCAGTACAAAATTGTTTTAATGCCATCAGAATACGCTGTTAAAGTCAGGAAGGTCAAAAAATGTTGTTTTCCACATAAACTTATAGTTTTAAATTATGCAATAGTAATACAATCTAAAAATCTGAAATGCAAATACAAAGTTTTCAGATAGGTATTGTTGCTCACATACATATAATTTTCTCCATCAATTGTTCAATCCAATATAATTTCTTTTATTTGTCGAATTGGAAAAACATTAGTTTCTAAATGTAATAAACCAAAACGTGGTTCGATTCCAGGTACCAGCAAACTCTCCTTTTACCACACAAGCTTTTAGCTTACTGTGAAAGGTGTATAAGGTTGTACTTGGGTTTAACAAAAACCCAGATATATCTTTTTTTTTTTCAAAAAAAAAACACATGACTGAAAATATTCAAGTTTAAAACAATTCTGATTTTTTTGCTTTTTGAGGAGTGAAGTTATTTGTTTCCAATAATATCAAATTTAACTACAACAAAAAAATCTATATAACATAATTAAAGTTTAGCAATTATTTGATTAAGTTTGAGGATGATAAATCAAACAACAAAATTATACATAATTAATTCATTTATCATATATTATTTCAATTAAAAGACATATCATTTATTATTTAATATAAAATACTATTTCAATAGCACCTACATAAAATCTTATATTTACTTCCTGAGTTAAATAATTAACCATAAAATAATATTAAATCATATACAAATTACAGATACACAAACTAGTGTTTGTCTCAAAGTATTTTATGGCAATTTCTTAATAATTTTCACAATTATTATTTTTAATCACCAATAGTAAAATGAGTTTAGATATTTTATGACATTGAAGAACATGAATATTATAAAATTGTCAAGAATGCATCAACCTTGAAAATCAATGATAAATAAACACAAAAAAACTAGATGAACAAGTAGGTGAACAAAAGTTGTTGTATTTGAATACGTCAATTAAAAAAAATGTTAAAATCGAGAATAAGATTATAGTGTGTACACATTCTTTGGCAGAATTAACATTTTATAATGATTCAAATCCCTGTATAATTAAAATAGCCTGAGAAGTATACCTATTAAAGTGAAAAAAAAAAATCTATGAACATTTAATATGATGAGAAGACAAAAAGAAAATATAGAGGTTTAAAAAAAAGAATAAATTTCAAATACAAATATATAAAAGAAGAAATTTTTACCTTATCACACACATCAACATTGAAAGGACAAAGTATCTTCATCAACATTTTATTTATTTATATATTTGAAAGCAACATATTTTTTTTACATTAAAAAAAATGTTGAGTAATTGTCTATATTTCGACAAAGGAAAAGTGTTTGTGTACAATATAGTGCTAAATCATTTAAATCACACAAGTGTGGTAGTCAGTAAATTCTCTGCATGTGATGAATAATACCATTCATAAGATAAAAAAAACAGAAGAGCAGTGTGAAATAAACACTAAAAAAATTTATCAATCTAAACTGACATGAGGAAGAATCCTTCCCCCCTAAAGATGTCTACCACAGCTGTAGGCGAAACGTCGTAAGAATTTCTACTCAACAGACCACAGCCACATAGCCCGGAACAAGTTAGTACTTAAAACGCTAGTCATGAAAGCATAAGATATTACAATTCACAAAAACATGTTTATAAACTCACTTTGCCTTTCCACTGTAAATGAACGCCTTAGTTTTCAAATATTCATAACAGTTATAAAATATTTAAATACCATAACCAATACAAACAATATAGAGACCAAGATTCTCAATATAGCTTAGTAAATTGCGGGTTTTATTGTAAATATATTCTTTATTTCACATATTAAAAAGCCTCTTTATGATACAATGAGAACCTCTAATGCAGGTTTGTCCAACCCATGCCCCAAAACTGCTATGAATGCAGCCCAACATTGTGAACTTGAAAAAAATGAGAAATTTCGACAGACAAATATCATTAGTAATACTAGAAATAAAACTTTCCTTTGCTTCTAATTTACAAAGATTCAAAAAAGGACTAATCAGAATATTTATGGGCAAGGTTTGCTGATTCTGAAAATCAGTGTCCTGTCACATTAACCTCCATTTAAAAAGTATAATTATGATCTTTTTGGAATAATTTACGATTGAAAGTCAAGTTTTTATGTATTCTAAAAACAACTCTTTCAAGATTTTTTAAATCACTTTATCACTATTAAATTAGAATTTTTAAAAATGTTCACTTAAAATTTTAAGAGCAAGGAAAATAACAAAATTTTGATTATTGAGATTTGATGGGTTAGTTGGAAGATATTGCGCTTCAGCAATAAACTCGCCCATTGCACAAAATTATTAATTCTATTGTTGTGATACCATGTTTTTTGTTTTTCTTTATATATTGATTTTGTGCAATAAAGTTTATTATTATTATTATAAACAAAAGGTCCCCACTTTTTAAAACTCATCCAAATACAGGAAATTTGAAAAGAAGTCCTCATTTTTGAATCAGAACGTCACTAGTAAGTATATTTTATGTGCGGACCAAAACAATTCATCTTGTTTCTAATTTGGCCCACTCCAGCTGTAATGTGAAGAATATTAACCAATAAGTATGTCAAAGGTCTATAATTTAATGTACATTCATAAACAGAATAAAGAAACTTAAAATACTACATGGATCTACAAACAGCAGCTAAAATTTAGTATTTCACATTATAAATAAATTAACTATATGGGTATTAGAAAAAACTGATGTACTAATTAGAAAATAATTTAAAACTTTGGAAAAGAGAATGAAAAATCTAAAGTAGTTACATATTTATGTTCACAGGAGAATAATATCACATACAATTAGCAGGACAAATGTACAATTTTTACATAAATATTCTATAATTATTGCATTTTTATAACCTGCAGAATATGACAACATGATTTGAGAAATATTTATGTATAATATGTATAATTAGTACGTCCCTTCTGGGTATATAATCAATAGTATATGTAAAAGATTATCATATAATGATTACATAAGTAGTAAATAATGATGACACTGAGTTAAATATTACAAAAATAATACAGAATTTAAAATGAATTGAACAACATTGATTTTTGCACACAATTTTTTTAATATTCCGAGAGCTTCCACGAGTTTTCTTGAAAATGCCAAGTTAGCTTGACAAGTAAAATTAATATTAAAAAAAAAAATGTGAAAAATAAATAATGTGGCTTAGTACATTTTAAATTCTTAAATATTTTTTTCACTATGTAAACACACAAACCCTCAAACAAAAAATAAAATAATGATCATAATACATATATAAAATTACAACAGGTCACAGAGTATTTACTACTGCTATAAACTTGCAACTTATAAAAAAAAATCAATTTAATTACAACACATAAACATTTTGAACACTTTTATGGATCGTGAAATTATGATTGGGATTATGTTAGTGATTATTTTGAAACTTAAAAATTATTGATTTAAAAAGAAAAAAAAACAAAGATTTGGTTCTATGATATTGAGAGATTTAGACAAACTCCAATTTCATTGATCGTATCAGCATTAACTTTGTAACACTTCATTTTAAATAATCAAATAAAATAAAATAAATATTTTTTATGATTATTGTTTTATGTTACTGTTCAGTAACACTAACGCATGACCGGTTTCGAGGACTCCGAGTTCGCATCATCAGGTGCTGATCTATAGTAATTTGATTGGTCAACTGCGGTTTACGAACAACTTAGCCAACCAAATACTGTTAAGATGGAATAAAAAAAAATTGACAAATCTTTATACTGTTTACAATAAATTCTACAACCAATTAACAATATTCTTTGAATTTTGTAACATTTTATTCATAAAATATTATAAATACAAATACAAATATTTATACAATTTATTTTAGACTTGCTTTTAACAAGAACAAACTTCAACAATACGAATATAATATATTTTTATGAGAAATGGAATGTTTGAATGGACATTTAATAGAAGGCACAATTATAAAATGTGTTCATATAGTCTAGGTACCCTGGTTGCGAACATTGACTTATAAATACAAACCAATAAAAAGAAGTTATAGGTAAAAATATTAAATTCGTAGATAGTATTTATTAAGAATAAATTAGTTTTTTTTTTTTCAAAATTTACAGTAATATTTAATAATATTATCAAATAATATCAATAAATTAATTTTATATGCTTGGAAAATCATTTTATTAAAAGCAATAGATATAACAAAATAAATATTACTATATATTGTCATTAAACGTCATGCCCAAAATGTAATGTCAGATCTACAGATTTTAAGAAAATACTACTACTACTACTCCATCATGGCACATCCCACAAGTGGGGTAGCCGTCTTCTCTGTGAGAAACTGGTTACAGACAGCTGCATGTAATAAACATGCAAGCCGTCTTCTTTGTGCCAACAAAAAATTAAGACATTCAGGATGGGTGGCAAACCTCATCGATGAATTTGAGATTTAAAATGTTTGTATTTTTTCGAACACCTGCCTTTTACAGGAGACTCGAAAACTTATTTACAAGAGTGAGAAACCTATTCTTTGCTGGATGCTCCATTAGTTCGTATTGAACAATTTTTTTTTTACATATTAAGACATAATGTTTTGTAATATAACACTTGTTTCATGACATCATTTCATTCTCTATATATAAAGTAAAAAAGTGAAGAGTTTTGTAATCCTATAACAAATACTAAAATTATGCATTTATAGGTACCCCTTTATTTAGTTCTACTATAAAATAAAAAAATTGCAGATTCATCTTACATTTTGGACGTGACAAAATAAAGACATGTAAAAAATTTTAAATTACAAAAATAAAAACACTAAATACTTTACTGAATATTATAATTAGAGCATTATATTTTATTGCTTGATACAGAACTAGTTCAAATAATGATTTTTATTTATAAGCTTTTAATTTTAAGCACTTAAAAATCTAGCCTGTGTTACAAGGTCTTCTTCTTCTTATGGAGCCCTTGTTGCATAGGGTCGTGTACGTGGACGGAGCCTATATGCGGCAGTGGGTGCCCCCAGTGGGCCTTGAACCAATTCTGACCAGTGTTACAAGGTAGGTATTTATTTGGCGTGTAATAGCTATTTATAATAAAGTATAATGTCATCAAAATTTTTGTCACAAATATTAGTCAATTTTATATAGAAAGTGTTGGAAAATCACATACTTAAAGGAAGACTAAAGAACACAAGTGTAAATAAAATTTGAAACACAAACTAACTTTAGAAGTAAAACAATAAATGTAATACATTATCTAATAAGAAAAAGTTTCATACCTAATTTAATCATTGTAAAATATTAATGACGTTCATTCATTATCTATTAAACTATATGAAACTATGTTAAGACTAAGATCCGGGCAAACCAGTTTTCTGAAAACATAAATAGATTTTATTTTCTAATCCATAAATATATAACAAATTTATTGCAGATTACTTTCAAGTTTTTAGGTATACAACTGTATGAATGACTTTTTCATTTAAGGCTTGTAATCAATTTACAGTAAATAATAAATAAAAAAGAATACAAAGATAATAATATTTATCTGATATTTAGTCCTTTCCGTTTACCATGCAAGAAAGAAAATCTATGTTCCCATAATTTTCTATAGTAGGTATATCATAAAAATAGTTTTATCACGTCAGACTAACAAAAAAATGTTTTTGCCACTTTCATTTTTTGCAATCATAAAGGGTAAATAGAAAATTTGTTTATTTTGGACTCTCTCTATGCCATTAAACCTGTCTGAATATGTAACACCATTCAAAAATTTAATAAACATTCGTTCATTCATACCATCAAAGCATTTTCCACAAGTGGGGTAGCCATCGGACTAAATCATGATAAAAATGCAAGCTGTCGTCTTTGTGTTAAGTTAATAAAAGTTAAGACATCAGCCTATTTTAATTAGTATATAATAAGAGAATGAGAAGTTATAATAATTATATGAAAAATTAGTAGGTATTTTGTAATATGTGCTTGCCTATAAATATAAAAATAATACAATGTGAATGCATCCATGAGTACAAGAGTAATTTCACACAGAAAGCAATGCCCTCTATTGAGTTACACACATACGTAGAATAATAATACACATTGAAATCAGAGGAGGAGAAGAATGGGAAAATAAATTTAATATATGCAAATATAATAGCACTTTTAACCGTCATTGTGCCAGATACACAAGAGTGTTAAAAGTAAAAAAAATGTAGGTGAGATGTATATGATAAATGCTGTGAGATTGTTTTGATTGATAACCACACATTTTGTCAGTTGTAAAAATGTACTATCACTCTTGTGGGAACAAACTATTACAAACTCTCATTTATCAAAATAAACTATGGATTTCTGAAGTATAAACATAACAATTGTTTTGCTGTATATAAAAACATTGAATAAATATGTATATACATCCCTTCAATAAAAACATTATATTGAATTTGTATTGTAATTTATATAATTATGGTTCGTCCCACAAGTGGAGTAGCCAGCTAACTCACTGCAATATTTAACCCAAGCTATTATAAATTAAGCCATCCAAAATGGATAGCAAGCTCTTATAAAGTAAATGAACGCTGTGGTTCTGAATAACTGATTCTAGGAAATAACAAAGTGACGTCTGTCACCACCTATTGGAGTGGAAAGATTTGGGTCAGATGTGAGAATTAAGTAAGTGCAGATTGGAATAAAAATCTTATGATGATGCATAGGTTTTCATTATTATTATTATTATTATTATTTATCCGATTCAGAGAAACAATATGTGGAATTAGCCACAACACAGGCCAATCATAAAACATAATGTGAAATCATATTATTATTTAGGTGAGTTGTGATTTATTAGCTAGCAATATAATGATTTGGTGTGTTGATAAGGAAATATGAACTTATACAACAAACACAATACACTGAAACTAAATCACAGAATTTTAAAATATCAACTAAAAGAACTAATCATGCATTCTGAGCCCCTAGACAAACATGCACTTGGCGATCGACTACAGACGAATTTTCGCCTATAACTGCAACAATAATGCATAATTATATGGTACATGTAGGTAGATTGTCGAAAAGTTCGCCAGTAGTCTATCGCTAAGTACGGTTTGTCTACGGGCTCTGTTGTATTTTGAAGTTGAGAAAAATGTGTATAACTGTATTGAAGCTGTATAAATTTATATGTATCAAAAAATCTACAATACTTTGAAATACTACACCATCACGGCACACCCCACGAGTGGGGCAGCCAGCAGACCAGCCGCATATAAAACATGCAAGCTGTCCTCTCCGTGCCAACACAAAATCAAGACATTCAGGATGGGCGGCAAACCCCATCGCCAAATTAAAGATGTAAAATGTCTTATTTTTCGAACACCTGCCTTTTACAGGACACTCGAAAACTTATGAAGAAGAGTGGGAGACCAATTCTTTACCGGGTGCTCCACGGGATATAAACAATTTGAATTGAATTAAATGAATAGAGTTAGTAGGATGAATTGAAAAAACATAATTTTTATAAGAAAAATAAATTGTTCATATAAAACAGACAAATAATATACATTTAATTAATTTGGTACAAGAAAATTATGTAGACAAAGAAAAATAAAAATATTTTTTGAAAGCAATAATTGGAGTATGTATTACAAAGTGTCGAGACTGTATATATTATCAATATTCAAGTTACATTGTCATTTAAACAGTGGTCTCCAACCCCAGCAGACCGATCGGGGTCGGGAAGGAATATGTAGGTCAGCCTTTTTTTTTTGTGCAAAATTTGCGAATATTCCTTAACAATATTGAGAAGATTATCAAATGTTTATTTATTTATCATCATTTTATAAATGTTAACAACAAATTATAAAATTCAAAATACTAGGACGATATGCAGTGGCGAGATTATCATTATGTGGTGATTTCTTGATCATCCATTTAAATGTTGACCAATCCACGGAAATAAAAGGGTTGGAACCACTGATTTAAACAATGATATAAGAGTTGATATTATAATGATCATATAGATTAGAAAAAACATTAAACATGTTACACGTACCAATTGTTATTTTACCTTATCTTAGTGTCATAGTATAAAAAGGCACAAAAGATTAGTCATACAACGACATATACTTAAATTACTCATCAATAATCATTCTGAAAAAACTAATCATGTGCTTAATTGATGATAATATAAATGATAATCATTTAAATGTATGAGATTACAAAACTTACAATAAATGAATAAATTCACAAATCTTAACCTTAGAATACATAACAAATATGGTCAGTACTGGATGTGAAAGCGATGATGTGATTAGTTCCGATATAATGTGTATGTAATGTATAATTACTTCTGCATGTACATATTTCCTTTGCTGTAAGGATTCTGAAGAATTCTTGGAGTTGTCTCCATTACACGTAACAGAAGCTCATCTAGGTAGTTTTCAAGATCTTTGACTTTCTTCTTTTGATTATCCACTTCATTTTGTAAGCTCACAGCTGTTACAATGAGATCTTCACGGCTCTTGTTTTCAAATTGTTTTAAAATATCTTTAGGTATTTTACTGTAAGCAGGATTTACTTTAATTTCATCTATGATTCCTTCCTCACCTATGATGATTCGTTCACCGAGATTCTTTTTAGATTTATCTTTAGTGAACCTATTGAAAAACTTTGGACTGTCATTAGATTCGCGTAATAGGGTTGGAATATTTTCAGAACTCTTATTTTTGTTCAATGGAGCTAACTTCTCTTTTTCTATCAATAGTTGACTGTGTACTTTACCTTTTAATAACTTTTGTGACCACTCGTCTGTTTTCTTTATTTCTGTATTAGTAGGTGTGTGAGTCATTTCTTCTAAACCCAAACGGACTGGTTTAGGGGGAGGTGTTTTTTCTGTGGCAATTCCTCCACTTGTAGAGCGTCTCAGAAGTTCTCCTCCTCCTAAATTCTCTAAAGATGCATTCGCTGGAGAGGGAACATATTTATTAACTCTGGGGAGGGTACTACTGTTGTTTACATTCAGAGAACTTCCTGAACTCTTGTGAGACAGATCATCAAATGCAAACTCATCTTCATCTTCACTGATCACCCCAGGATCGGCTTCCCCTATCAATTGACCAGATTTGTTGTGGAATGGACTGTTGTTTAGAGAAGTTTTTCCAGCACTCAGACTAACTGCACTGTCACCCAGAGATCCAGAATCACTTTTCTTTTCTTTTTTGCTTAAATTAATTTTGGATCCCAAATTTTTGGCAAATTTTTTAATACCTTTACGCTTTTCAAAACTTCCAATACTGAGAAGACTTCCTCCCATATTGTGAGCCACAGCTGAAAGTTGACCCATAGATGATTTATGTTTTTCTTTTTTGCTTAAGTCGTTGAGACTTCCCTCTTTTACAGTAAATCCAATTTTTACTTCTATTTGTCCTCGGTTTTTAGAGCTTTCTTTACCTGGCTTGCATTCCAATGTATACCATTTATTTCTGGGCCTCTCATATACATCAAGTCCTGCTAACGGTATAGACACTTGACCTAGAAATTGATCACCAATGAAATTCCTATGAAGGACAGTGAGCACAACTTCTGCTTTGTTTCCTTGATCTGGTATGCTGAGGTCACATTCTTCATGCCATTCTACATCTTCACGACTCTTTTCCTTGACTGATGTTTGGAATTTCTCCTTGCCCAACCCAATAGTGACGAAGCAATCGTTTGTTCCGTGCTTTCCTTTAGTGAGAAGACCTTTTGCTCTTTGGACTGTTACTTGGACATGCGTCGGACTCCACATCGTATTTATTTATTTGAAATAATACGAAAAAGTAATCAAAATAAGTATAACACAAAAACAAACATAACAATTCAAAGAAATCGCGATACGAACTACTACAATACAATCACAGAATTGCGGAACTATTTCTGACAGCTAGGCTTCGCTGTGTTGCCAACTTATATTTTTAAAAGACGTAAATTAGACTAAAAACGAATTTAGAGATATGTTTCGACCATGCGCTGTAATGTCTATTATTATTATGACATCTATTTATTGTTTCTTGTTTAATTACGAACGACATATTGAATCAATATTTTTTTCCCTGTTTTGATTTCAGTTAGAAGAAGATCTTGAAAACTATATGCGATGGAAAATTATTCTCTATAAAATCTCTATTTGTGACAAAAAATCGCACATCTGTAGATACTTTTGGTAATATTGTCAGATTGACCTTTACAAAACCAAATTTTTATTGTTCCAGTTAAAGATATGTAATACCAGCTTTAAACTATTGTTTTCCATTTTCAATTTTTTATCTCAAATCTATACACTTTATATCAACATTTACAAACCACTATATATAGCGAATGTGTAACACTTAACTTATATAAACTATGAGCCAATATTCATTTTTAAATAATAAAACACTGCCTTAGGTCTCCAAAATTTATGTGAGGAAAACACGAAACAAAACTCTGAATGGAGAATCGACAGTTCCAACACTATGCCGGAATATGTTATGACGATAATAGTAGATAATAAATAAATAGTTCTTTTAAATAATGAGCTGACGATTTCTGTTCTGTTTAAACTAATTGTGGCGCATTGTGTTGGATGATAGATTTGATCTCTGAAAGATTTACATTTTTTTCTATACTTTATATATGCAGTAGGTATTATCTGGTTTGTGCTTATAATAAATAAATAAACAAAAGAGTCTAAGTATTTAAAAATAACACGGAAAAAACGTAAACAAACTACATTTAAACGCCGTACAAGACAGAAAACCACAGACACGCTCGGATGAAGTGACGTCATCACAAGATGGAAGGTAATGGATGGCGTTTTTGCGGGAATATTATTTTTCAAATTTCAAATGCTGAGTTCTCCAAAACTAAGCTAAATATAATAAAATTATGTATATATTCATTTTTCTTACGTGCTGTTTAACATTTTTAATCAATAAAAAAAAAATCCGCAACTGGCCCATTATGACGAGTGGTAAACCTACAAAACGAAAATGTTTACTATCGCCATCTACAAGTACCCCTCAGTAAGTATTGCATTCTCCATAGATTTTAATTTTGTATGGCAGCTTGAAGGGCCTTGCCTCACCAAGGGAGTGAAATCATATATGAGTGAAATCTGTATATTATACTGGTAGAAATT